>JARHVA010003703.1:1517500-1712500 GCA_037957365.1 Torreya grandis | reverse complement strand
AAATAAGGATCCCCACTTCCACTAAGCTTAGAAAATTTTAGTATCTTAAAATCATTAAGTAATGGTGCGTATAATATATTGTGCAATATAGGATCCTATATAGAATTTTAATCAACCCAATAATGATAGGACTTAATTTCCAAGGTGAGTTTATGTAATTTATGTTGTAAATCACCAATGCCATGCATTAGAGAAATAACCTCTTGTGAAGGCATATAATATCCTTAATGGGATCATTTAATAATTGAATTTTATTTTTAGGTTTAACCATTGGTGAGCTATTTAGGATAGGGGAAGAAGGTCTAGGACTAAATTACTCCTTAAGAATGGTATGATTGGGAGGTTCATTGTCATTTAGTATATCACTAGTTTACAAAGGCATGTTACATTCTATTGAAATAAAATAAATGGAACTATTATTCTCATCACTAGAATCAACATGTTCACTCATTTTGTTTTTCAAATGGTAATTGGGAACATCATCATGATTTTTAATAACATTATCATTAAGAAAACTATCATTTAATTTATCATGTAACATACAATCATTATCAACATGAGGGGAGGGTAAAGGATATATTATTAGGGTTGATAAAACATTATCCTCTTTGTTATACATATAATAATCATTATTATTCCAATATTCATTATGATCTTCATATTTTTCACTTTCATAGTCAACATTCAAAATAAAAAAACGTTCATTTTCAAGAGAAGAGGGGTTATGATATGTATTTAAACTTTATATTTATTCAAACAATCACTAATATTTGAAATAAAACCATTTTAATTTTCATAAAAGGAGGGAATAAGATATGCATTTACACTTTGTATTATATTCAAAGCATCATCATATGCAAAAATAACATTAGTGTAACTGGATGAAACTCACCGGATAATAATTTTCATTATCATTATGCAATGGAATCTTAATTTTATTTTATTTATATTGTGACATGTGAAAAATATCATATAAAAAGTTTTTTTAAAATATAGGAGTCACCAATAATAGGTTTATTTTGAAGTATACTGTTAGTTTCTTTCCAATGGATTTTAGGGGAAATAATAAAAGAGTTAAGAGAAGATAATTCATCTATATTACTATTTTTAACACATTGGGCATCACTTGAATATTATTATTCATTATTATCATTATAGACACACTCATTATCATCATTATATACATAATAATGTTCTTCATTAGAATCTAGCACAAAATATTTATAGTTAATCCATTCTTTATTATAATTATAAGGATTGTCTAAGAAAGCATAAATAAGATAAGGAGGAATAAATTATTTATTATCCATTTTAAGTTTTCCAAAGACTAAAATGAGAATAAGAGGAGAAAGACACCTGAATGATAGAAAACAATCTAACAAGAGAAGGAAATTTAAATTTTATTTGAAACCCTACGAACATGTTTTAGAAGGAAACCCTAAGGAAAACTAGGGCTCACAATATTTAACAAATAAAATGGGTTCACCAATATTTTTTACCAAAATTGTAGATAAGAAGAGTAAATTTATTCTAATTTAGATAGAAAAGTCGAATAAAATAGATTGAAATTCAATAGGATTCATACACAAATCCATTTTGTAAGCATATGAATCAATAGGGTTTTAATCAAAGAGATGAAAAGATAGATTAAGAACTTAGAGGTGATTTGAATTCAAATTTTTTTAGATGATTTTGATTGGCTATGACACTGACTGAGATACTCATATATCTATAGATATAACTGTATCATTAATTTAGACATGACCAATGGATTTGGATAACTATGGCATGTGTACTTGTCCTAATGGCGTGGTCATGTTAACATTGACTATGAAATAAATATGTAAATTATAAAATTGTTCAACACTACATTCAGATTATTTTTAGCTTACTGGAAATATCTATTCACATGTTATGACCTATATTTTTCCTTTTTTTTCCTTTAAAATTAAATGGTAAGGTCATATAAAAAAAACCAAATAGCAATCAAATATAAAAGGGGCAATCTATGGTTAAGGTAATAGTCAAGTGGCCTTAGAAACACCTTGTAACTGAGTGTTGCCTACATAGTTCCAAAAGGAACCTTAGGACAATGTAGTTATCTATATACTATGTGTGTGACTAGATCATATGTACATATGAACCTAGATTCTCTTTCAAATAGGCCCTCCTTTGGTCCAAATCATGAAAATATAGCTATAAAAATTTAAAATTCTAGATATTATGAATCATATGTAGAGCTTGTTCTAGTGTGAAATCTTGTCAATAGTGATAAAAAGAGACTCAAATTAAGCATAAAAGGAGACCCAAATTAAGCATTCCTCAAATCATGGACCGACAGAGAGGTTAGGACAAGACCATAGTTTTTAGATAATCACATAGGGAATGCTTGTTCATATAGATATTTTTTATGGGAATAAGGAAACACAAATATTAAAGGGGAAAAGGAATAAGGATCCATGTGGATCACATATACATTATATTATCATAATAACATTTGCCAAAAATCCAAAATGAAAACATCAATGTAAAGACCAAAATGAAAATATGTAGGACTTGCATATGATGCTCCAATAAAGTCTTATTCAATATCATAATATTATAGAGTTAAAGTCATAAAAATACATAGTGCTTGTGTTTTATTGATAAAATTTGGGTGTCTACACCTATATCATGCACTTCAAAAGGAACCATATGTTATACATTGCTTCTCTTTTCTATCATTTTTTCTATTTTCTTGTGTCTCTCTAATGTAATGTATGGATTTTGAGTTTCATTATAATTTATTATATATTTTCATTACTATCATCCCTTTATTTTTTTATTTTTTCATGTTCTTATAGGTTTGACATTTAAAATTAAAAAAAAAAAAAAAAAAAAATCATGTTTTTGGATTAGAACTCTATTCTTCTATCCCTTGGTTCATGTTGTTTGCTTTGTTACTTTATCCCTTGTCCCTTTTGATTATTTCTTCATATTACAAAATATTACATGGAATTAAAAATTATCACACATACCCACCCACCCACACACACACACACACAATTTGAGGCCTTATACCCTATTGTGTATTGATTTTTTAGGGAAGTTTTAGGTTAGTATAGATCTTCCTCTTCTTACTTATTTTTAGTTTCACCTCTAGTATTTTGTCTTCATTGAGTCCCATGTTCTTTTAATTTATTTTTACCCATGGATTTTTTCATGTTTATATTTATTTATGCCTCTTGTATTATTTCATTCTTTATTGAGATATCATTTCCTTTTATTTCTTTAATCTCTTAGATTTCTTATTTTTTTGGTTCTAATCTTCTAAAAATCCTAAAACATAAAAAGTAAAAAAAAACTTTTCCTTCATATTTTTTGGTTACATAGATACACATGGCTATATAACATGATTATATACCTATTATAGGGTTTAAATATACATTATTTAATAAAATTATTCTTGTTGTATTCTTTGAGATAGATTGATGCAGTACAAAAAAATAGGTAATTTAAAAAAAAGGTTACCAAAAATAGTAGGTTACTAAAATAGAAAGTTATTAAAAGTATAAGGATGATGAAAATAGAAATTAATAAAAGTATTAAGATTTTAAAAATAATTAAAATAAAATTTTTCAACAATTATGAAAATATTAAGTTTTAGATACTCAAATTTGGTCGTGAATACTTGATAATGTCAATTTTGGCCCACTTTTACCTTAATTGACTTGAGCACCTAAATTGGTACTATTTAGCCACCTAACTATATCCTAATTAATCATACAGACCCATACCTTATAATGTTTTGATTTTACACCTATAAAAATATTTTAATTTTTTAAAAAAATCTCCAAGCATCTTTATGAACATTCATATTCCTAAAATTAGGCATTTCCCTCTCAGGATAGAAAAAACTCACATGGGTCAGGATTGACACTCGATCCTGACCTTATGGGTAGATCCCAACCTTTCCCTTAGTAATGAATATTTTTCAAAATTAAACCATCCCTTACAAGTTGGTTCATAATTTTAGGAAACATAATATGGGTTTTCACCCCTTTGGATTGTTATACATGCATCTCTAGGTCACTCATTTTACTATAGGTAAATCATTTAGAAATCACTTGGAAATTTCATTATTGTGGCATAATTACTTAATTTCACATTAATAAAACATTATATACTCTTTTAAAATTTTATTCTATTAATTTAACTTAGACCTTATCTAAGTCAAGATCTAATCATATCGAAGTCAAAAAAATAATTATAAAAAATTCAGGCCATTTATAGATGTATACATGTAAGAAAATGTGCACTATCACACTAAGCACTCTAGGTGGGAGAACTACATGGAATTAAACTCCATCATTGAGCATTGGATACATAAGAAGTGCTCAATCATCATGGGGGTGATTTAGGTCAAATAAACTATGATACTTGCCCCATTATTTTTAAATTTTTAAACTATTGTAGGCTTTAATATTGTTTCAAATTTGAATAAATCATTTGCAAGTCATTTACGCATAGTTGAAGTAAAAATTTACACACAGACATATTTCAAGTTGGTAAAAGTGATTATGCCCCATTTTCACCATTTTTATTTAGAGGTCAAGATCCACCCATAGAGGACAGCATAAATAATTTATCATAACCCTATCGATCATAACCTAGAATAATGATACTCCATGTTTTAGTTTCAAGTGAATAATTAGATTTATGTTGAACATTCCAGTCATATTTTAGTCACACATAGTGATGCAGGTACATCATGATTCAAAGTTCAATTATACTTATTATAGGTTTTATGGGGATTTAAGAGCCTCATTTAGTCAATAATAAGCTTAAACCATGCTTCATTAGTGTGTTAGAGGTCAATTAGTCATAGTTTAGACTTTCCCACCAAAACTAAAATATAAATTTTGAATTGGTTTTTTTCTTATCTGAACAAGTTTATGGTGTGTCAAGGATCATGATCCTTAGGGTATGTGTGTATAGGATAGGTGTTATTAAAATAATAATTATGGTTTTAAATGTAACTTTCATACATATATTCTTGAATGAGATAAGATCAATGTAGGAGAAATCAAATAATGCATTTTCTAAGATTGTAAAAGGTTGTTTAGAGAATCTTGGAGTAAAAAGAAAACTTATGATAAGTTGAGAGATCATATAAGAATCAAACCATACAAGGAGGAGATAGTAAAAATGATTCAAAATATCAGTCTTGGACATGCAATAAGGAGATATTCTAAGTGTAGACTAAGGTCTGTAAACAATAATACAAGTCTGAGATACTTTTGTACATATTTCATGAATGAAATTCAAATTTTTTGTCTTCAAATCATGTGATAAGTTTACTTGAGTGTTTGTGATGAAATATTATGTTTGTATTTGACTTTTTGAACATATTGAATATCAAATACTTGGAGATGCAGGTTTGTAATAGTCTTTTCCCATACACTATCCATAAAAAGGTGATTGTTTTACATATTTTCATTTGTATGTGTCAAAAGTAGATTATTTAGAGTTGAGATAAAGTGTTTAAGATCTCATATAGGTGAAATAAGGTTTTTAAGAACCTTAAAAATTAAATAAAGTAATTTTTTTGTCCCTCAATTCTTAAACCCTCTCAAAACCCCTATTTTGTCTATATTGTCAGTTAACAGAGGAGTTTTAGTGACATAAAGGAATTGGTTTATAAAATATTATAATTGGAGTATATATAAGGAGACTTAAAGAATATTTTCCAACTAATTTTAGGGATTGAAACCAATCTCAACTCAAGATATTAATTCTTTAAGGCTTTTGGGTCTATTCTAAATTGTATACACCCCAAGCTAGGGTTTCAATAGGAAAGTGTGTATATAAAGAGTTTTAACTAGATTAATTTTAAAAAAATTGGTGATATAATATATTTAAACATGATTTAATATATTTTGGCATTTTAATTTTTTTTTGGATGGATGGATTTATAGGTGATTGTATTATCTTGAGCTTAACATTGGCCTAAAATAGGGGTAGTGAAGGGGGTTTCTTCATGACTAGTTAAGCCAAGGAAAGAATCTTTAGGGTATTTTATTTATTAATAAATTTTTTAAATCCTATTCAAGGTATTTTCAAGGTTGAATATAGTGTAGTTGTGTTAGATACCTACAAATAGGCTTAATGGAGGCCTAGAAATTCAGAGTTAGATTATTTTTAACAAGATTTAATGTATTAGTTGAGGGAAACCTTCATTGAGAAAGGTGTATCAGTCCTTATCAAGTGGAAATAGCAAATCAAAATTAGTCCTTCATAATTAGAGTCAATCAAACCCAAATTTATTTTACAAGATTTTTAAGGAAGCTTGAATTCTTATTGAATCTTGATTAAAGAAGACCTTTGAAACATACCACTGCATCATTTTATGGTATCAAAACAAGGTTTGGCCTTGTTGTATGATAAATTAATAGACAAAATGAATATCATCAAAGACAAATAAGTGCACTTCTCAAAGAAGCAAAGGAGAAAAGTTCACAAAAGTTAATGTAAGTCTCTTGTTTTGCATTCATTTGTGAAGAATAGTGCATGCAAGGATTGAATTTAGATCTTGCAATTAGATAAAGGCATGGATAGAAGTAAGATATACAATAACATCATAAAAATGATAAACAATAAGGATTAAAGGAAGAAACAAATTGAAACAAAGAAGAATAATGAACATGCAAAAGGAAATGTAGGAAGTGAAACAAGCTCTGGCTTGCATAAAATAATATGTAAAAAAATGGAGTCTATTTTTAAAAGGATTATGAATTAAAAAAAAATGAAAATTACCTATTAAATAAATTTTATAAATAATAAATAAGTAACAAAATATTAGAGGCATATGATATATGATCATGGTGCTAAAAATACAAGCCAAGGAAGAAACCAAGGATATTATCTTGATTGAAATCAAAACAGGTGAAGAAATGACATTTGAAGATGCTTAATAATATTTTGAAGCTGATGAATAAGTGTTATATGATACTCCAATAGAATTTGAAAAGATAAAATATTGTTATGATTCTTTGGAAGAGTTTCTAGTTGAAAAACAAGAAGTATCCATAAATAACTAGGTGGATGCAAGGACACCAAGGAGTAATATAATGTAGCATAATGTTGGAGGGGAAATATGGCCTCAAAATGTTTATTCTAGTAATTTATGTAAGTATATGATTTTAGGTGTACCATTTGGATAAAATAATGTTTAGTTTGAAAAATCTAAGCTAGAAAAGACCATGGAAGACAGAGTGATGAAGACTCAAATCAATCAATTTATTGATTACAAGGAAGGTATAGGTCAATAAATTTTAAAAAAAGAAACTTGAGAAGATTCTAAATGGAATAGATCGTTTCTTTCTATTTCAAGTAGAATAACTACGTCTAAGCATTGAGAAGATAATGTTTAGTGAAGTATTTAAAGCTGTAAGTTATCCAAGAAGATCATTTATTGATCATGAAAAGGAGATATGAAATAAGTATATGTATAGCATGATAAAAGAGGCAAAATACAAGTGGAATCATGTTCATGAATCCATTAAGATATATTGAGAAGATGTGAATAATACAAGTAGGTTTCAAGGTAAGTGTTAGAGAATAAAGGAGGTTGAAAAACATATATATATAAAAAAAAAAAAAAAAGTATGGGTAGGTATATGTCAAAATTAAATATGAATCCATGTAATGAAGTGGTAAATAAAGTATGGGTAGCTAATAATCCATGTGAAAATAAGAAAATTAATTAAGGAAATATAGTGAAAGAGGACTCCAAGTACAAAAGAAAGAGATAGTAAAAGACTTGTCCAAGGAACAATATGGCATATAAAAGTAGGACATGAAGATGAGTAGATCACTTCATCAAGAGAGCCCAAAGGGGAATGGAAAAATTCAATATGATAAGCTTAAGGGGATGGTGGAAGTCCCAAAATAGGTTTGGAAAGTCCTTGAGAAGGACATAAATAAGTTAGAATATATAAAAGATGTTGAGATCCTTGGAAAGACTAATGAGTCTCATGAATACATGATGGAAAATGAAAAGAGTGTCATTGAAATAGGTATAGAGGTACAAGTATAAGAAGTGACTCATAATAACTTATATAAGGTGCAATAGATTGTGAGGAAGCAAGTGTGAAATGAAGAGTATATTCCTCATGGAGAAAATAGTTGGAAAGAAAAACAAGTGAGTTGAATGATGGACAAGTTCAGTCCAAAGATAAGTCAAGAAGAAAGTGAAGTTAGATCAGTTTTGGGAAAGGAATAAGAGGATAATTTCAGCCCAATAATAGGACCAAGTGAATACAAAACAAAATCAACATTTGAAGAAAACAATACTAAAGAGTAAATCAAATCAAGTTTCTTGAGAAGAGAGTTCTAAAATGAGAAGCCACATGGGGATGATAAAAAGACTAAGATAAGGTAATGTTTTTATTTATTTGCATAGTAAGTTTATAAGATAATTTGTTGAAAATATGAGTGAAAAAGAGTAAGAAATTAGTTTTTCAAGAATAAAAAAGAGTTCACAAGAAGAATCAAAGTGAAAAAGAAGAATATTATGATGAGAACACTAAAAGAGAGCAAAAGAATAACATGGTAGCAGTAAATGAAGAGAAATTTACTAAGAAGCAAGTAGTACTTAAGGAGAAACAAGAATATAAAGTTAAGGACAAAGTAGATGATGACATTGTGAAAGAATGAGAAGAATTTAATAAAAAAACAAGGACATAAGCATACACTTCTACCATTGAAATAAGAGGATGCAACATAAAAAAGAAGTTCTAAAGTACTGATTATAGGTGATAAAGAGTTTTTATAGAAAATTGAGAGGGATGAGGTAAGAAATATGTCATTTGATCATAAAAGGTAGTTGTTACTATTCATGAAGAATCTGATTTGTCTTTAAAAACTCATATTTTGTCAAATGAACATGTGAATAAGTTGTTTGCTAAGTTGTCTAACAAGTTGTTCTCCATAAGAAGCATGAGATATCTTGAGAATTTCATTGAGAAAGTTTTTTAAAGGAAATTACCATGGATGGTAGTACAAGTAACAAAATGTTAAATGAGCAATAAATGGAATAAAAGAGTGAAGTTGTCTTAAAAGACAATATTGAAGACTTTAAGGTCGATAATAAGATTAGTAGAAATAGTAAACAATATGTGGAGAATAGTAACTTCATTAATAAGGATGTAAGAATGGAAAAATAAGTTTCTATTAATATGGAACAATAAGAAATAATGCAAGTGCAAGCTGATATACTAAAGGAGAAACCAGTCCTTGAAGTTCAAAAAAATGGACCTCATAGTTTCTATAAAAAAGTTATTTTTTCTAAATTGTTTGCATCATGTGTAGGTATGGTAAAGGAGAATAAAAATAATTTGAAGATGATAATCCTAGAGATAAGTAGAGAGAGGAATATCACTAAATAAGAAGACAATTCACCATTAAACAAAATCCAAGTGGGTATGCATTCATCTCATAGGGCATGGGATCTAGGAGGGCATAATAAATTAAGAGAGAATAGCATTGAATATGATGAGGAGAAAACTTATTAATATATGTAGTAATTAGTCATAGGTCCAAGAACATCAATGAATACTTATGAGCATGAGTTCATATAAATTTGTAATTTTGGTAGTCTAATGCAGGTGCATCATGATTAAAATTTCAATTCCAATTATTAGAGGTGTTAGGGGGATTTAAGATCCTCATTCGGTTAATAATAATCTTAAACCATGCTTCATTGGTGTTTTAGAGGTTAATTAGTCATAGTTTAGAGTTTACTGCCAAAACTAAAATTCAAATTTTGAATTGGTTTTTTTTGGATTGTTTGAGAAAGTTTATGGTGTGTCAAGGATCATGATGTCTAGGGAATGATCCTTGGGGTATGTGTGTATAGGATAAGTGTTATTAAAAAAATAATTATGTTTATAAATGTGACTTTCATATATATACTCTTGAATGAGATAAGATCAACATAGGATAAGTCAAATAAGGCATTTTCTAAGCTTGTAAAAGGTTGTTTATAGAATCTTGGAGTCAAAAAAAACTTAGGCTAAGTTGAGACATTAGATAAGAATCAAACCATCCAAGGAGGATATGAGAAACAAGATTCAAAATGTTAGTCTTGGCTGTGTAAGGAGATATTCCAAGTGTAGACTGAGGTTTGTAAACAATAATACAGGTTTGAGACATTCAAAGTTTTTGACTTCAAATCATGTGATAAGTTTATTGGAGTGTTTTTGACCAAATATTATGTTTTTAAATTTATTTTAAACATATTTAAGATTAAATACTTGGATTTTTAGGTCTGTAATAGTCTTTTCCCAGACAAAGTCCACATAAAGGAGATTCCCTTACATATTTTCATTTATATAGTGTTAAAAGTAGACTCAGTAGAGTTGATATAAATTTTTTAAGGTCTCATACATGTTAAATAAGGTTTTGAAGAAAATTATAAATTAAATAAATTAAATTTGTTGTCCCTCATTCTTAAACCCTCTCAAACCCCCTATTTTGTCTATACACTCAGTTAACAAAGGATTTTTAGTGACATAAATGAACTAGTTTAGTAAATATGATAATTGGAGAAGATAGAGTGAGACTTATAGAATTTTTTCCAATTGGTTTAAAATATTGAAAGCAATCTAAACTCAATATATTATTATTTAAGGTTCTCAGGCATGTTTTGGATTGTATCAACCCTAAAATAGGGTTTCAATAGGAAAATATGTCTATAAGGAGTTTTAACCATAGGAATTTTTAAAAACTTGGTGATATAATATATGTAAATAATATTCAAAATATTTTGTAATTTTAAAAAATATTGGGACTATAAGGATGGATTTATAGGTGACTGTGTTTTTATGAGCTTAATAGACACCTAAAATAGGACTAGTGAAAGGGTTTTCTTCAATTTTCTTGAAATTTCAAGGGTATTATAAGTATTAATAAATTCTATAAATCCTATTCAAGGTATTTTTAAGGTTGAATCTAGTAAATTTGTGTTGGATACTTGTAAATAGGCCTAATGGAGGCATAGAAATTAAGAGTTAGATTATTTTTTACAAGATTTAATGTGTTAGTTGAGGGAAACCTTCATTAAGAAAGGTGTATCAGTACTTATAAAGTGTAACTAACCAATA
Source organism: Torreya grandis (assembly GCA_037957365.1). NCBI lineage: Eukaryota > Viridiplantae > Streptophyta > Pinopsida > Cupressales > Taxaceae > Torreya > Torreya grandis. The sequence continues at coordinate 1,701,356 of JARHVA010003703.1, read as the reverse complement.
CAAATTCTTAATTCATCTATAAATTTCATATTCTCAATTAGAGTCAATAAGGCCCAAATTTGGTTTACAAGATTTTTAAGGAAGCCTGAATTCTTATGGAATCTTGATTGAATAATACCTTTGAAACATACCACTGCATCACATAGTTAGATTACAAGGATAAATTAACTAATCTTATTTTTTTTATTTGTATTTTTCATAGTTATATGTTTTCTTTCATTCGATCATTGTCAACTTTAAACTTTACTTTAATTTTACTAGTTTTTATGTTATTTACAACATTTGATACCCATATATTCATTTTATCGTAATTAGAGTTAACACACCAATTAATTCAAAATTATGATAAAACATATTGATAAACTTGTACATTTTATTTAATCATTTCTTAGATATTTTATCTATGAGTTTATATAAATTATTGAATATTTAACACTAGAAGGATTTTCTTTTGATCTTGGATCTAATATATGACACTAAATTAAATTTATTTCGACCTTGGATTCAATATATAACATTGAAGGACTTTATTTTGACCTTATTGGATTGTATGGGAATTTATTAATCTCCATACACATGTTTTTTCTTTTTTTAGGCCCTAAATTTCAGCTTTATGTTGATTGCTTCTCGATTTGAAAATAATATATGGATATAATGGATGAGCACAATTTATTATTCTTTTCAAGTTTTCCTATTTTCCATTACATTTTATCTTCCCCTAGTAAGGAACAGCATTAACAATCTTGTAATAAAATGAATCAAATCTAATAAGCCTAAAACAAATAATGAAAAAATTAAAGCCCTGTGCACTTCCTATTATTGTAACATTCAATCTAAATTTTTAACCAATTATTACACATCCTATTAATGGGATTATTATGACCATATAAAATGACAAGGCCTATACACTTGAATCAGGTAAGGCAAACATATTTGATCATGTTGATGCAAAGGTATTTAGTGAATTTATTGATGACAACTTAGATTAAATTGACTATTTTTTATTTTTAGAAAGAAAATAATAAAAGAGACATGCCCATGATAGAAAATTTGAAGATAAAAATGAATCTACTAGTAATATGATTTGAATTTTTACTAACCCTACCATAGGTGTTGCAATATATACTATTAATATTATCATTACATCTACACCTTTGGATTTATGGGAAACACAAGGCTTACAAAACATATCTATGCCCATTCCTAAAAAAATGACTCATATAGAATTCATTATAGATAAAAATAAACAATTGATTTTATTTCTTACTACATAATCCCTTATACAAATTATTTTAGATTTGCATGCTAAGGTGTTGTAGTTAAATCAAGGTATACCAAAAGCTAGCATATCACTAGATTCACAAGACTTAATTTATAATATGTTATCACATTATATTATATCATCTTCTTTACCTATAAGATTTTTAGCTCCTAAAATTCCACTATATTTAGGAAAAGGAGTATAAAAATAGAAATTTTGATCTTTTCATGTGGCATGTCTAGACTATGATTTCATTGATAAGTTTCTAACCAATTTGTTTCCTAGGGTATAAAACATTATTCTTCACATTAGTTTTTTTTATTTATCTATCTATCTATCAGTCAAAGCATTCAACTCATTAGTAGATCAATTTCTCAAGAATTTTAGTATCAATAGTGATGAAAATATTTTCTTATGTGTAAATCACTAAATGTAAGAAAGGAACTAATGAGCTCATTAGTGACTATGTACTTTGTTACAAGACCAAACTTATGAAAATGAATAAAACATTGGTAGATAAATATTTACAATATATATTACAACAAATTTTTATTCCATATTTACATGATTCAATCATTTTAAAGAAATTTAGATCATTTTCTAAATATTTCATACAATAAGAGAGAGAAGTTAAGATTTTTATTTTGAAAAAATTAAAATATGAACATGTATGTGATTCAAGTTCCACAAAAAAAAATAAAAATAAAAAATAAAAAATAAAAAAAAATTATATAAAGATAAGCCAATATATATTAAAATTGATGCAAATAACATAGTCAATGTGATATCTCAACTTTCCAACAAGCTTGTTTTATCAAATCAACCAAGAATAAATTTTTATATGTTACCAAAACCACCTAATAAATTACTAAAATAGTTGTTTGAGTGTAACATTATTACTCTTCATCCACTACTATATGTTTATATGAGTATACTATTGTCACTTGGATTTTCACCCTTTGAGCAGATGTCTCATCTCTCCTCATCCAAGTGGCATAATTGAAATACCTCTAGGTTGTGGGTAGCCTAAGAATGAGGTGAATCTCTAGATAGGGATAGCTCCCTCAATGTAACACTTGTAGATTACTACACGTATGATTGAAAATAAAAAGGAGGAAAAACTAAAAGTAAACGATAGGAGGTGATACACTAAATTGATTGATGACTACCAACCAACTGTATGTCACACATGAGACCAAGGGACTAACAGAGCATACACTTGTCTAATCCAAATATTCTCACATTAGTATTTCATTATGAGGTTGTGACGAGTGTTTATGATAGGAGGAATAAAAAAGAGGCCTAGAATTTTACTATTTGAATAGACTAACTCACTCAGCCTTGACACTTCATAGAACACTTTACATGACCTAATAAAAGCTTTCAAGTTGCAAATAGGTGTGAGAATGAGATAATAATGCCAAGGAAATAATAGTCATCACTATGAAAAAACAATCATTTAATTAAAAACACTATGAATAGTCATATAAGATGTAAAATCAATAGTTTTTATTGAACTTATGGTATGCAAATGAGCAGGGCTTCACCATACTCAGCTGGAGCATATTTTACAAAGGCCAAAATGGGTAGTTCTTATAGAACCTAAGAGAGAGATAATAAAATAGAGAAGTCTAAATTTCACAAGGACACTTTTCAAGATGATAAAATTAGTTACATGTGCATGAGAAGAGAATGTGAAACTGATCATGCAAAGTTAGGAAGCACAAATGTCACCCCAAGTCATGAAACTCTTAAAATGTGGTGTAGGAGTTCTCATTTTATACAAGAAAAATGCCTTCATCATTCACTCCTATTTGAACATCCCAAAAATGAATAGGTAAAATTATAATGATTGGAAAAAGATGGAATGGTTCAGACATGCTTCTTCATGCATTGGTTGCATTCCTAGTCATCTATATTCTTTTAGAAGTGAGCCATTACTACTTTTAGTTAAATAAACTCCTCTTTCACACACCTTTCACACTTCGCTTCCAAAAAAGAATTAGTTTTCCATGTAAATTTGTAAAATGGAGTGAATTAAAATTTTAAAGACCCTGCATGGCATTAGAGGCATCAATAACACATTACAATTAGTTTATTTAAAGTTTTTTACCCTTTTCACTACTATATTCACTATGACAATTCAGATTAGTTGAGATGAGAGCTCTAGTAGGCACAATCAAGATTTTTGATGAAGCATAAAATGACCATATTTAGTTATTAAAAGTATCTATATTCCTCCCAAAGTTGATTTCATCTCTTAAAACCTCCTAAGACCCATATAATACACAAAATAGTCAGGAAAAATAATTTATGCACCTTGTCTATATGGATTATGTACACCTCATCTTGATGGTAGGGAACCTGACTAATTCTTATACAACATAAAATCATTTTAATAAGATAATTATGCCATTTTGGTGCATTATCTCTTTCATTTTCCACATCAGGTCTAGACTAAGGGTTTAAGAAGGTTTTAAGCCATTTTAGGCTCTTAATCTTTGTTCATTAAGATTGTTGCATTGGAAATTCTAAAAAATTCCAATAGATAAAATTTTAGGACCTACACCAATCTCCATAAACTCATTATATCCCCATGAACAGTGTCCAAGGAGATGTGAGCAACTAAACTTCTCTTATTGGGTTTGTTTCTCCATTTTGCATAGGTCTGATTTGTTTTAAAGCCCAAAATGTCTTCTTCATGGATTCCATTGCAACCCAATATCTCAAAAACATATATTATTCTTCCATAAAAATGACATAGTCCACTAGAGTACCCTCATAAATTTATAAGTGACATTGGTATCCCATTTGGTTTTTAGGCCTAAACCTTGCTTAACATACCTGACTGCAACTTTGGTGTTATAGACCATTTTTTTGGGTTTTATCCCTATAAATAAGTATTATAATGTTTTTTTAGATTTAATACAACTTATAACACCTGATATAAAATTTAATTTATCTCCTAGTTCATCCTTTAACCCTACTTTCCAAAACTTGTCAGTTTGTGCATAAAGGGAAGTACCCTCTGTCTGAGACAAAACCAAGGGTACTTAACCTATTTACTAAGAAAATTTGAATGTTTTATAATATTATAAAAGTTTTTAGGATTATATATTCAATATTTTATTCCTTGATCAGGTCTCTAGAGCCCTAAACTCTTTTAAGATCCCAAACAAACTCTTAAAAAGGGATTATGTGCAGGGTTTTGGAAGGTAGACTATGTAATGCATCATTTGAGCCCTTTATTCCCATATTTACATGTCATTATAGTTTAAAATGGTGGTAACTATAATTTTATAGTTTTTTATTATTCTTATAAACCTATATCACCTATTATTATACATTGAACTATGCTTTTACTCAGTTAGGCCTAAGGGATAAGTTGACCCTGCTTGCTCAGGAAAAGTGAGCCAATAAGAAAGGCTTGCATGCTTAAGACCTTGGTTTAAAGTATCTTTTCCTCCCTTTAATATTTACAAAAATAATTTAATCTATTCTATATTCCATATCACACCTTGAAGTTAGATGGCTATTAGGATAAGTCATAAGTCTCTTTTTACTGAATGTGTTTCCTGCTTTGGAGGGGACACATGTAGGTGACTTTATATGGATCAAACTTTGAAAAAATTGAATGAGACTATTTGAAACTTTCCAATATCATATATTAGTCATTTTTACCTATGCTCGTCATGTCTAGGCTAGACCACATCAAAAAAACTCAATCCCTTATATCTCTACCCTTCACAATCAGCTACAACTAACTGTGTGGGGTCCTATAAGTGAATATGAGATTAAAAATAAAATATTATAACATATAATAATGGTATTTATGATAAAAAAAAAGGTCAAAATAATGATATAAGGTGACTAAGATCTATGTTTACAAGAAATAAACACCTTCTTAAACTTTCACCTTTGGTTGGTTGTAGGTGACTAATTTCAAATGAGAGGACCCCTATAGGTGTGTATGGAACTTGGAACACTACATATCAACCTTATATTGATGATATTTATATTAATTTGTGTGTATTTCAATCAATAATTCCATTAAAAACATGGGATTATTCCTTATTATCACCTTGAAGTGTTAAGGTCACTTTGTATCTTCAAAACCTATAGATATTACTGCTTGAATTTAGTACACAAAGGTGCAACTTGGGGCCTCTCAAAAACCATCCTCCTTAAGTCATCTACCCTCCAAATTTTTCATAACTCTTATCCTATGTTGGGGATATAAATCATAACCATCATGATGAATCAATTTCATTTGTAACCATGTTATAATACCTTGATCAAATGACCCATGCCTCTATTCTATGCTTTTAGGGATTTGATCCCTGAACACAGTCATTGGGTCGTTGAAAGGTTCTCAATTATTATTTTGTAAATATCACACCTAAAATAAGGTATATTATGTTCTCACCACATGATAGGACTCCAAAAAAAGATTTACCATGGTCTAATTTCCCCATCAAGAATTCTCATTTTTCTGCTAACACCACTTGTAGGTGCATATTTTCATATATAGGTAGTAATATAGGATTGTAGGTAGTGAGTATGATACACATGTTTTTGATCAATCCTAGACCTTTTAAAATTTTTCCAATGCACTCTTATCATTAAAAAAGATTTGGATAAACTATCAAATCTCCCATTCTACCATGATGTCATCAAGGAGAGACCCCTATAGGTACATTTTAGTTGCATATAGATAATGAGGAAAATTTAGGCAATATGCATGTTTTGTGAGTTTTAATGATGTTTGGACCTTTTAAAAAATTTATTACTATCAAAAACCTTTCTCAACTTAGACACTCCTCTTCAACATGATTAGTCTCCATGAAGACACATGTAGGTGTATGTTAATGGCAAGGGACTATGTATAGAAATAAAAGGTTGACCTCATGCTAATCACACATTATTTGATTAACTAAACTTGATAATTCATTTGATGAATATGTTTCCTTCACTATAGGACTCTATTTCACTCTCTTATGGACATGTTCAATCTTTAACACAACTCATTCAGATGAATGTATATGATAATCATAGAGTAGACTAAGTATATGGTGTCTTATGACTACACCCTCATGAAGTATTGATTTGGAGATGAGATTTATAGGATAAGGGAATAAAGAGAACATTTATAACATTGAAATTAAACTATCAAAACCCTTTGGAGCCATTATCAAAGCATGAAGATCTTGAAAATGGTAGATACATGTTTGTCATCCCAAATGAGACCAATTTGAAAACCTAAGATGCTTTACCTATTAAAAAAGCCTTGAAAAACTAAACCAATCATTAATAGCATGATGTGAATATTCATATTTCCTCTAGAGTCAATTCCAATAGTTATATTGTATATAATCATCTAAATAAGATCAAAACTTGTAGGGTACATGAAATAATGAGCAAATAAACATAGTCAACTTGTTAGAGATGATTCATAAAGAAAAGTTGAACAATATTCAAAATATTGTTATGAAAATTAATCTATCTAAGTTTAATTTCATATCCCAAAGGTGTTTGACCTGGAAGTTCTCCAACTACCTGTACCAATCATAACCCTGTTGATTGGTTTTATGTGTCTAGAAGGCTTAAGGAGTAAAATGGTTTTGGACCTTTCTTATCACTTCAAAAGAATGTATAGTTATGAGATGAGTATTAAGAAGATGAAGAGTCATCTCACAACTTTATCCCATTTTTCACTCTCTCTTATGGGCCGTACAAGTTCCAAACTCCTCCTTTTCAATTAGTTTTTTATTTTTAGCTAGATAACCTACAAGATTTAGATGGGACTGACATTCTTGATAGGGAATATTATTAATTATATGTTTGAAATGAATGTGGGACACTTTGAAAACCATTTCACTTGCATTTGTGTCCCCTAAATGGCTATTGAGTGACTCAAGATGACATATAGACTAAAAATATCATGACCAAGGCTTAAATTGCATTAAATTACATAAAATGGACTATAACATACTCCATGACAAAATTTTAGACCCCTAAAACATCTAAAAATAAAGTTTTTACCTATAGGGGTCCTAATTTGACCTACAGGGTCAAATTTGGTCAACATATACCTTAAATTGAACTATTTTATATCAATGCATATTGTGATTACCATAGGGTGAAATGGATACTCTATAACTAGATGTTTCAAAATAAAACATCATATTTAGGATTTTATTTATAATAATGTCATTTAGCCAGGCACCCTTATATAGGAAACTAAGCAACAATATAATGAAAATTCTATGTTGAATATTTTCAGTGAGCCATTCCAAAACCATGAGACAAAAAATAATAATTAATTAGTGCATCATACTTATTATGCACATCCACCTCCTAAGTAATATTATAATCCATTAGATGGAATTATTGGTATAATTGTTCAAAACTCCCAACCATGTCCTATAATCACCTTTGATGATAGTGAGATAGTGGATGATGACTTTGATTTTCATGCTTTACGTATATGAGTATATATTGATCAACAACCCATACATGGTGTATTAGTTGATAATGGATCAAATGGGAATAAATTTTAAATTACATTACTCCATTCATTGAGTTACACACAACATGACATACAAGAAACATTTGAAAGTTTTAAAACATTAAATGGGGAAGAAAAAACTACTTTTAGATGAATTGTGTTATGTCTTCAATTGAGTCCTCTAATGTTATCTACTCCTTTTCTATTTTTATCATATAATGGAGTTTTTATCATGATATTATGATTCCATTGGATATAAAATATCCATTTTTTACCTTCCATGATACATTTATTCTTAAATCACATTCATTGCAACCAAGTGGTCATAGTTTTAGGAAGTAGATATGAGTACTCTATACAATATATGGTACCTCCTCCTCCCCATCCATCACTGCATGAATTGATACATATATTCAAGTAAAAATCACATTTAAAATTATTTCACCTATGAAAAAAATTTCTATACAACTAATTAAAAAAAGTGCAAAAGTCTCAAAAATAACCAATGCAAAAACAAACGTCATATCAAAAAAAGGGTTTAAGTTCAAAAACATCACCATCACATGTAACACCTTCTAAGTTGGTTATACACATAAATCAAAATGTTTCATAAAGAACAAAACTTTTTTAATAGACTTATACTACTCCACATTGGATTCCAAATCATCCTAAGTCTTGTAGAATTACTCCTCCCACTCAAGATAATTGTTGGTGTAGGATATTACTTTCCTACTCTTTAGCTTACTTAGGTGTTATTTCATTAGATATGTTTATCCCACATTCAAGAGGATGATGGGTTTATGCCTTACTTCCACCTTATTGGGGAAGTTAGTTCCACATGCATGGGATGGATATGATTCTCCCATATTCTACCTATTTGTACATCTTTATTGTAACTATTTGATATAGACACATAATAGAATAAGATTTGGTTTGTTCTTGGTTGGTTTATACTTGGTGTGCAATGATGAAGTTTCTATGGTTGTAGTAATGGATTCTTGGAGAGATCTTGGTTGAAGTGCTTTTTTAACTATTTTATGGTATCAGAGCTCATTCAAGTAGTCATTGATCAATTTTATATATTTTGCATTGTAAATCCACCATTATTTTGTTAATTAAGCCCTTTTTGTAGCTATTTACATAGCCTTTTGAGCCACTTTTTGTAGTCAACTATTTTTTGATGTATTTTTAGGTCTTATAATCTATGTCATTGAGTCTGAAATGCCTCAAAATGTTAGGATTGCCTATCAATTTGTCAAAAATAAATAAATTTAAAAAAAACTTATTTTTTGAGGGGTTTTTAGTGTTACCCATGTATAGATCCATATAGGGAATTTATTTACATTTTTTCAAGAAAATTTTCTAGGTTTTTCTAGGTTAAATGAGATTTTTAGTAGGTCTCTAAATTTTTTCTATCCTTGGCACCTTTGTTGCAGATCTAGTTGTCACAGATGCATAGAGGAAATGATGTATTTTGGTGGAGGATGATTAACATCTGGGGGCTTTATTTACTCAGGTTTCACATTGGAAGTATTAGATTGGGATTAAACTATATGTTATTGAGTCTTCTTGGTTTTTAAGACTCTCATATCTGATTTGGCTAGTGTTGAATCCCCTGCCATATTTCACATCCTATACATTCTCTTACAACCATTTATAATTGCATAGATCACTGTGTTGAATGTGTTAAGAATAAGGTAGAAACATGGTGTTTGGTTTGAATGGAATAGATTGATTGAAATCCATAAACTATATCATCATCTATAGCTATCTATTTATACTCAAGTCCTTACCATGATGATAATATTTATTGTTGTCTTAATCCAAGGATCTCACCAACATATCTCTATGAATGGAAAATTATTTGTATATGGATCATCACTCCAAGCTTCCATGGATTTCTCATCTATTTTTTTACCATTTAGACAATCTACTTGTAGCTATATCTACTTTCCATTTGCATATTAGGCCACCACTGACTCACTTGATTCTAATAGTCAAGCTTCTAAATTTATGGTGGGACTATGGGTTTCAATATCCCAATTGACTCCACTTACCATATTCTACAATCCTCCTAGCACTTCTACTGATTCTAATGAACCCATGGTTTTCAAGGGGTATGATTTACATCATTTTCTAAAACCCACTTAATTTTGGTCAAAACCACCAAACTATGATTTAAAATCTTTTTGACCTATTTATAAACTTTTTGACTTTAACATGTTTTGTGTTATAATTTTTTGAACTATTAAAATTTTTATGACATTATTAATAAACTTCATGGGTTTTCCTTATGCAGAAGGGATATTTTAATGTGGTTAATTATTTAAGTGGTGGTGGATATCATTAAGTGAGAGTTGCATATTAAATGTGGGGAGATAAAACATACTCTGTCGTATTGATTGTGGAGGTGCATAATTTATTTTTAATTATTTTTTATATTAAAAACAATATCTTGAGAGATTTTATGGGATTTTATTTGGGGCATAGTTTTTTATTATTTTTTTATAAAAACAATCTCATTATATTATGGACAATTATTGTAAGGAGGATTATTTTTTTTATTTTTTTTGTTGAAGATCGATGCGTGAGGCCCAGTTTGGCAGGTGGCCAAATCCCCTCACAAGGAAACAAATTCATTTTCTTGTCCTTTATTTTTTGCTCTCTCATTGTAATCTTGGATGCATTTTTGATTGACTAATGTCTTATGTATTTGGCCCATATTGCTCCTATTTTGGCCCACATTATACTACTTATTCCACTATTTCACTTTCCATTATCTAGGATGCATTTTCATTTGAGTTTGATGTCCCTTTGCATGTGCTTTATAGATTGTAATTTTTTGGTAGTTGATCCTTTTGAGTGTGTTTTTACATTCATGGTGGATTTTATTACCATTTTACAAAATCTTCTATCAACCCATGACATGCTTTATTCTAGTCTGTGCATTGTAAATTTGACACACTTGTAGATTATGTCATGTCTCCATTAAGTCCCCTTCTGTAGTGCCTTGCCTTTTTTTATGGAGACACTTTTTCACTCCCTTATTTTTGGATCATCTCTCATGATTTATGATGGCTTTTTTGATAGGTTGATATTCTCCTTGCTTAGAGATATTGTGGTGAATCATGATATCTTCCTTGTTTTCATTTGGTATTTATTAAGATATATTGTAATCATACAGAGTTATAAAGTACCATGGGTGGTTTACCAATTCAACCTTGTCTACCATCATGCATTTTCGTGCTCTATTCTAGGCACCTTTTCACTTCTATAGTTGTTTATCTCTTCTATCACCACTATATCCATCCTCTTTGAAAGACCTTATCTATATTTTTAACACCACTTTTTGATAGTTGATAGTCTCCCAGAGCTTATAGTGTAGCTATTATGGTGAATCTTGGTGTCATCTTATCTTCTTAAATAGTTTGAGTGTCTTTTTCATCATGATATGGAGATATTATGGTGCACATAGTGCCATCTTATTTGGTGTTCAAGTAGTGTATTTTGACCACTCATACAAATCTTTTTTCACTCACTCTACCCATTATGGGGGGGGGATCTATATACAACTTTTTTTGTCACTCCACTTAGTCAATAGTTTGGGGGTTATAGTGTACATTCTGCTTCTTAGGTGTTGAGTGTTCCTTTCACTAGTATTAGTCTTTTTAAATTTTATCACCACTAATAAAATTATTGATTGAAGTTATTTTGGTGAATCTCAGTGTTAGTTGTTTTTGTGATCGAGTAGTGGTATCATACCACTCATGTATATTGAATTCTTTTGTGACTTTTGAGTACTTCGAGTGTGAACTACTTCAACATCATATTTGGGGGATTTTTAGCTCTTTCTTATTTTTCCCTCTCTTTTGGGAGGGACTTTTTCCTACAAGTTTTCTCTTTTTTCTCCACTTTATGAGAGTTATATGTATATTTTTTCATTTTTTTGAGTGTTTTCTAGATTCCTCCTTTATACATGGTTATCTTATTCAGGCACTTTATTTGTTGGAACCCATATGAGAACTTTTTACTTAACTCCATGGATTTATTGGTCATGTTTATAATGACACCAATGTGGTATCCCCACTAGTGACACTAGGGTGGTAGACCCACTAGTATTTATTCTCACTTCTCACCATCTTATTAGAAGGGGTTCAAGAAATGCTTCCTCAGGTTCATCATTTTATCTAGTATTTTGGAGCATAATATTCATTTTCATTGATCCTCATATTCAGAACCATTCTTAATTTCACTTGGTGGTTATAGTGACTTAACATCCATGTACTATATCAATATGGACTGGGATCCATAGGGACACCTGGCCTCACACTCATCCTTTATTATACCCATCTATGTTATGATTAAGGCAGGGGGAGGGGGGGGGTGTTGGTGTAGGATATTACTTTCCTAATATTTATCTTCTTTAGGTGTTATTTTATTGGAGATGTTTATCCCACATTCATGTAACATGCTATTTTCACAATTTGATCAACACAAATTATATTTTCCATTGTAAACACTATCAACTATAAATAGTCAAGATCAATACTATTATTACTATCTTGAACCATTCAATACTATATTATTATCTTTTTACATAATTAAATTAATTTTTTTTAGCACACAGAGTCTTGATACATCCAAGTTTTAATATTATACTTAGTTTCATTTTACATAACACTATTATTCATGTAAAATATGTATCCATACACCCCATTCATCAATACATGTAAGTTACATACTTTCAAATGTATACATTTGATGATACAATGATGTAAAATCATTCATATGCATACCTATTCTATCCTCCACATGCCTTTCAGTTAAAATTCACATATACACTAGGTCATATTTCTCATATATGGGCATGTTATAATAATTAGTGCATACTTTACATTGACACATTTTATGGATTTTTTAGATCCTTTCCTTTTATTATACTTTTGAACCCATGGTTTCATCTATTAGTTTATATTATTATGATTAAAAAAAATAAAAATAAAAACAAATTAAAATATTATAATAATACAAAAGCATTTAAAATATTATAAAAATTCAAAATCAGGACCTAAGCATAATTAGACATTTATTTTACATCATTGGCATATGTTATCTATCTCAAGAATGGTATATAACATACTATTTTTCTATAACACATGCATTTCATTGGTATTTATGAGTCTTATGTAGGACATATAAACTTTATGTGGACTTATATGTTGGACTTACCTCTACCCAATGGCCATGCCATGCTTAGGGTGTCTTCTCTAAAGGTTATAATATTTAAAAGTGTTACTATTATTATTGAAAAAATTTAAGGCTATTATGTGAAAATTGATTGAACATCTCTATGATATATTTTTTTTGGTATGTGTGACATTTGAACATGTCCATTTCTTGTGGTACTTAGTATTATGTATGAAATATTTGCTTATGTGACATTTGAACATGTCCCTTGTGTGCAACCCTTGGCCTTATTGTTTGATATATTTTTTTTTGTGTTTGTGTTATTATTAATATTGTTTAGTTTGATGGGTTATATGATCCATATCATACACTAAATATTGTGTAGGATGATTCTATTAAAATTATTAATATGATCTTCATTGATACAAAAACTTCATATATAAATTATAAAATTTACATATACATACAATTACATATTTAACATTTATCACATTGGGGCATGAAACAAATTCATGCACATCATACTATTTTTCAAATTCAAGGAGCATGATACAAATCCATGCCATAATTTTATTACTATTTTCTATAAGTGGTCATGTCCATTTTATTTTAGTCATACATACATGATATAAGGAACATAGTGAAAATTAAATCTATATTCCATCTACAATGGTTGATTTAGTTAAAGTGCATATGACATAACTTGGAGATATAGTTCCCTCCAACATTATTGCCTATGAATCCATTTTGGATTGCAACCTATTTCTATATTTGGGTTATAAATATAAACAATGAAATTTGAGGTTTTTTCATCAATCAATGGGTTATATTTTATATACATGTCTAATTAAAATTGGGGCTTGATCACCCACAATTTTCCATGGTTCAACAATGGAACCAATTCTACAAATGCTTCAAGGAAGCATCATATTCAAGAAAAGTTACAAGATCAACACAACATTGTTTTACACATAAACATGTACTCCTTTTTATTTAAAATATTTTCAAATCAAAATTATGTTTCAATTTTTAATTTCACATATGGACATTGAATAATTTTACATCATTAAATGATTCACTATGGAACACCTATCATGATTGGAGCTTTCTCCCAAATGCAAATTGTGTTGTCCACACTCAAGTTTATTTTTTCCTTTTACTCTAGTAATTTTATTTCTAGACTTGGGGGGAGGGAGGGTTATAGATACTAAAATTTGTTCATGAATAATTGATAATGTTATTTTTTGACCATTTTTACCTTAATTATCTTAAGCCCTTAAATTGGTCCTATTTTTCCACCTTGCTCTACCCTAAGTACATATGAAAACCCATTCCTTTTTATGTTTTTTTCACCTACATAGATGTTATAAATTATTAAAAAAAAACTTTGTAATCATCTATAAAAACATTAAAATTCTTAAAATTAGATGTTACCCTCTTAGGACATAATCAACCCACACTATTTGAGATCAATAATCAATCTTGACCTTATGGGTTGATCCTAACCTTTCCCTTAGCAATGGTTCTTTTTAAAAATTAAACCCTTAATTATAGGTTGGTCCATATTTTAAAGATATATATCATGAGTTTTCACCCTTTTGGATTACTATAATTTCACCAATAAGTCACCTATTCTACTCCTAGACAATCACTTGGAAATTTCATCATTAAGGCACACTTACACTATTACACATTAAGGAATCCTTCCCTATTATTTCAAAATTTTATTTTATTCATTTGAAGCATCCCTTATCCAAGTCAAGAAAATCATTTCAAGTATTCATTCCATCTTTAGATACATACATGTAATAAAAAGAGCACTATCACACTAAACACTCTATATAGGAAAGATAAATGGTCTTGATTTCACTCTTTTTGAGTATTGGATATGTAGAGAACATTCAATCATCATAGGTGTGATTGGTATCATCTCAACCCATTAAACCCCCTATATTTTTATAAGTTTTTATCTATTGGAATCCCTATTAGGGTTTTAAATTTAAATAAGTCATTTGAAATTCATATATGCATAGCCAGAGGTCAATTTTTACACAAAGACATATTTCAAGTAGGTATAGGTGATTGTGCCCTTTTCTTCATTTTTTCAATAAATTTAAAGATCACACCATAAAGGATAGTAGGGTCAGTTGATGTTTATCTATAACATTAAAAATACATGTTTTTAGTTTCAAATACATAATTAGATATGTGTTTATCATTCCAATCATATTTTAGTTGTACATAGCCAACTTACATATAAAAATTAGCTAAGTATTATTTTCTCTTTCTACTTTTCATAGTTAGTTATTTTATTTCATTTGAACTTTGTCAACTTCAGTACTTTACTTGCATTCTTCTATTTATAATTTATTTATAACATTTTATACCATTCTATTCCTTTTATGTTATTTAGCATTAAAACACCAATTAATTCCAAATTATGATAAAACACAAGTTTAATTAACTTTAGGATTATTTTTAATATGAGATACAAAATAAAATTATGTTAACTCTACAATTATAATTTATTTTAATAGTATTCTAGTTATGCATGAAAAATATATCTATGAGTTGTACATTATTAATAGACTATGTGTATTCTTTGAGAAGAACAATTATTATTATTATTTTCAAAATAGTTCCCTTAAACTGCTTACTGTTTCTCTGTTATTATTTTTCTATGTTTTTGGATTTTTTTTCTCTTGGATTCATCATCTAGTATTAGAGAAGGTCCGCTTCTTGAAATAAAGTAAATTTAAGGTAATATTATGTGTGAATTTTTCATGTGTATAAAATTTCATTTTTGATAATTTTTTTAAACAATATTTAGAGAGAAAAAATGGAAAAAAAGGAGGTTGTCTATAAATGAACAATAATATACTAGATTTTTAGAGGAAAGTGTAATAGTTTACATGAATTATGGATTATCATACAATAAATAAAGAGAAGAAAAAATTTACTAAGGTCATCAAAGGTTTGAGGGAGATGATTGTGAGAATATAGTTTTTTAAAAAGAAAGAGAAGAGAAAGATGGCATGGATAACATCATGTGTTTTTGGAATGAAAAATTAAAAAAAATCTTGGAGCAAGAAGACTTTATAAGTGATGTAATAATATCTTATGGAAGTAGAGTTTTTTTATTAAAAAGAGATTAGACATAAATTAATTAATAATTGATTTCATACATGGAGATGGTGAAACTTAATATGTTTAGCATGTTGTATAAATTTATATTATATATCATGAGGATGAAAATGAAAATAATAATGAATAAGACAAAATTGAAAAGAAAAAACATTGGATTGATTGAAGATAATACTATATCTGATAAAGTGGAAGATATAAATGATTAATTAATGAAGAATATATTTAAGATGATATTTATTTTCAATGCTGCATAAATTTATCCCATGAATCATGAGAATGAATATGAATATGAAGGTGAAGATGAAGAGATGGAAGCAGAGAAAAAGAAAAGAATTTTAGAGATGACTATTAAAAGCTTGGAAGTGAATGAACATAATGTTGATTTTAGAATTTATGATTCAAATAAGCAGTGGAGATGAAATCAATGATGAAATTATCTTTGAAATTATATAGGAGATTTTACATGAAGAGGAATGATTTTATAAATGGAGTAAAAATAAGAAGGAAAGTAATACATACTCTAAACTAGGAGGTTCAAAAAATTTCAACTAGAGGTTAATGATTTGGTATGAAAAAAATCAGTTACTAAATATAGGAGGTTACTAAAAAAATAGGTTTAATAAAAATGTCATGTTACTAAAAATAATATGATGTTAAAAGTATAAAGTTACTAAAAATAGTAAGCTTCAAAAAATTACCAAAATACTATGTTTTAAAAACTACTAAAAAGAGCAAGTTTAGTTAACTCTAAAATTATATTTTATTTTAATAAGAGGTAGAAAAAAAGTTATGTTAACTCTAAGATTATGATTTATTTTAATAGTATTTTAATTTTGCATGATATCTCTATATATGAGTTGTGCATCATTAAAATACTCTACGTAAACTTTGAAAAGATTAATGAATATTAAAGAATTAGAATTCTCTTGTGCTACTCAATATTTCTCTTCATAATTTTTTTCTATGTTTTTTTAGAATTTTTACACTCTTGGATTCATCACATATACAAGATATATAGGTTTTTGTGATCATAGATTTATAGTTGCTTCATAGTTTCTCCATGTATACACTTAGAGGCATACCTATACTATGAGAATTGTTTAGTATATTTAAGGTACTATCCTTACTCTTTTTTATTTTCATATAAATATTTATTTATTCTCTTATGCATATATTTCTCTACCTTAAATTCATTTTATTTTTTACTTGGGTACCTTTTGGTTACCTTACATGATCTTTTGTGTGTAATATAATTTCTTAATTTATTGCACATCGTGTGATATTTTTCTTGTGTGTGCTTGTGTGTATTTAGTTTTATGTCTTATCTTGTGTTCTTTATGTACAACCCTCTTTATATAATTTTGTGTCACATTAGTGTGATTTATTTTTTGTTTCATTTTTACACATTCTTTAGTTTTATGGTTTCATTTAATCTATATGGTTACTCTTATTTAATATATTATACTATATATTATGCTTGGTGCATACATTGCCATGGTCTCTATCATTAATCTATAGGGCCATACTACTATTATGTCTTGTTATGTTCCCTTGTTTTATGTGAATATTATTACATTGTGGAAAATTACATATCTATATTTGTAGTTACACTTAGGTATATCACTTGTCCCTCCATTTTTAATATTATAGTGCTTATCAATTATATCTCTCTATTTCAAGTATGATGCACCTATTTTTTCATTAATCCAACATTTCTTATATCAGGATAGATCTTAGTCACATTATGGTTACTATATTTGAAACATTTATTATTATATCTTGATTATCTTGGATCATAGTATTATAGTGGGGCATATCAATTTTCCATCTTTTTAAAGGCTCTATCAGGTCATATTAATTTCTCATCCCTTTCCTCTTATAACCTTAGGTTCTAAACTTTTTTTGTAGCCTAACAATATTAGTTTACATATTACTATTGATTTTTACATGATCAAATCATGTTGTTGTTACATACATGTGATTAAAAATGTTTCTTAAAGAATTATGAATTTTTTTATTATTGTTTATGCTACACACGACATTTTTTATCCTTCCCATTTGAGATGGGTGATATACAAGAACATCCTTAGCCTCAAAAGTGGGAATCTATCTAGCTTATCCTATTCATTAATTATAGTGATTACAAGTCACAAGTGCCATATATTTACTTTGTATAAGAAGTAAATTTTAGCCCATGGCTAAGGATCCAATTTTTTGTTTTCAATTTCAAACATTTTTTGTTAGATTTGGGAAAATGGAGTTTGAGTTTTTAGTTTTTTGTCACCAAAATTTGGTAGTTACAGGTCAATTTCAGTTTTCATAATTATGGAAATGGAAATAAGATTCATAAAATACCAGACATATTTGTTCATATACTCATTTTTAGTTTTAATTATTTCATTTGGCTACATTGGTACTAATTTATCAAGACATTGATCTAATTGTAAGCATTAATGTCTACATGTAGGTACATTTGAGTTGTTGACATTAGAGTGTAGGTATTTCAATCATAACAACTATAATTTTTTAATTCTAACCTTATAAAGTAAGTTTTATAAATGGAGCTATTTTTTTTAACTTTGATACACATAGACACATGAATATCAAATTAGGGCACATTTGTTTTACAAGTAGTATAGTTTTGACATCTTTATCATGCTTTGTTATATTTGGCTCACTTTAATATTTTAGGCTCATTTATATACAATTTTATAAATTGATCCATGTGATGGGTGTCATTAATTGCTTCATTTAATCAACTTTGTATGTTTATATCATTTAAAACAAGGATGGTGTCCAAATCTATCGACAACAAGTCTTACCATTGTAGGTCTTACACATATGATTTGGGTGGTTGTATTTCTAGATGTCTAATCTAATATATTATAGAAAGGATTTGATTTTGAAATAAAAAAACATACTTTCAAAGTTTATACACTTTGTAATTTAATTTTTTGAAATAAACACACTTAATAAAAATAAAAACACTTGCTGAAAGCAAATAATTTGCTAAAAGTAAACACACTTGCTAGAATTGAATAATTCTACTGAAAGTAAACACACTAATTTGAAATCTTAAATTAACTCTTAGAATTGAAAGATAATTTCCTATAGGTTTTGAATTCTATTTATAATTATTGTTATGAAAATAAAATATATTTATAATTACTAAGAAATATAAATACATAAAATGCCATATAGAAATATGTTCTTGATTCTTGAGGAGAGTGGGCCCTTGCTCACCTTGGGAACAAGAATGAAAAAAACTTAGTACTAGGAAATTAGAGCTATCTTCATTAATCAACATAGATTACATGAATATAACTATAATTGTGCTATAATAGTAACAAACAATAATATATTATCTTTATTTTATCTCCTGTATTAAGACATGAAGATCTACTTATAAAATGTTGTAACTAAATATCACTAGATCTTAGTAGTTAATCTTATATTATCAAGATAAATCTCCAAATTTTAGCAGTTTTTAAAAATAGGTGATTGATGGTTTGATACAAGAAGATATATCCATTACAAAATCCATTTTAATATCTACTAAGAATGACTTCTTAGATCTACTAGATTGATTTGCCTTATAAACACTATGGACATATTTACACTGATTGATATATATATATATATATATCTACTATTAATAGTAATCTTATAAATAGTAAGTGATAAAAACAATCTTAAAGTATAGATTATGTAGTTAAATAAGCCTAAAAGCTAGATTGGAAGAGTCTAAAGCATTTTTGGTAGAGTTCAGAGCAACTCCATATTGTTGGATGGTTGAGCATGATCTTATTTTAATTTTGAGTTCTTGATATGGTGGTTTGGGGGATAGCTCCCCCCACTACAGTCATCATAGGGGTCTAGGGAGGTCTAGGGTCACATAATGATAGCTAGAGTGTGATTCATTTATCAAAGAACTCAACATTCCACTCAAGAACCAAAAATATAAAACTAAGAATGACTTATTAGATCTACTAGATTGATTTTCCTTATAAACACTATGGACATATTTAAACTGATATATATATATATATATATATATATATATATATATATATATATATATATATATATATATATAAAGTCTATTTATAGATCTACTATTTATAGTAATATTATAAATAGTAAGTGACAAAAATAATCTTAAAGTATAGATTATGTAGTTAAATAAGCCTAAAATCTAGATTGGAAGAGTCCAAAGCATTTTTGGTAGAGTTCAGAGCAACTCCATATTTTTGGATGGTTGAGCATGATCTTATTTTAATTTTGAGTTCTTGATATGGTGGTTTTGTGGATAGCTCCCCCAACTAGGGTCATCATAGGGGTCTAGGGGGGTCTAGGGTCACATAGTGATAGCTAGAGTGTGATTCAATTATCAAAGAACTCAACATTCCACTCAAGAACCAAAAATATAAAACTTAGGTATCACTTAATTCATTTAGTTTTTGAGGATGATCAACTAAAGTTAGAAAAGATCTATATGAGTCAAAATCCTATAAATATGCTAATAAAGGTAGTCACTTAAGAGAAGCTAGAGAGTTGTTCAGATTCAATAGGTCTTCAAGGATGAAAAGAAGATGAGAAACATGTTAGAGTCAAATTTTGAAGAAAATTACAAGGGTTGTAGTGGTGGAATTGCAATAATCAGTCTCTAAGTGGGAGATTATTAGATGGTGGAGCCTAATGTTATTTTAATGCCTAGTTCTCAATAAGGGGTGTGAGGGAGCAATGCCCACCCACTAAAGTCACCATGAGGGTCTAGGGAGGAGGTGGCCATACTTAGATCCCCCCTTGAGGGGGTTTGGGGAAAGTGATACTGAAGCAAAATTATGTTAAAAATGCATTATAAAATATTGTAATTTCATAGTAAATCTGGACCGTTCACTATTAAGTCATAGATCTAACAGTAGAAATTATTTTTATTCATTTTTTCCTTAATATGTAACCCTCTTTTGATATGAGGGTATTGAAATCAAAATGACATATTGTGTGAGTGAAGAAGATATTGCATTGGATGTATTTCAAGTTTTTCCCTTCATTAGTTGGGTTTAATAAGAAGGATTGGCTATTTTTGTGTGGATGCAACCCATATTGGGTGAACCACATTAAATATATGTATCTATTATGTTGTGTTTTTTACATTTTATTTACATAATTAATTCATTAATATTTTTATGTGTTATATATTCCTAACACATAATAACTCTGGCAGAGTCTAGAAAAACTTCATAGTAACTCTGGTAGAGTCTAAAGTTGTTTCTATGAAGACTTGCTAGCAAATTGCTTCAAGGAACCTGGATGTTAAAGAAGTCCATATAAAGGCTGATAGGCTAGGTTGAATTCTTCTATGAAGAATGGAATTAGATCTTGAATGAGTCTATAGCTATGGATTAGGTGAGTCTGTAGCTACTGAGAAAGTCTATAACAATGGATTGTTAGAGTCTGTAGTTAATAGAAAAGTCTGTACCTATCTTCAAAGAAGACTTGAATGTACCATAAGAGTGTCCACTAAGTTTTTAGCTTGCCAAAATGTTAAAATATTTCCTATAGGTTGCCTTACAAGATCATCAAAAATGTCCTTATTCTTTATAGACTATTATATCATCTTTATAAACACAAAATTGAGAGACTAAACATGCAAAAAGTTAGAATTAAATGACATTTAGTAATTTAGATTTTAATTGCATTAAGTAAGATAAAGCATCCATTTACTACACTAGGATTAGATACAAACCTAAGATCCTTAAATTATTCAATTTAGAGGAGAGATGATGGAATAAAAATGATAGTGAGTCATATTTTGGACTCATCATTTCCCCCATGCTTTACCTTTTGAAAGTCCCTTTTTCAAACTCAATTTTTATATATCCCCTCATAACTTTGAATTCTATTTTGTAGATGTTGGTTGAGGTCATATATGTCAAATTCATCAGCCTAGTGATCATCTAGGTGAATGATGAAACCATGATATGTTTGAACCATCTATTGCCAATTCTTAAATTGGTCATCCATTTGAGGAATCCATCTATACCATGTTAGAATAGGAGTCAGAAGAAGTTATAGCCTAAATCTCATGCCAACCCAAATTTGTTCACTTCTTAAATTAATGATATCAATTATCATGTCATTTACAGCTTGTGCTCTTTGTAATCTCCATCTTAAATTGGGTGGAGATATAACCTCTCTTCTATTTAATGGAATTGTCAATGTGTCCCAATGTGTAACACTAGATGTAAATATATCATCAAAATGATATCTTATATATGGATCGAAAGAGGCACTATTATTAGTTAAATTCTATAAGTAATAATCCTTGATGTTTGGATTCTTTAGATAAGACATTTTGAAGTTAATCAATAAATTTTTGGCACTGGCAAAAGCAAGTCTAATACATAGCCCTGGAGTTTTGAATTTTTTCACATACTCCTCATGTTTGGATTTATAGGTTATATAATTTTTATAAGCAGAAAGAAGAGATTTCAGATGAACTTATCCTACATATATATTGAACATGAACTTATTATAGTCCCCTAACATCAGATTACACAAATAAAACTCACACAATAAATATTGTTGTTTTGGAGTGGATTCTTAAAAATGTTTAGAAACATAGGAGGATCTTCAATGTTGTGAGGTAAATCACATGAAATTATTAGTATCTTCCATCTATAAAATTATTCATGTAAATACAAGATGAAAGAGGGAGAGAGAGATCTGCAATCTAGAATGTTTTCCCCTATGTGACATGCAACTTGTAGGTTTTATTCAAGTTTCTAGGTATGTTATTTCTCTTTCTCTAAATTTTCCTTCAGTGTCATTTTTTCATTTTATAACGCTTTATTTTGTTCTTTGAGTTACCTAAACTCAAAACATACCTAATTCCATTTGTCTAAATAGTTAGGATGAGAAACAATAGTTTGAGAGGCTTGATCAATTGGGAATTTAGAAGAAGAAGATGAAGTTTGCATAAAAATGTGTTGTTGCTAAGAATTTTGGAGTTGATGTTTAAAAAAAAGGTTTTGTTCTTCTAATTCAGTGATATATATCCAATAATTTACCATTTTTTCATCAAAATGAGTTACTTGGTTATCAAACATTTTGATTTTATTCATGTGATCCAAAGCTTTATTTTTAAAACTATATAATCTTTGAGTCAAATAATAATTGAGAGAATCAGTGTCATTTTCCTTCAGTGTCATTTTTTCATTTTCTAAATCTTTATTTTGTTATTTGAGTTCCATAAACTCAAAACATACATAATTCCATTTTTATAAATAGTTATCATAAGAAACAATAGTTTTACATGCTTGATCAATTGAGAATTTAGAAAAAGAAGATGATGTTTGCATAGAAATTTATTGTTGCTGAGAATTTTGGAGTTGATGTTTTAAAAAAAGGTTTTATTCTTCTAATTTAGTGATATATATATCCAAGAATTTACCATTTTTTCATCGAAATGAGTTACTTTGTTCTCAAGCCTTTTAATTTTATTCATGTGATCCAAGGCTTTGTTTTTAAAACTATCTAATCCTTGAGTCAAAGAATAATTGAGAGAATCCATACGTTGTACCTAAGTTAAAAGATCAAAAATATCTCCAAATTTTTATTTGATGGTGACCTTAGATTTAGAGAGTGAAATGATGAGATATAATTATGTATCTTCAGTGGAGCTAGATGATTTTTTTTCTTCAGAGACCATAATACTTTTCCATTTATCTAGTGCTGGTCTTATATCAAGATTTGAAGAAAAAGGAGAGGATTATACATCCTATACTGGAATTTATTTTGTGAGTATATTTTATTTCTAAATAGATTTCTTAGAATTAATATATATTTGAATGGGTTCTTCATTAGGAACTACTGATGTGAACTCAGAAATATATGTTGTGATAGCTTCTTCATCAAGAACTACTAATGTTGACTCAGGAATAACTATTATGAAAATTTCTTCATCAAGAACTATTATTGTTGAATTAGGAATATATATTATGATAATTTATTAATCAAGAACTATTTTTTTTGTTGGAAAATAAAATAGTGGTGATTTTCTAAGGCTATCAAGGGTGGTAGTTGCTTATATCCCCTGATCATCTTGTGTCAATATTAATGTTTTACATCTTCTTTTTGTCTACACAAGAGAATTGGACTCATTTAAAAAGGTATTCTTGGCTACTTATTATGCTCTAGTTGTTTTGGGTACCTATGTTATGCTTGGTGAAGAAATTTCTCTAGATCAGGGTTTAGATGAGATTGTAAAACCTTAGGTCTTAATTTCCTTTTGGTTGGAGTCTGCTGAAAACTCTATTCAATCACATGTGTTGTTTGTGATCTAGTATGTTGTATCTCACTATATAAAACCCTAACTATAGAAGAGTAATCATCTTCCTTTGCCTTAGGTATTGGTGTTTTTATATAATCTTTTTAAATAGATGCTGAAGACTGACTGAATTTTATTTTTCAAAAATTCTTCCATGTTGATTTACTTTGTTAAAGGAAATGATGTTGAATAATCAAATGGATAATACCATGATGATGAAGTGGAGCTGATCTATTATTTACCAAAATTTGAATGGCTCCATATAGCTATAAGGGAAGGTTAACCCTATGTTGTATCTATTTCTAGCCATATTTAAGGTGAAGAATGATTTGCATTACTTCATGCCCCAAAATGTTGCATTGACCTTCACACATGAAATATTTCATAACCTAAAAATAAAAATATATCCAAGTCCATGTAGGGTTTCCCTCCTAATCCCTTTTTCCTTTCCTTGATGGTTGTGTACACACGCAATAGATAATTGTTCATTGCCATTGAATTATGCAATTAACTTAGAAAAATGAGTTCTTTCAAGTATTATCTTACCTTCTTCAGCAATCCCAAAAAATTTACTAATGATTGTGATAGAAACTAGAATATTGATGCCTATCACTATAATGGAGTCTTATATTAGATTTGCAATGAATTCATTCACAAGAGTTTTATCATACCCTTAATTTTTTTTTAAATTATAGCTAACCAACCTCCTAAAAAATTATTAGAAAAATGTTGTTAGTCATTAGTCCAGCTATAGACTTAGGTTTGGAGCATTTAATTTATCCCATGGTAGCTCTAGAAATTTTATAGAAGCTAAGGGTAGTTTAGTAGGTACAAATAGTCAATGACAATGGAAATAATAACATGTAATAAAAATTAAAGGAAGCAATTCAAATGGGTATTTTATTTTGGTGGTTGTTAACATGATCTAGAGCAATCATTATATAGTGTGTAAGTTTTAAATGAAATTATTTTTTAAATATATTTAATGTACTTTTACACTTACAAAACTTTTGCAATGTCAAACATGTCATCATTATTCAAATTAATATAGAGTGAGTCGACAGATGGTTTGTATACGTGAATAAAGTTGACATGACATTCTTTTTACTTACATGTCATTTCACTTATGACATCTCTATGTCTGCAAAAGTTGTTTTTAGTAGACATGACATTCCTTTTACTTATATGTCCTTTCATTTATGACCTTTCCATGTCATCAAATGTTGTTTTTTGGTTATTATTTTGATGGATTTAAAGACATATTCTTCTCAAACCTCTTATTAAACATGAACATACATGAAACAAAAATATTTATACTAACCTAATGTCGATAAATAAAATTCTCTACTTACCTAATCATACTCCTATCCTTCATTCTTTTCCTGAGACCTGATTCTAAATAGATAAGAAATGCATGAATTAGTTTTATTAGGAATTTATACAAATAAATACATCAGTAGTTTTATTATCTAAAACAAAATGACCAGTTTTTTTACTATTTTTTTAATTTTTTTTAGTATTTTTGCCTTGACTTGCCATTTTTGGTTTTCAAGTCAAGGCTCATTATTCGATGCATGACCAACCAACAAGTTGGTTTTCTTATCAACATTATTAATACCGTCCTAAAAATATTTTCTCTATTGAAATTTTTATTTTACTTTTTTTAAATATATTTTTTACTTTTTTTTTAAGAAGAAAACAAAGAAGTGGTATCCTTCTCCTATTTTATATAATATGCCATCATGAAGTTGTTATCATAGAAGAACTAGGTCCTTTTATGAAAATTACTTCATGCCTAAATTTTTTAACAAACTCCTCCTTATTGACATGTTTTTGATATAATTTGAGTCTATATCCATTGACCAACAAAGTTTTCTGATTTCCATCTATTGACAATAATTTTAATGATCCATTCTCAAATATTTTTTCTTTATGATATGGCACTAACCATTTTATTCTCAACTTACCTTTGAATTGTTGAAACTTGGAGTCAAACAAAAGTACCCAATCTCCTTAAAATCTTATTACTTTGATGTGGGAATCTTGCCATATTTTCTTTTAATATTACATCATCTCTATTTGTTGTAAATCTTTTGTCCTCATTTCATCAAGTTTATTTAATTAGAAAATTTTATTTTGTTGTGCCTTATTCAAGTTAATGCCTACTTCAATTTCTATTTTCAAAGTTTATAATTCAAATTCAATGAAAAGTAAGGGTTTCTTACCATACATTAAATCTTAAGGTGAAAAACCATTGGTTATATTCTATGTAGTGTTGTAGGTCCATACTATTTTTGATATTGTGATTACCCAATCATTTTTCATATTATTGACTGTCTTGGTTAGAATGTTCTCCATCTCTCTGTTAGTAGCTTCTAATTATCCATTGGACTATGGATGGCAAAGATAAGATTTCCTATGATTGACTTGGTAGACTTCCATAAAATGTTTTATCATATTAGACATAAATTACAATCCTTGATCTGAGACTATCTCCCTAGGTGCACCAAATCATTACATGATCTTGAAATACAAAAAATTGGTTGCTAGTTTTTAGCTAGCAAAAGATGATGCTTAGACTTCATCGCACTTGGTGACATAGTCTATATATACTAGGAGGTATTTATTTCCTTGGGATGAAGGATCTATAGTACCAACAAATTTTATTCTCCCTTTATCAAATAGTTCTAATACTACCTATGGATGAAGAGGTATCTCTGTTGATAGTGTAGGTTGTCCCATCCTTTGGCATAGATCACATTGTTTGATATAATTCTTTACTTGTCTATGAAGGGAAGGCTAGTAATATCCTGCTCCTAGGATCTTGTGCATGGTTTTTTTGTTGAATAATTACCATCCTCTTGGTTCACCATGACAAGCTATAATGATGTCATATGATTCATTATCTGCTAAACACCTTTGAAACACATGATCATGTCCATACTTAAATAACATGCTATTAATCTACTTAAAATAACTTTATTTTATTGAAAAAATTATTTTTTATTGAGTAAAATGAGAAGAAAAATTCCATATGGATAAATAGGTGGCTATATCATCAAACCATAGGGATTATATAGAAACAACAAACAATTATTCATATGAAATCTATCTTTAACTGGTTCTTCATTACTTACATTATTTATTCTAGACAAAAAAATTGTAACCACATTAATTTGTTTTAGTTCATCAATGATGGTTATATCAAATTCTTGAAAATTTAATAACCATATTATGATTGTTCTCATACTATAATTTTATTCATAATATACCTTATTGTTGAATGATTTATGTATATGAATACCTTATAACATGTAATATAGTATTTGAATTTATTGATGGCATAAATTATAGAAAAAATATATTTTTTTGTTATATAATACCTTTAAATTAGTGTGAGATTTTTGTTGATATAATAAATGGAATACATATGATTGTTCTCATTTTTTAATCTTAAAATTTCTCCCATTACATAATTAGAAGTATCACTATAAATGTGAAAGGGTTTTTCCTAGTTGGGTCCTCTTAACATTGGTGCAAATCTCAAATTTTCTATAATGGCTTCAAAGGATTTTTGACAATAATAAATTTACATAAATTCATTTTCCTTTGCCAATAAAGCAAACATAGGAGCAATAATTTTTCTAAATTCTTCTATAAAATGTTTGTAAAAATTAGCATGACCTAAGAAACTCTTGATATCAATTTGATTCTTTGGGACAAGCAGGTTGGAAATTATTTCAATTTTCTTAGGATCCACTTGTATTCCCTTAGAAAATATGTGATGTCCTAATAATATGATTTTATCTATCATCATCAGGCATTTATCATGGATTAATGAAAGTTGGTGGTCTTCACATTTGATTAAGACCTTGTCAATATTGTGTAAAGCTTCATCAAATTTATCTACATGAGTAGTGAAGTCATCCATGTACAATTCCACACAATCATTTGTCAAATTAGACAATACGGATAAAATTTCTCATTGAAAAGTAGTTGAGGAATTAAAAATACCAAATTTTAAGACTCTATAAGCAAATGTACCTGATGGGTAGGTGAAAGTGGCATTTTTCTTGATCCTCGACTACCACTGTTATCTGATTTTACCCGCTGAATCTATCCAAAAAGGAAATGTTTTTCTTTCTTACTAAATTATCAAGCACTTGATAAATAAAAGGAAGAGAAAAATAATCCCTCATAGTGGCTTTTTTATCTCTTTTTAATCTACACACACTCTCCATTTTCCATTTTTTTGGTAAAATTACTAGTGGAAAAACCCATTGTTTATTTGAAATAGGGTAAATGAATCATACATCCAAGAATTTTTTAATTTTATTTTTTACTATATCCCTTAATGTTGGATTTATCCATATTTATGGTTATCTAATTGATTTTTCCTATATTGGGTAAATGTGATGGGTACAAACACTTGGATGAATTCCTCTCATATCTATATAATCCTAAGAAAATGCTTTGGTGTGTTTTTCTAGGACATTAAAAACTTTCATTTCTTGATCATGGGTTAACCAATGATTTATGTTCAATGTTTTTCTTGGTAATACCATAAATTGTTTAGTGTTGAAATTGATATGGTAACAACAAAGGAAATGTATTTATAAAAAATCCATCTCCTAATGGAATGATTTTGGATAATGGACAATGAAATGCAATTAAAAAATTAATTGGTGTGTCTTCTACCCAATTATAAATAATTTATTCAAATTATTTGTGGTCATATGTTGAATGTTAAAATATTTCATCTATAGTAACAATAATTATGGAGTCCATATCTAATGTACTAGCGAAATATGTAGCCAAGAATTAGATAAAGTTTGCAGAATAAAAACTGGTAGAGTCTATAGCAGATAGACTAGCAAAGTCTATAGTGGATGGATTAGTAGAGTCTATAGTAGAGAGACTAATGGAGTCTATAGTGGATATATTAATAGAGTTCATAATGGATAGACTAATAGAGTTCATAGCTAGGCTCGTGAGGCTAGTGTCTTCTTCTATATTGTGTGCTAACTCATCAACTAATTTTTTCATGTGTCCTTGTAAATTATCATGGCCAAGGATGAAAGACTTCTTTTTTTTAATTCATCTACCCAAAGTGTTTCAGTGTAATCCAATGAAGGTTTTGTATGGGGATATATGGATATTCATTTTGCTTTTAGACCATTTAAAATAGTCATATCCCTTTATCTATAAATAATTCATGTTACTACAATAGCTAACCAGGGTCTTCCAAAAATGAGGGGGTATCCTAACTTCTTGTTTTTAGGTTTTAGCACCATAAAATATATTGTATACTCCCATGATTCAATCATTCAATTACATCTTCTATAGTGCCTTCTAGTTTATCAACTAAATGATTAACCATTTAAAGAATGGTGGAGGTAGGTTGCATCCCCATAAGGGATAATGTTTGAAGAGTTTAAGTTGTCATAACTTTGATTGTTGCACCCAAATCTACTAGAACATTGGGTATTTACTTCTTTCCTATGGTAATTGTTATGACTAAACTTCCTAGGTTTGCATATTTGGGTAACAATAGTTTTCCTAATAAAATATTAGCTAGTTTACCATTTACTTATATGGTCTTTGGGTATTATTTCTTTCTTATAGGTGTCTTGACACATAGTATTTTAATAACTCTATTTAATTCTAGAATATCCTTGATGGCTTGTTACAAGGGTACTTCAATGTTCAATATTCTCAATTATTGAATCAAATTAGATTCTTAATTGGTTTAAATTCCCTTCAATCTATAAAGAAATGAAATAGGTGGAGCATTAATATGCTCATCTATCTTTTCTGAAATTTCTTTAGATTACTCTTTTTTGGCTATAGATTGAGGTGTATCTATTTTTTTTATTGGGAAGTTTAGAGATGGTTGTTGATACATGTATTGTGCTCCCTATGTCAATAGGGAATAAGGGGAAAGTGAGAAACTCAATTTTAAGTCTTGGAATACTCAAGGATGGAGTCATTTATACAACTATTACTATTAGTATCACAAATAATAGAGATATGGTCACCACTTTTAAAGTCTATAAGTAGACCCTACTATAGGGACAATAGATGTTTATGCAATAACATAGTTTCTTACTAATCTTTGTGAATTATCTTAATATTTTCCAATTACTACCCAAAATACAAACAAATAGTGGATATTTATAGAATTAACTAAGATAAAGTGATTCATGGTTGGATCCAAGAGTGATTAGTGTAGGGTAATAAAGAACATTTTCTTAAGGTGATTGAAGGCACCTATTCTGCTAACGTTTAAGGTAAAAACACATAAAATAGCATATATACACCCTAGCATAATAATCAAAGTTAAATAAATTCCATTAAAGCTTCAGAGGAAGGAAAATTCATATGTATAACAATATAATTTGCATAAAATTTCTCACTCACATTAAATTGCATAGCACATTCAGATGCAAATGAGAAGAAAATAAAGCAAACATACTATCAAATTTGTCGGCCTAGCATTAAGCTTAAACTAGTAGATTCATAATTGAAATATAACTACCAAATTAACTTGAAAAAAGGAAACTATTAATCATCTAAAAGTGTGATAATTCATAAATCATATAACACACACAAAAGAACATTATAGATAAACTTTTGAATTTTTTGGCTATTTGCATTAATTCTGGTAACAATTGTTTCCTGATTAAAAATGAGGGAAACATCCATATATATAGGATTAAAAATGACTAATACAAGTTTAAGTGGGCCCAAAAAGGTTCCCCAAATACATCCAAGTGGCTTAAAATGCCACATTACATTGAAATATTTTACATTTTAATTTACAAGACTAAACAAAATATTCTCTAAGGCCCTAAAGGTGGTTGAAGTGCCTACTATTATTGTTATTGTATCTACTTCTCATCTGATTCGTCCTTATTCCATACCTCTACACATTCTTGGTAATCTTGATTGATCTGAGCAAATTCCTAGATCATGGGCTGAAATAAATCAGGTATCTCTTGGATGATAATCCCATGTTCTATTAGTATTAGCCTTAGTGCCTCTTCAATTGCTTGTGCCTTTTCTAGCCTTTGATTATCAAATAATACAATATTTATTACCTATATATAAGTCCTTAAAATATCTACATCCTACTATAATTGAGCAACAAAAACCTTCATCTATGCTCTAAACTCTTGATCATCCATGGAGTCATCAGGCTTGGTCACCCTAGTGACCATGGCATCCTTCAATAGTAAGGCAATCTTGAATTTAATTTTATCAAAGGATGTATTTGCATCCTTGATCCAATATAAACATCCTTTCAAAATACTCCTCCTATTCATTAGGATGGCCTATGTAGGAATAATATCTTTAAATGGCAAAACTTTGAGGTCAGAGAATTTATTGCCTCTTTCCACTCTAGCCAAGTTTGCCAACTTGGCATCATAGAGTGTAAGATTTTGGTCAAGCTTCATGACCACAGTATATTTATTGATCCCATATTCCTAACTCTTATTCATCACCTTATAAATTTTTAAAACATTGATAAAAGTATTTATTATGGAGACTAGAGGACTGTCTGGCACTGTTGGTAATGCTTGCTCCTTTAACCTCTATAATTCCTATTGCATCCCCTTCATCAAGGCATTAGTAGATAATACTTGGGATTAAACCATAGATATGGGGTCCTCTACATATTATTGAACCTATCCAAGGTCAACCTTTCTCTTTATAGTCAGGGTGAAGAGGAACTTTTCACTCCTATGAATCACAACAAAGTTTGATTATGGTTGTTCCTCTTATCTCCTTAATACCCTCTTCATGGTTTAAGTAGTAGGGTCAAACCTCATTCCAAATTTGAGGTTTTGAGAAGACAATATAAGGTCTCTCCTACCTTGATATATATATGATATCCCTCACCCAATTTGGAGTAGTTGTAGATGGTGGTTGTGTGGGAGGTGGCTTCAATGGGAGTGCCTAGGTGAAGGATTTAGAAGCCAAGGTTGTGGTAGGGATGAACAAATTGGTTGGGTCTAATTGGAAAAGTGGATAAAATAAAGACTTAGTGGGCCCCATGTTAAGAATGAATGAATTCAATTTATAGGACACACTCACCTTAATAGTTGTAGTGAGGTTAAGTGTCCTTTACTAGATGAATGGCTTTGGAATGGGTTTTACTGGCTTAATGGATGCAAGGGAGCCAAGGGTGAGTGATGCACTAGTAGTAGCTACCTGAGAAGGAGTAGAACCCATAATATAGATATAAATAATGCTTTTGGAGCCTAGTAAATATGTAATGTTGGTAGTGGCATGAGAGATGAAGTGGGGAATAGTACGCCCAAAAGAAGTAGTGGTAAGGGAAGCAAAGATGGGAGTGGGAGAAGCAACAAAAGAAGGGGTAGTTGTAAATGTACTAATAGTTTGAGAATAAGGCAATGGTGCATAAATTATAATGGGATTTTGGGGAGATGATGGAGGTGGTATTTCCCCTTTCATAGTAATCTTTGGAGACTTTTTCCTTGTGTAAACTTTCTCTATATTCTTCCTAGCTAATGTTTGTAGTTCTTATTTTAAGAACTCAATTCCTTGTTGAGACTCTTCGCGGTCAATTATATTAGGATTAGGTTGATCCAATATTTTTGTGATAACCTCTTTAGCAAAGAAAGAGATAAATTTAGGACCTTGTGAAGGGCTAGTTTGGCTACTTAATTCTCCTTTTTTAGAGCTTCAAAGTATGCCTTGTCCACATGGAGTGGCTTGCAATGGAAGTATGTAAGGTATGTTCCTAATGAGGGTAATGTTTTCATCTTCCTCTTCTTCTTATCTAGCTTTTTATTCTGCATCAAACCTACTTCCATAGGTTGGTGGGAGTTGAGGTCTTACTATGTTCTCCTTCTTCTTGACCCTATCAAGCCTCATTTCAAGCTCTATGTTTTTCCTCATAGAATTTGTAAGGACTATTTCATCATTACTTGAATCCTTTTAAACCCATTCATGTACCTCCTCTTGGTGCTTATATTCCATGTCCATGTCCTTTTTGAACTTGAGTAGGTGACTTGAAATGACATTGTTATGGTTCTATGATCATAAGTCATCATTGGTCAATAGTTAGGAGTCCCTATGCCTTACAGCTACTACAATGTCCTACCACCTTATGATTTTAGTTCTCCCAAGATTTAAAGGAGTTTTATGGGGGATAATATTCTTTTTGTTTTTGAAGACACCATCAAATCCATGGAGCATTTGATAGGGCATTTCTTCCTCAGGAAATTTCATGTGTACATAACTTGGAAACATAAGGGTAGCCACCATCACGCAATCCATCTGGATGACCATGTAGTCAAGATAAATCTAAAAGCTACCCATTTCCCTCAATGTTTATCTAACTTCTAGGGGAACTCTTGGAATTTCACATTTGGTGATGGACTTCTAAAAAGGTGGGTAGAAGTCCTCTAAAATCACCTTCATGTTGTTCTTGAAGTGGTGGATGTGGAATGCAAAGAATAATTGGGACATAACTTCCTCTCAAGTAAGAGACCATGAGTTTGGTATTAATTATGTAGTTATATATATAACATCCAAAAAATAGATAATCATTTAGAATGGATCCCAATTCTATAAAGTTTCATGCATAATAGATACCAAGTTATTGCTAATGATCTCCCTAAGTGACATAAATTGCTGATCTTCCAAGATTACCTGTAGCAGTGGGATAGTTCTTATATATACATAACCAATATGTGAATTTCCAAATACTCTATTAAGGAGGTGAATTCTAATCATGAACCCATTTCTAAATTTATGAATGGATATGTTCCCTAGGTCATCCATGAGAACATCCCCAGTTAGGTTAGTCACTCATGATGCTAGGACTATCTCTGGTCTATATGTCTTGTACCAATTATCGATGATGTTTTGATTATAGTCAAGTTATGGAAGAGGCAGGTCATATTATTTTTCAAAGCTAGGTCCCATGATGAAATAAATTGGGAAACATTGGTTCATGTATTTTAGCAACCCTTCCTCACATCTCATCCTCCTGAAGATGCCATATACTAGGTCTATACACGACATGACTTTTGGATTTATTATGTCTTTGTAAAGGCCTACAGCTTGGATTGTAAAGTGTCTTAAGTGAGTTGAATAATATATGGCATGGTATTAGACTCATCGATATCCATAGATCCTTTAACATTATAATAGACACTACTATAATTCATGGCCCCTGAGTTTATGGCCTCGAGGATGAACTGTGTCTTTGAACATAGCTAAATTTCCATACTAAAATAAGAAGTCGTCATTCTGAAATGTAATGCCCTTACCAAGAGTTGAGGGTTATACTTGTGCCATTTTTACAATGTTTTGGGTAGCAACTAACATTCTCTTGTACTTTTCTACAACTTTATAGCTCCAATAATGGTAGTTTAGGTGCAATTTATGAGTAGCTCAATCTTTGAGGATATAGATAGTAGGGAGGGAAAATACTTAGAGATTCAAATGAAAATGTAGGTAATAATAGTAGTGTTGGGTAACATTTTAAAGATTTCTTTGATTAATGCAAGGTTTGA
The DNA here is from genome assembly GCA_037957365.1 of Torreya grandis. Classification (NCBI taxonomy): domain Eukaryota; kingdom Viridiplantae; phylum Streptophyta; class Pinopsida; order Cupressales; family Taxaceae; genus Torreya; species Torreya grandis. Next base: position 1,666,371 of record JARHVA010003703.1, on the reverse strand, counting down.
TGGATATTTTGGTTTATGCCATATTAATGGCAAGCTCGTCACATTTACATATTTTCAAACTATTGATTTTAACATTTAATTTCATTAGATTCAAATTTAGCACTAATTTGACTTTGATTTACCATCAATTTTAGCTTTAAATATAAATCTTACCACCTTTTGACATGTGGCATGCCACCTTAGATCTATCTAAGTGCTTGTTAGGTCTGAATATGACTAAGCTACTTAGTCGGCTTAAAGTCTAGACATGTAGCACTTTTTGATTACTTGTGAGCTCTTGAAATGTAACTTAGTGTGATAATTCATTTTTACTATGCCATGTGGCACATTTTAATTTGTGGTGATATCATGGGTAGGGCCATATAATTTTGGTTGGTTAGGGAATGTCACATGTCACTCTTAGATGTAATCAGAGCTTTTTCTTCACCAGGTGTTTTTCTCATGGGCAATAAAGGCTTTGTTTTGATAGGTGGATCTTTTGGAAGGCTTATAGATAATTTACAACAACTTTGTGTTAATCATGTGGCTTAGGTGCTTCCATGAATCACTCTCAAAGGTGATCCTATAAATATCATAATGTAGATTCATGGAAATGATATGTGGCATCATCTCGTAGGTCCTTAGTAGACACACATCACTTTAATGGCCCTTTAAAGGTGTTCTAGTGGATCTTTAGATAGAAGTAATGTGGGTATGCCATGTGTCATCATCATGTGGGTCCAAAGGATACACACATAATTTTCATGAGCTTTCCTTCATTTTCTACCATTTTTCATTCTCAAAGGGAACTTTGGATAGTTGTACACCATCAAGCCTTGATCGAGCATATTGGATGCATCCACATGTTCCCCTTATGAACTCTCATAAACTTTAGATCGGATGTGATGCAAAATTAACACATGTTGGTCTCATATGAACATTAGGGGGACATGCATCAATTTAGAAGACTATTCAAGTTTGGATGGTCATACTTGAGTCATGTGGTGGCATCTTCCAGGATTTTAAATTATAGTGGAATTCATGGAGGCTAGTATTGAATGGACTAGCTTTCAAGATCCATGATCTTGACACATAGCCTTGGACTTGAATTATAATATCTAACTTCCTCATGAACTCTCCAGAAGAATCCATGTGGTTCATGAGGTTTGTATATTTTCTATAAATGTCCTACATGGGGCACATTTCTTTTGGCCTATAACATAGATCAAAGTTTTGATAGAAAGAATTATGCCTTAGATAAATGCCATGATGACATGTGACACACTGAAGAGCTAGTGTTATTTTATAATTTGACATATTATGAGGCATCATAAACCACTTCTTTAAATTTAATGTCTTACAAGGCCAAGCGATAAATTAATTTAGACTTCTAAAAATGTAAAATGCCTATCACAAGCAAATTACAGCAAGTTTAAAGCAAATTTTGAAAGTAAGTGCTTTAAACAAAATATGGGGTTAGTCCAATGAGATTGGGTAGAGCTTATTATGTTCATGCTAATTGGAAAACCATGTAGAACATCCTTAGTGAAGGCTTGTCTCTAAATTTTTGAAGCATTCATGGTTAATAATCCATTATTCAATAAAACATTGAAGAAAACTTTTAATAACCCAAATATTTCTAAGTATTACTCCTTGTTGTAAAATATATTATCGACCAAAGATTTATAGTAAGTAGTAAATCAATTCTCTTATGTAGAAAAATGACCTATCAAGCTTGGAATTTTAGGTATTTTAGGAAATTAAGAAAGGAGAGTCCCCATTTTGGGAATAGGGGGTATTTGAGAATCAACAAATGGCAACCTTTGTGGGGAAACATTAAAAAATGTTAGAATCCAAATATTTTGTTCAAAGATGAATTAAAAACTAGTCATATCATTATGATTTTTAGTCAACAAGAAAACTACTTTCTAGAACTAATGAAAGCTCACAAGCTGGAAATAGAGTTTAAATCTTGTAGATACTCATACTATGTGTGTTCTTTGAAGTTCATTAACTATTTCCATTGGGTTAAAAAATGATACCTTTCAATCCTCAAGACACCCACCTTTAAATGACTTAAGCATTATTTAGATTTTATACAATAGTGCTTTACTAAATTTGAGATGGCTTGGGCATTGATATACTACCATCCAGACATTTATATCCTTGATAGAGATACTTTTGGCTCCACTCTAGACCTTGCTCTACTACTAGTCAGGTATCCATATCCCCAGTAGAGATTGCCTAAATCACCATTCATAGAATATGAAGAAGTTTATGATTTAAATTCATTGGTGTATCACTCTCTCTCTCTCTCTCTCTCTCTCTCTCTCTCTCTCACACACACACACACACACACACACACACACACACACACACTTGTATTAATAAATTGGAATGGTTGGGAGCCAAAATTATCCAGGTGTAAGGATTGTGTCAAGACATAGTTTAAATGATATTCACTCTCAAATAACAAGTTCTACCTATGTAATTCATTTAGTGAATTTGAGTGATAGTATGATGGTACACATAGATTCAAACTCTTGATCAAGCAAATAATTAGTGATCTAAACCATATTATAGCCTTATAATGAGTTAGGATTTTTATAATAAAACTAATTTTTAGTTAACCCACCCAGTTTTTCTAAATTAGAACAATGCTAGAGGCCTCTAAACTTTGGACTACCAATGTTTAAGACTAACAATCCCTTTGTCTCATGTTAAAATTAGATTGATACAGATTTATCCAATGAATTCTTTTCTAAATGGATTATTACTAAGCTACAACACATAATATAAAACAAACACACCACAGGAAAGCAAAGCAAAAAAGCAAGTGGAAAGTAAGAAAGGACAGAACCAAAAAAATCAAACTAGTGTACTCCTACCTAATCTAACTCTAAACAAGATTAATATCCTTTTGGAATCTAGGATAGCGTGGTGGAGAAATAATGTTTCAAATGTTACCCATTGATTGGCAAGGATACGTCATTTCCTTACAAGTCCTTGAGCCTGAATGCATTTTCACCTAGTATCTTTGCTACTTGATATGGTCCAATCCAAAAGCGAGTGAACTTGTCATGTTTTCATTTCTTCTCATGGGCCTTGTCCCTTAGTATGACTATGTTTTATATTCAAAATGATTTAGATTTGGCTCACTTGTTAAACCATCTCTTCATAACATCCTGATGTTTGCTAAAGTTTTTTAATGCTTCATCTCTAGCATCCTCCATCTGGATGATGTTTAGTATCTTGGATTACACTCTTTCATCATCTTCCATGTACACAACCATGAACTCCTAGGTGGGTAGATTCAACATGATGGGAAATATAGGTTGCTTCTAATGAACTTGTAAGGACATGGATGCCTTGAGCACTTACTTGTATCTAGTTTTATCTACCCATAAAGCAAATTTAATTAGGGACTACCATTCTCTTATTTTGTTTTTTCAAACTTCTTAATGGCATTCATAAAGTTTTTACTAGTGGATTCTAAAACTCCATTACTTTAGGGGTATTAATTTGAAGTAGACTTGATGACTATCTAATTTATATACACCCATTTAGTGAATTTAGCTAATGCAAAGGCCAAGCCATTTTCACACCAAATATAAGGGTGTCCCAAACTAAGTGATAATGTTTTCTTCTAGGAAAGTGATGACATTAATTGTTCTACTATTCTTAGTAGCCACTACTTTGGTCACCTAGTACAATAGTCTATGATGGTAAGTAAGAATTTGTGTCCCACCAAGGAGTTTAGATTGATAAATCTTATGAATTTGAGCCTCCATTATAAAAATGGCTTTGCTTCAATTACTGGTTGCAAAGGCATGGTTGTCTTTACTTCTCTACAATCAAACACTTGACATTTATGGAATGTTGACACATGTGCATGGGCATCTCTGAAAATGGTTGACCAATAATATCCATCCCTTAGTATCATATGTGTTGTGTTACGACATGAAGGGTGACCACTCTTGAATTTATCATGGAACCTATCCATGATCTCAGTGGCTTTGACTTTGGAAACAAACCTTAGATAAATTCCTTCATAGTTCTTCCTATAGAGGACCCCTCTTTTGATGATAAAGTGGAATAATCTCAACTTGAGATCAATTTTATATTCTCTCTTGAGGTATGGAGGACATGTTCCATGTAGCAAATAATGAATAATATTATGGTACTAGTCTCCTCTAGGTACTTTCTCATTTCTACCTAGAAAATATCAATGTAAGGATTAATGTTTACAATGAGCTGGATTAGACCTTAAACTCTTACTAAATTAGTAAATTTTATTTTTAAGTCATATTATTGAAGTTTGGTCATCCACTTCCCTCTTCTTTCCCCAAATTCATTCTATCCTAACATCAATTTGATAGCAGGATCAGACACTATGGCGTGTGTCTTGTTTCTCAAGATATAGTGTCTGAACTTCTTTATAGCCTTCAGTAGTGTGTAAGCTTGCTTGTCCAGAATAGTATAATTTAGCTCTAAATTATTCAATTTATTTCTCATGAAGGATTTGGGGTGGTTTCTATACTATTATTTTTGTATTAAGATAGCAACAATAGTATGTTTAAAAATAAAAGAGTATAGATAGAAATATTTACTAAAATCAAGACTTATCAGAATAGGAGCTTGAACAATTGCATCCTTGATGTCTAAAAAGGCCTTCTTTGCTTCAATAGTCCACTCTATCATAGCATATTTCTTTATCATGGCATTGAGTAGTCTCACAATCTCTACAAAGCCAAAGATAAACTTTTTTACAAAGTTGATTTTTCCAAAGAAATATTTTAACTCTTTTTTGCTATTTGGAACATCTAATTTTGAAATCACATTGATCTTATCAGCGTCAATGCCCATAACTTATTAAATGATTACATGTCCTAAGATTTTACCTTTAATAACATAAAAGATGATTTGATTGGGGTTCAAGGAAATTCCATATCTCCTACACTTCTCTAACACTTGTTCCAAATTCATCATATGATCTCCCCTATTTTAAGAAAAAACCATTAAGTCATCCATGTAAATGATAATAGATTTACCAATTAATTCATGGAATGCATGCTATATTTTTCATTATAAAGTCACTCCTTTGTTGATTAGTCTAAATGGAATTCATTTATATGTAAATGTTCCCTAATTAGTGGTGAAGGTAGTCTTTATTATGTTGTCTTGTTTATTAGGACTTGGTTGTAGCCTAAAAATCCATCCAAAAATGACATCATTCTAGAGCTGTTTACCAATTATATAACTTCATCTAAGGATGGAAAGGGATAGTTATCCTTCTCCAAAGATCTATTTATGTTATAAAAATCAACACAATGTATGATCTATCCATTCTTCTTTTGAACAAGCATAAGATTGGAAACCCATGTCAAGTGTTGTATAGGAAAAATTATCCTTGCACCAAGAAATTTTTTCACTTATTTGTCAATTAATGGTTGCAATACTAGATTCATTAGTCTTTGTCTCTACCTAAAAGGTTTACATGTTTCCTTTAATGGGAGAGTGTTAGTAATCACACTAATATCAAATATCTTTAGGTTATCATGACTAGGCAATAACATCCTTGAATTTGGTCAGAAGGGTGGTGGCTTTCTTCATCTCTTCATTAGTAAAAAATAAATAAATGTTCACATTTTGCTCATTTTTAGTACTTCTCAATTTGACTTTCTTTTAATCCTTCCCACTCACCTTGGGTTGTTTCTCTTCAGTCCTTTGCTTATCTAGGTTAAACATTCTTTCTAGAAAGATCATACCTTTAAGGATCTAGTTCTCTTTGAATTGAATCACCCCATCTTCATTGTCCTTCAAACTTTATAAAGAAATTTCATCATGTTCATCAATGATATGGGATTATAATGCACCAACATTACACAAGAATTTGATTATCTTCTAGTCATCATCAAAAACTTAAAAGTGATTGATTTTATCTAGCACATAGGGGTATGAGATTATCTCCAAAGTAAATTCTTGTAGGTTTAAAGCCTTTGGAGGTACCAAGTTTGTTGTTGTTAAAGATAGAGCATCTACCAATTGGTTTTTTTACCTGGGCAAAGAAACAATATTGAATGAGTCAAAGTACTCAATTAGATCCCAAGCTCTAAATTTATAATTTCTTAAATAATAAATCTTATATTGATACCTATTTCTAATCTAATTCATAACTAGTTTAGAATCACCACAGACTAACAGTTATTTAACCTTATGTTTAATTATAAATTGATGTCTTAAAATAAGAGCTTCATATTTTGATAAATTATTAGCACAAGAAAATTGTAATCTATAAGAATCTAAATATTGCCTTCCTTCATGATTCATTAGAATGATTTCCATGCATGAACCTTGTTTGACTTGTGCACCATGGAAGTGCAATATCCAATGATATTTTTGTTGATGATTTAAAATTGTGCTTGATTCTAATAAAAAACAATGGGAAGTTTCAAGATGTGGGACTTTCGTCTTGAAACAACCTCCAAATTTTAGAGAAGTTGGCTCTTCTTTAAATCAAGTATATACTGGGAAAAGGGATAGGAATTTAAATCAAAAACAAAAATGCAAGAAAAGAAATTTAATCTATGGCGATGCGCCTAAATGTAATTCAACCTTAATCCTGAGTACAATGAGACTATATGTAGGATTCATTTACATTTAAGAGCAAACAAGTGCATGATCAATGTAAAAGATGGAAACAATAGAAACAGAGGCTCACAACATAGACTACTTTTGCTGAGATACAGAAAATGTCAACAAAGGCATAGGGTTCAATCTTTTTATTTGAATTTTCCAATCACATAAGAGGCACAAAAACATGTACAGTTATGTAAACCTTCCAACTGAAGAAAATGAGACAAAAGCAAATGACATTCCTAATCACAGCTCTATAAAGTCTATAGCCTAGACTACTTTTGCAAATGACACACATAATATCAACAAAGGCATAGGGTTCAATCTTCTTATTTGAATTTTCCAATCACATAAGAGGCACAAAAACACGTACATTTATGTAAACCTTCCAACTCAAGAAAAAGAGACAAAAGCAAATGATATTACTTAGCCACTATTCTATAAAGTCTAAACTTGTTACAATAATTCTCTCTCAAAAACTCTCTCTGATAATTGATGATCTCCCTGATGATCTCTGTACCCTTATTTATAACCTTAGATTCACTCTAGATTGTCTGTTTGTTCTCAATCTAATGGCCCAAATCAAATCTTCCCTCACTGAATGTGTCTAACAGAAGATATCTTATAGATTCTAGAATGCTTCATCTTCTGGTAGTTCATTGGCTGAAATACATTGCAGGACGCTCCTTTCTCTTGAATGCTACGTAACACTTAGCCAATTTCTTCTTATTACTTTAGTAATCACCAGAGGATGACACTTGTCATGTTTCAAAACATCCATTGAAGACACATGGCACTTTTTGCATAAATTATACTCTTTTGTGTCTTTGTCCAGCCATGTTCTATCTTTGACACTTGTCGCTATCCACTTTCTCAAAACTTCAATAGTTTAGCAGAAATAAGACTCACTACATCTCTTACCTAGGAAACTTTGAAAAGGGGCATAGGGGTAGGTGGAAATCTCTGCTTGCTTCAACTTAGGACATGTGGCAATCTCTGCTATTCTTTATCTATACTGTGGAAATGTTTAGGACACATGTTAGGCTCCTACAGATGGTGACACTTGGTAGCTTCCACAGGGTTTTAGAAATAAAACTTGAGACCCACCGCAGTCTTTATTTAGCAATGAAACACAAAGAATATCTTTCAGATGGTGATACATGGTGGCTTTCGCTACTTCTAAAAAGATACATGGCATCTTCCACTGCTTCTGGGAAGATACGTGGCGTCTTTCGCTACTTCTGGGAATGGATTAGAAAGGGCTTGGTATATGACACTTGGTAGCCTCTGCTTGAATAGTTTGGTTACACCTTACTTCCTTTCGAAAGGGCACTTGACCCTTTGGTTTTTTGGGATGCTCCTTTGAACTACTCAATTGTACTAAGCCATTAAACCAACCAATTAAACCAAAAATGGTTCAATGGTTTAACACTGTGTGTTGTCTCCACATGAATCGAGGCATTGAACCAAAAATATTGAACCAAGGCTTTGAACCAAAAATTGAACCAAGGCATTGAATCGAATATATTTTGGATGTCGACACGTGGTGACTTCCACTGCTCTTCATCTGGGATAAGTGGTAACTTTCATCACTTTTAGAAAAGCAACATTGAGACCTTCTGATATTACCACTTGGCACTTTCTACTTGATCTCGATACTTAGCTTTTTGAAACCTTTCACTACTAAGAGATAAAATGTGGGTGTTGATATGTAACCATGGATGCTGACACTTGGTGCATTCTGTTAAGCCACTATGATACATGTGGCACATTCTGACTAACTCATAGAAAGTATGAAAGGTGCCTTAGATGACGACACTTGGCATTTCTACTTGAGAAAGGATGCCTCAATCGATGACACTTGTCAACTTCTGCTTGATTTCAATACTTAGGCAAAAATGAATCAAAAGGAAAATAGATCCCATGCTCTGTATCACAACTTCACCATCTTGGACCAATGAATGCGAGAACAAAATTTGGCAGTGCACAGCTAAAAAAATAGGATGAAATGTAGAGTAATTAATAACTCTATAGTTATTGGCAACCCCAAGGACTTTTGATCCTGCTCAAAAAGAAACCACAACTCCTACTAGATCAAAATTTCAAAATCACAGCTTCAACAATGGTGTCTGGTAGGCAGACCACTCTTCATCAAATAACCCTTGCTTACTCTGTAATTCATTGAAGGCTAAATCAAGGTTAATTATATCCTTGTGTGAAAAATGTTTCAAAATTTGAACCATAGCCTTCAATTTGAATTCGAGTTGGGAAATAGGAACCAAAACAACTTCTACTTCAGGGACTAATGAATCATCCCTTAGATTCTAGAAAAATGTTTGATCTTTTTGTTTGGCCAATATTAAAGGTTCAATTTCTTCTACCATTAACACAGTGTTTTCATTAGGGAATGGAGAAGGAAAACCTAGTTGCACTAAATCTTCTACATGTTATTTCATTTCATTGATTCCTTCCTTCATGACATCTAGAAGCTCCTTGCAACTATTGGCTATAGAATTGCAACTGAGAACTTCATTTACTCACTTGGCAGCGACTATTCTATCATTGATTCCTGATGCTGATAGTGTTACATCTGTTGCATCATACAGCTTTTGTAGCAACATTTTTGAGTCCATTACTCTCTTAGAGACTATAGCCAAAGTATTTACAACTAAACTCTCCACCTTTTTCCATAATTTTTGTGCCTTTAACAGGAAGGTGAGAGATGGCCTGAGTTGAATAATCTCTGAAGAGATTCTCTTCCATATGGATTCGTATAGCTCATTTACAAGACTTAACACTCCAATACTCTTTGGCCTATTGGCCAGCTCTAGTGTTAATTGTGCTACTCTCTGTTGCTCTGAGTGAAATTAGGCTTGTATGGCCATAGTATTATTTTGTTTACTTAGCAAATTTTGTTGTAATTAGGTAACCTGTGATAGGTGTTCATCACACTTTTCTTGCAATGCTGCTTTTTCGCACCTAAGGGTCATCACCGCATCTTTTACTTGTGTGAGCCCTGCCTTTAAAGAATCATTTTGGGCCTAAACTACCCAGTGAGTCTAAAGAGAAATAGTATTTTGCATCTATTTATTTAGATTCTCTATTTCATTGCTTTTATTGTTGATCTCTGAGGTCAAACTGTTACAATTTGCCTTTTCCTTGGCTAGCTCAGCTTCCATCTTTTGTAGCCTTCTTGATATCTTCAAATAATCTTTAGTAACTATAGAAGTAGTCAATAGATCAATTTTGTCTTGTGGCCTAAAGAGCGACATGTCAATGGCCACCGCCTTCATCATATAATCTTCCAGCTGCATTTGCTCCATTGGATTTAATACATTTGGTGACAAATGGGTCATCATCAACTGTTGTTGGATGGGGTCAAATTATGACCACAAATGGGGTGTAGCCAAAGCTTTATTCTCCTTAATCTTCTTTTTTTCTCTTCGGGCTTCCCTTACCTTCTTAGTAGCATCTGCTTGGGTCTAGAAGGTGGAAGGAGAGGCAATGTGCCCACCCACAAAAGGATGTCCTTGTGGAAGACCATATTGAATAGCCAATTGTTGGCTATGGGAAATCTGAGGGAAAGGTTTCTTAGGAACAAAAGGGGAGAAATGAGGTAATGTTAAGGCCTGAGGTGGCACTAATGGGGTGAAATGAGAAATGGGAATGGCATAAGTGGCAGGGGATGTCATCTGGCTAGATGAAGTCATCATGCCAACAAGAGAAGAAATAGACTGAGAAGGAGAGGGAGGAATAATGCTTACCTAAGGTACAATTATAGTACCCTGTAATTGGCGTTGTGTGGTGTCTGTCTCCTCTTTTGAAGTAAATTGAAATTATACCCTCTTTCATTTCTTGGGTGTCTCTTCTTCTAGCTATATTTCTACTCCTTTTAATGAGGCTTGTGATGAACTAGGAATGTCTATAATCGAGACTAATGGGGAAGCTTGTGATGGTGAAGGCACCATAATTTTTTGCATTTCTATGGCACTAAGGGATGGAGGCCAAACTGATATAGTTGATGCAGCTACAGTTTGCTATGAGGCTTGTGACTCTTGGCTTAACCTGGCCCTAACTTCTTATTCTTCACCTAGTGAAGGCAAATTAGCTGTCTTTGAGTTGGATACAGGGGAGAGATGACACTCATCCCATAGTTCTTCCCATCTTTCATCTGTGTCTACATTCTTGAAAAAATGGGTTGTTTGACAAATTTCCTACCTATACTTCCAATAGGCCTCTATCTTCTTAGTATCCCAATCTTTATTCTTTAATACTCTCCTTAAGCTAGATGTCATTCTGACTTTAGCATCATAATCTCTCTAAGTCTATTAACTCAACATAAAACCCATGATTGTCTTCCCTAGGATTTTTCCTAATTTCCCAAAAAGGGCGGCCCTCATGTACAATTATGATTGCGACTCTGTTAGTTCTTATCTAGGAGGCTATGAAATCATTTGGGTTATAAACCCATTTGTCCTCTATTAAAAGGAAACCCAGAAAGGCTAGCTTTCTGAGCAATACAACTTCAGCATCTCTGGTTTCCAAAACCATGATGTTGGTCATCCATGGTAGATTATACATTTTCCTTTTCCTCTTCCTCAAGTGAAATTCATTGTCAATTATGGATACCTACCTGGTGACCTCTAGGAATGCTAACCTAAGAGTCAAGATCTTAGGTAGAAATATTGGTTCCCCACAAAAACCATGGACTCTTATAATGATATGGTGGGATCCAAAATAAAAATCACAAGGTATTGGGCAACTAGCCAGAAGATTTAAAACATTGGGGAATAATTTTTTCGTAATTGGTTGAGGACTGAGATGGCAAAAAGCAGGAGTGACAAATAATTCCCAGAACTCATATGGGTTACTAGTCTTTGACAAAATGTGTGTCCATGCAGACACAGGAATGGTCCTTTGGAGATCAAAATCTAGGTCATACATATTAAGATACATATGTTGGGCAAAGAGTTCAGAGTTATGAAATAGCATGAGGTGGAACAAATAGGAAGAATACCTAAACACTCCTTTGATCTAAAATGAGCCAATTGTTCTACCATCGAGAAAGCAATTTGTTCAAAAAAGTTGAGCCTATACTCCTAGGTTTTGTCAATGGTCTTTAGCCTAAAAAGGATAGCCATTTGTTTTGCATACACTGCCATATCATCTTTCATGCCAAAGATGAGAGCCATCATAGACAATGCATCTTCGCTAGCCTGTGTGAATTGAGATCTTGGTGCAAGGAGTGTGGGTACTGTAGTATCATCATCACCCATTTGTAACTTAGATCTTAAGAACCTTGTCTGAGTGTTGATGTTTGCCCACATTCTTTACATCTTAGTAACAGTGGGAAATGTAGCTGTACTATCATGATATAGGGTTAACATATCCCTGATAGCTTGCGATGTGATTTGCACTATGAATGGGCCTCATTGAATGGTGCCTGAAGGTGCATGGATTAAGTCTGCACATAATTCGACTAGGTTGGGGCATGAATGCACAGTTGGGACAATGAACTAAGCTAGTTGTGAGGTCCATATCCTCATAGTGAATTTTCAAATTGCCCTACTCTGGCTCTTTGTAGACACCTTTGATGTGCCCCTTCTCTAAGATTTTTGCTACTAGCTCTCTGAAGAATTAGATCCATGATGCCATCCGCATAATCCTTTATTTTCACTGAATCACTTGTTAGACCAGCTTCAGGAAACCTGGTCCTTGGATAGGCCTTCAATGGTTGTACAGGAGCTGAAGCATACAATTTACTTGCAAGAAACTTATCAAGAGATTCATACATCCTAGCTCCTTATTATGAAGATTGTGCCCCCTCCATCTTTGTATCTTCTTTTTGGTAACTTGTATGAACTTTTGTAAAACAGAGACACTTTCGCTGAAGCAAGTTTACTAAACACAAAAAATGCAAGTAGTAGGATATTTTTCATGTAGATGTAAGAATGTTTGCGAACTTGTAAGTTTTAACTCTTACTAAGAGGTATTTATTGACATATCAAGTCTCGAAATGGCATTAAACTCAGATAACCGTTAGCAGATCCTACTCAATTTTTATGGAATAGCGGGATAGACACATTATGCAAGTGGTAGCGCAAGGTACCTTGGGGATTTCTAAAGATTTATAAGACATTCAATGTATTGGAGAATTTTTTGAAAATTTTGAGCTGTCGACTGTGTTCAAAGAACACTTATTTAAAAGAAAAGTAGGAAAATAAAGAAGGAAAACAAAGCAATACGGAAAGGGGAAACTACCTAACTACATTAATGAAGCATCTTTATCTCCCTCCTGGATCAAAATTAGAATTTCTAAATTCTCTTTCATGACAAGCCAGCTTATGTTGCCATACAAGTGATCGAATTGGCTATAGCTTTGGTGAATTTCCCTCTATGTATGCCTCATTGATTTTCCTACATTCAAGTGAGTCTGAGTTAAACATGCTTCCAACATATATAAGCTCTTCTTGCTCTTGGAAGCTCATCGAATATCGGCTCTTGATATTGGCATGTTTTATCAGGAAATCAATTATTGCCTTAATTCCTTTTGCTTCAAACTCTGATTCTACTACATGATCATCCTCCTTAATAACATCAAAATTACCAATATCTTGAAAGGATAATTCTGAAAGTTTGTAATGATTTTGCACATGTAATTGAGGCTTAATGCTGCTCTATTCATCTATAACCAGTTCAAAACTATCTTAAAAAATGGTATAACTTGACCCAATAATTTCAAACAAATCATTTAAATCATGGTCCAGGACATGTTCATGCTCTTCCACATTATCTTGCAAGTAAGAAGAAAATCAGAAATTATTTCTTCTTCATCAAAATTCAAGATATATTCTAGTGATTTCTCACTAGGAATCTGAAATTCATAAGATGCCTGAGGATTGATAGAAGAGGAATCTTTTGACTTTTCTTCCTCCAGAACATTTAGGATTCTATAATCTTCATCAAGTATAATGTAAGTACCGAGACCAATAGAGTCATAATTTCCATATGGGTCACTCTACATCATAGCTAATAAATGATCATTTTCTTCTTCTTGATTATACCCAGTCCATTCACCTAGCTCTTTGACAAAGACCCTCTCTTCTTTATTCATCATGGCATGGGCTGCCTCTAACTTTGCAGTGGGCTCATTAGTGATGTGATCTTTATATAATGGTTCAGACAATATCTTCATCTTTGAACCGTATTTGGTTCTTAAGATGAGATGAAACCAATCAAGGGACATATATCCCCCTATTTTAGTTGTAAAGTCTCTTGACAAACATAAGCCAAAAATAGGAGGTATATCTATCACTACTACATCTTGATTTACAATTATATTAGGACAAGCATATAATTGTAATTGGAGTTGTTTGATTCTCCCTATTATTTTTACTACTTTGCCATCTAGCTGTATGACCCCTTTAGTGAGTGGTTCACACTTAATCTCTAAAGCATCAGCTATCTACTTGGGCATTACTGTGGTACTAGCCCCTGAATCAATCATTGCATTATGCAATAGTTTCTTGCCAACTATTAAAGTTAAATAGAAGGGATCTGGTTTGGATTTGCTTACCTCTAATGTATTATTCACTAGGGCTGTTGTCTACAGATGGACTGTATTTTGAGCTTTTCTTTTCCAGCAGGTCCTTCTTTGGTAACAGTACCTTTGGGCACTGCTTGGCCTTGTAGAGCTTTTTGTAGTAGTGTCTTCTATTTAGGAAAGCCAATATATCCCATATTGATACTTATGTTGGAGTCTTCTTTAATTGATCCACCACATTTATTGGTCCTCGAGTCTGAGCTTTTTAAACATAAGGATATCTTGTTTTTTCCTAAATTTGGGCAGGAGTCCCTTGATTTTGCACCAACTGAGGCACTTCTTGTCTGACAGCAGTGTTTCTTTGTCCTTGAAATGGAGGATTCTCCATGACTTGACTGTTTACAATCTCAGGCTACTCCACCATCCTTCTCTTTGATCAGGTGTAATAATCAGATTGCACCACTAGTTTTTTGAAGGTAGATGTTTTGTTCAAGAAAACTAATTCTTCATCTTCAACCCATGAGAACAAAGCATGTTCTAGGGATATTTCTTCTTCTTATTGCAAGGACATCCCTTGCATCTAAGCCATTAGGACTGAATTCTACATACCAGGAGACTGGTAGGCTTGATTGTCACTGGAACTTGCAAACTGACCATCCATTCTTCTTTGCTCTGCCACTTTTTGTTATAGATTACCCATATGACAATCTCTAGGTGTATGAGCATTATTGCAAGGGAAAAACCAGGCATTAGTATTATCCACATAGTTATTTTGTCCTGGAATAATCTCCCTATTTGAATTGGGAGGAATAGTCTGTGAGGGTGTGGGGACTACAACCAATTAGTTTGCTGCCTGATGGTTAGTTTGTTTCAGAGGACCTTGATATTGGTTTGGCTGAGATGAAAATCTGTTTTCTTGATAGCCTTGATATGGAGGCCTAGAAAAAGTATTCTGCTATCTTTTTATATTGATCAGCTCATTAGAAAATGTCCTTAGGATATTCTTGATATCATCCAGCTCAGATGACTGAGTGGGGACAATTTCTTTAGCATGTGGTTGAGGGTAAGTGTACATGGACATAGGTGGGCTTAAATATTTAGGGACTTCTTGAGGTAACGGCAAGGAAATTTTTGGGAACATGGGCATGGGAGGCCTTGGAGGTAAATTTCTAGCATCTATCAAATTATTCTCATCTCTAACCACATATTCATGAGCCTCTAGAAAAGTGTGTCCTCCAAGTGACTAAATCATAACAGATATATCTGAATTCAAAGCCTTAAGATAAAACACTATGGCCATACTTGGTAATGGTCTAGCTGTAATAGGGATTCTATCCCAAGTCTTTTGAAATCTAGAATTAAAGTCAATCATGGATTTTTGTGGCCCCCTTTGAATGGTAATTAACTACTGTAGTAAAGAAGACTTATCACCCTTCTCTGCAAATCTTTCAAAGAAAATATCTCTGAGCTGATCCCATGTAGAAATGGTATTTGGGGTCAGGGATCGATACCATTCTAGAGATTTTCCTTTAAAATAAGTTGCTAATAATCTTATGGCCACATTTTGCTGTGTGACAACATGTATAGCACATACATCTGATACATCTTGAAGATGTTCCTCAGGTGTTTTAGAGTCTTGCCCACTAAATTTAGGCAGAGATTTTAGGGCATTCACTGGGATAGGGTCCCAAGTGTCTAGTGGTATTGGGAGAATTAAGGGACTACCAGTGTTCTAGCTTACATTTTTTCTTGGGGGTATAGGGGCTCCCATATTTGCTCTTGGTATTGGTAAAAATTGGTTGGCTCTTCTTCTTGGACTTGTTACCAAAGGTGGTAAAAGAATACCTGGATTTGTAGTAGATTGTGATCTAGTGACTGGTCCACAGCTATGACTTCTCGTAGCTCTTTGGTTCATGCGATCTTGAAAGAGACTTCAAGATTTGTCCCATCGGGCATGCCAAAAATTGTTGATGATTTAAAATTGTGCTTGATTCTAATCAACAACAATGGGATGTTTCAAGATGTGGGACTTGCATCTTGAAATAACCTCTAGATTTTAGAGAAGCTAGCTCTTCTTTAAATCAAGTATATACTGGGAAAAGGGATAGGAATTTAAATCAGAAACACAAATGCAAGAAAAGAAATCTAATTTATGGCGATGCGCTTGAATGTAATTTGACCTTAATGCTGAGCATAGTGAGACTATATGTAGGATTCATTTACATTTAAGAGAAAACAAGTGCATGATCAATGTAAAATATGGAAACAATAGAAATAGAGGCTCACAACATAGACTACTTTTGCTAAGATACAGAAAATGTCAACAAAGGCATAGGGTTCAATCTTCTTATTTAAATTTTCCAATCACATAAGAGGCACATAAACACGTACAGTTATGTAAACATTCCAACTCAAGAAAATGAGACAAAATAAAATGACATTCCTAATCACAGCTCTATAAAATTTACAACCTAGACTACTTTTGCAAATGACACTGATAATATCAACAAAGGCATAGGGTTCAATATTATTATTTGAATTTTCCAATCACATAAGAGGTGCAAAAACACGTATAGTTATGTAAACCTTCCAACTCAAGAAAATGAGACAAAAGCAAGTGATATTACTTAGCCACAGCTCTATAAAGTCTAAACTTGTTACAATAATTCTCTCTCAAAAATTCTCTCTGATAATTGATGATCTTCCTGATGATCTCTGTACCCTTATTTATAACCTCAGATCCACTCTAGATTGTCTGCTTGTTCTCAATCTAATATCCCAACTCAAATCTTCCCTCACTAAACTTGTCTAACAAAAGATATCATATAGATTCTGGAATGCTTCATCTTTTGGCAGTTCATTGGCTGAAATAGATTGTAGGACGCTCCCTTCTCTTGAATGCTACGTAACACTTAGCCAGTTTCTTCTTATTACTTTAGTAATCACTGAAGGACAACACTTATCATGTTCCACAATAGCCATTGAAGACACGCAACACTTTCCACATAAATTATACTGTTTTGTGTCTTTGCCCAACCATGTTCTATCTTTGACACTTGTCGCTATCCACTTTCTCGAAACTTCAATAGCTTAACAAAAATAAGACTCACTGCATCTCTTACCTGAGCAAATTTGAAAAGGGGCATAGGGATAGGTGTTAATCTCTACTTTCTTCAAATTAGGACACGTGGTAATCTCTGTTACTCTTTAGCTATAATGTGAAAATGTTTGGGACACATGTTAGGCTCCTACGGATGGTGACACTTGGCAGCTTTTGCAGACTTTAAGAAATAAAACCAGGACCCACCACAGTCTTTATTCAGCAGTGAAACATGAAGAAGATCTTTCAAATGGTGACACATGGTAGCTTCCATTGTTTCTAGGAAGATACGTGGCATCTTCTGCTGCTTCTAAGAAGATACGTGGCATCTTTTGCTGCTTCTGGGAATGGAGTAGAAAGGGCTCAGTAGATGACACTTGGTAACCTCTGCTTGAATATTTTGGTTGCGCCTTTCTACCTTCCAAAAGGGCACTTGACCCTTTGGTTTTTTGGGATGATCCTTTGTATTGCCTAATTTTACGAAGCCATTGAACCAACTGATTGAACCAAAAATGGTTCAATGGTTCAACATTGCGTGCCGTCTACACATGAACCGAGGCATTGAACCAAAAATATTGAACCAAGGCTTTGAACCAAAAATTAAACCAAGGCATTGAACCAAACATATTTTGGATGCTGACATGTGGTGACTTCTACTACTCTTCAGCTGGGATATGTGGCAGCTTCAGTCGCTTTTAGAAAAGCAACATTGAGACCTTCTAGTATTGCCACTTAGCACTTTTTGCTTGATCTCAATACTTAGCTTTTTAAAACCTTTCACTACTAAGAGATAAAATGTGGGTGACAATATGTAACTATAGATGCTGACACTTGGCACATTCTATTGAGCTTATATGATACATGTGGCACATTTCAACTAACTCATAGAAAGTATGAAAGGTGCCTCAGATGATGACACTTGGCATTTCTGCTTGAGAAAGGATGCCTTGGTCGATGACACTTGTCAACTTCCTCTTGATTTAAATACTTAAGCAAAAATGAATCAAAAGGAAAATAGAGCTCATGCTCTGTATCATGACTTTGCCATCTCAGACCAATGAATGTGAAGACAAAATTTGGCAGTGCGCAGCTGAAAAAATAGGATGAAATGTAGAGTAATTAATAACTCTACACTTTTCAATCTTCTTCAGTCTTGTCACCTAAAATAATATTATTGGTTTCTTAAGTATAAGAAACCAAATTAGAGGACTGGTAGTTTACCTTTTCATTCTTGGCATTGTATTTAGTAATCATGTATTTCATCTTGGGTTCCTGATCAATCTTGATCTGATTGGGGATCCCCTGCCAAGGTAACCACATGTGTGAACAATTAGTGGACATATATCCATTCAAGGATTTAATCTAATAATGGTTCAATAAAATTCCATAAGCTTCAGATATGTCAATGACTTTAATGTCAATGAATTATTGGATTTGAGGCTCATGAGCTAATTGCATATGGATATTCAATAATTTTTCAATTACCTTCACTCTTGAATTGTCCAAATGCTCCACAACATTCTCATATTTAACTATGTTTAGCCCCAATTTTTCACATATTCCTAGAGGCATAATGTTAGCTAAAGCACTAGAATCAAGCAATAAATTATGAATGTTCTTACCAAAGATTCTAATAGTTAACAAGAATGGTGGAACCTCATGTTTACGTTTGTACATTACCACATTTGCATGAGCCTATTTACCTTTATCGAAGCTAGGATTTTCATTTAGTGATTTCAAAAGCAAATCATGTTTTTCAATATTTTATTGAGCTCATACAATGTTATGTTTTTCTTGATCTTCTTTATGTCTTCCACTATGTTTTACCCACCTTTTGATGTTGTACAGGGAACTTCCATTGTTGGTGGACTCTCCTTACCTTTGGGGTGTGGAGGTTAGTATTTTTCCTATTATCAAGAGGTCTAGCTATTTTTTTATGTGGGGTAGAAGTTGTTAGAGGTGGGTTCTTACCTTAATTTCTCAAGGCATATTTGCTCTTCTTGTAATACTAGAAAGCATGCACATCCTCAACATTATCTTCAAGTTCATTCTCATCTTGGTTAGGGAAGTCATAAGTTTGAACCATTAGGACTGATTTAGGTTATCTAGAAGCATCATTATAATTATTGAAGATATTATCATTATTTTCACTAGTGGTGTTCATGTTAAATCCCTCCATTTTGATCTGGATAGCTTCAAATGCATGGTAGAACTCAACATAGTCTAGTTCTCTATGTCTAGAAGTATTGTGCACTCAACACCAATTAGTCAAGGCCATCTCACAAATATTGATCTCAAGAAGCTTGCTCAAAGTGAGATCACTATTGTTGATAGGCAAATTGAAAGGATTATTGTACCTTCAAAAATTATAATTCTTGTTGGAGCTCTCAGTAGTGTTACCCATATGTTTCTTGAGATCCAAGAAATCATTAGTGAGTTTTTAGATAATCCTTTGAATTGAATCTAACTCTCCATTTGATGGTTCTAGGTTATTGTTATAAATTTTACCTTGGACATTGGTGTTGTTTAAAGGCACCAGTCATTTGGTTGGTGTTGTTCTAAGGGTGTACCCCAACATTAACTTGGTTAAAGAATCCTAGTTGTTAGTTGGATGCAGCATGGCTCAAATACAACTAGTTGATCACTAGAAGTTAGTTCAATGTAAGGTGATTTTGATTCATGTTAAGGATGGCATTTAGATCAAACATTGTTGGGTCAAAGTTTAATATAGTAAAGGTAGGATGCCCCTATAGATTCATTTGATCATTTATGTGTATGGATTTACTATAGGCTAAGGGAAACATGTTAATACCCACTACTATCCTTATAAAGATGGATATCATTGGGTCTAAATAATTCTTGTATATATCTAAGGCTAAATCATTTACTATATTATATGGTAGGGATGTTAGTGTATACATATTTTGGAACTTAGCATTGAATGTTTTAAGTACTTCTTTTGGGTCCCTTTTGAGGGTGGTAAATTATTGGTATACAACTCTTGGGATAGCTACCTACAATATTGGGTTATAAAGGTATCATTAAAATAACCCGTGATGGAATCTATGGGTAAGTTAAGGAACTAATCATAAGCCACATCCATAAAAGTGAAGGGAGAAAGTTGACAGACCACATCCTCATGGATCATGTTGAGTAGACTTAAAGATGCCTTAAATGAATTCATATGCTCTTCAATGATCACTTTCTTAGTGGGGGTAAAGAGTGGTAGGTAATTTTTTAGATTCTTAGGTAGATCATGCACAGGCCCAAGGACATTGATGGATGAACCAAATAACCATGCCATAATTGGCATGAGAGGTTGTAAATTTTATTTAGATGGGGAATTTGGCTAAGTCCTAGACTTCGTATGTCTACCTTTATATACTTTCACCTTCCCATGGGTTTCTAAAGATGATAAAGTGATCTTAGGTTTAGATTGGGACCTAGATCTAATCCTAGGCAACTCCAAGATGCAAAATGGGTATTAAGAGCATAAGATCTCTAAATATGACCTTATGAGTGATAAATATCACAAAGATCAATCAATATTTATAGAAAAAAATGTAAATCAAGTATCTTATCCTTGATCTTTGAAGATCCAAATTGAAAAAGATCAAAATTCTATAAACCTACACAAATATTGTTAGCTCTACATGTTAACCTACAAATATCAGTGTTAGACCAACAAATGAAAGTATTTCTATTCCTTATTTAATTATTTGAAAGTGTTTAAACACTTTAAACAACTTTAAGCTAAAGTTCATGCAAATATTCACTTAAATCCAAGAAAATTATAGTAATTAAGATGTCAAATGCCTAGATTTAGTATAAGCAATATCTTAGAGAAATATCTTTACACAAATATCCAAAGTTCTTTAACTAATTTATACCAAACTTTACAAAGATGATCAAAATAACCTTTAATGTGTGTATATAATGTGGTATTTCACCTATATTTTCATTAATCTAAGAAAATATCTATATTATTTTATCAAATTTGGACAAGTGAACACTAATTTTGATGAAATATTTTCAAATAATGTAAAGATCCATGCAAAGGATTCAAAGATTAATGTAAATAATGCATATACTTAGTGTTCTCTATACATATATGCATAATTTGAAATAATTAAGCATGTATATAATGATGTACACTATAATTCTACAAAGATTCATGAAAATAGTTTCATAAGTCCCTCTTTTTAGTGCCACAAAATTCCCTTCCTGTTAATGCATGTATTGTGCTCCCTATGTCACTAGGGAACAAGGGGAAGTGAGAAACTAAGTTTTAAGTCTTGGAAGACTTGTGGATTGAGTCATTTATACAAATATTACTGGTAATAACACAAATAATAGAGATATGATCACCACTTTGAAAGTTTGCAAACAGACCTTGATGTAGGGACAACATATGTTTATGTAGTGACACAGTTTCTTGCTAATCTTTGTGAATTGTTTTAGTATTTACCAATTGCAACCCAAAATAAAAATAAAAATTGGATATTTATAGCATGAACTAAGATAAAGTGATTCATGGGTGCATACAGGAGTGAGTAGGGTATGGTAGGAAAGAATATTTGCTTAAGGTGATTGAAGGCACTAGTTTTACTAACTTTTAAGGAAAAAACACAAATAAAATTTATCAACCCTAACGTAATGATAAAAGATAAATAATTGTAACTTAAGATTCAAAGGAAGTAAAATAAATGGGTATAAAAATATAATTTTCATAAATTTTCTCACTTATAGTAAATTACATAGCACATATATATGCAAATGAGAAGAAAACAAAGCAAGCATATTATCAGATTTGTTAGCCTAGTGTTAAACTCAAACTAATAGATGCATAAATGAAATATAATTTCCAAATTAACTTAAATAAAGGAAAATATCAATCATATAAAAGTGTGAGAATTTATAAATCACAAAACACACACAAAAGAACACTATAGACAAACTCTTGAATTCTTTGGCTCTTTGCATTAATTTTGGTAACAACTATTTTTAATTACAAATGAGGGAAACAACCCTATTTATAGGTTTCAAAATTACTAATAAAAATTTAATTGGGCCCAAAAAGGCACCCCAAATATATCTAAGTGGCTTAAAATGCCACATTATAATTAATATTCTAAATTTAAATTTATAATACTAAATAGAATATTCTCTAAGGCCCTGGAGGTGGTTGAAGTGCTTGTTATTATTATTGTTATCTCTGATTTTTATACACTTCCTACTTGATCCATACACACATGCATGGTAATATTGATTGATCTAAAAAAATTCTTATATCATGGACTGAAACAAGTCAGGTATCTCTTAGATGATCTTCTCATGTTTTGCTAGTATTGAGCTTAATGCCTCCTCAACCCCCTGTGCCTTTTCCAGCCTTTGATTAGAAAACACTACAATATTTATTACCTATATATCAATATTCTCACTAAATACATATTGATGGAATTGAGAAAAAAAACCTTCATATACACTCTAAACTCCTAATCATCCATGAAAGAGCCATCAGGCTTGGTCACCCCTAGTGATCATGGCATCCTTCAACAACAAGGCAATCTTGAATTCAATTTTATCAAAGGATGTATTTTCATCCTTGATATAGTATATCCATCCATTAAAACTATTCATCCTATTCATTATTATGTTTTTTATAGGAATAATACCTAAAAGTGGTAAAACTTTGAGGTCAGGGAATTTATTGCCTCTTACCACTCTAGCTAAGTTTGCCAACTTGGCATCATAGAGTCTAAAATTTTGGTCAAGCTTCATGACAACCTTAGATTTCTTGATCCCATCTTCCTACCTCTTCTTCATCACCTTATAAAGGTTTAAAAAATTAATAACAACATTTATTATGGAGACTAAAGTGATGTTTGACACTATTGGCAGGGCTTGTTCCTTCAAAGTCTCCAATTCCTGTTACATCCCCTTCATCAAGGCAATAGTAGATTATGCTTGGGATTGAACCATGGATATGGTGTCCTCTATTTAATATTATACCTCTTTAAGTCTAGCCTTTCTCTTTCTAGTCAAGGTGAAGAGGGACTCTTCACTCTCATGAATCATAGTCGAGCTTAACTATGGTTGTTTTACTTGTCTCCTTACCACCCTCTTCATGGTGCCAATAGTAGGATAAAACCTCAATTCCAATTTGAGGTGTTGAAAATACCATTTAAGGTCTCTCTTTCCTTTCTATTTATATGATCTCCCATACCCAATTTAGATTAGTTTTAGATGGTGTCTTTTTGGGAGGTGGCTACAATGGGAGTACCTAGGTAGAGGATGAAGAAGCCAAGGTTATGATAGGGATAAACAAATTTGTTGGGTATAATTAACCAAGTGGATCAGATAAATACTTGGTAGGGCTCATATTAAGAATGAATTAAGGCAATTTAGAGGGCACACTCACTTTAGTAGTCGTAGTGAGGTTAAGTGGCCTTTGTTATGTGAATGGCTTTAGAATGGGTTTCAATGTCTTAGTGGATGAAAGGGAGCCAAAGGTGAGTGATACACTAGTATTAACTATCTAGGAAATGGTAAAACCCATAACCTAGCTATCACTAGTGCTTTGGAAGCCTAGTGAAGATGGAACGTTGGTAATGGCATGGGAGATAAAGTGGGGAATGGTGCCCCCAAAGGAAGTAGTTATATGGGAAACAAATATGGGAGTAGGAGCAATAGTAGAAGTAGGGCAAGTTTTAAATGTACTAAATTTCTAGGGAGGAAGGAAATGGTGTAGTAATTAAAGTGGGATTTTGGGGAGCTAATGGAGGTGGCACTACCCCTCTCATAATAGTCTTGGGAGATTTTTTCCTCATGTAAACTTTCTCTATATTCCTCCCAGCTAATGTTTTTAGTTCTTATTTGGAGAATTCAATGCCATGTTGATACTATTTGAGGTCAATGATATCAATATCATGTTGATCCAATATTTATGTGGCAAATTATTTAGAAGATGCAGGGACAAATGTAAGCCCTTGTGAAGGGCTAGGTTGGTTGCTTCATTCTCCTTCCTCAAATCTTGAAGGCATGCCCTACCCACTTAAAGTGGTTTATAATGGAGGTTCTACAAGGTCTATTCTTGATGAGGGGAACACTATCATCTTTTTCTTCCTCTTGTCTAGTCTCGTAGTATGCATCAAACCTACTTTAATGAGTTGGTAGAAGTTGAGGTTTTACTATGTCCTCCTCCTCCTTCTCCTTGTCAAGCCTCAGTTCAAGCTCTATGTTTTTCCTCGTATCATTTCTAAGGACTACTTCATGATTCATTGAATCCTTATAAACCCATTCATGAACCTCTTCTTGGTGCTTATATTCCATGGACATATCCTTTTTAAACTTGATCAAGTGCCTTGTAATGACATTGTTGGGGTCCCATGATCAAAAGTCATCCTTGGGAAATAGGTAAGAGTCCTTATGTCTTACATCTATTACAATTTCCTAATACTTTGTGATTTTAGTTCTCCCCATCTTATAAGGAGTTTTATGGGGGACTATCTTATTTTAGTTTCTAAATAAACCATCAAATCCATATAGTAGTTGATAGGCCATTTCTTCTTTAGCCAACTTCATGGGTATATATCTTAGCAACCTAAGGCGATCCACCATTACCACTTCCATTCAGATGACTGTGTAGTGAGGATAAATATAGAAGCTACCAATTTCCCTCAACTTATATTTTACTTCTAGGGTAACTCTTGGGATTTAACATTTGGTGATGGAATTGTAAATAGGTGGGTATAATTCCTTTGCAATCACCTTTATATTATTCCTAAATTGATGGATGTGGAATTTAGAGAATAATTGGGACACAAATTCATCTTGAGCATGATAGCATGAGTTCAGTCCCAATTGTGTAGTTACACATATAACATCTAACAAATAGCTCATCATGTATAATAGATCCCCATTCTATAAAGTGTCATGCATAGTAGAGATTAGGTTATTTCTAATAATTTCCCCAAGTGATGGAACTTGTTTATCTTCCAGGATTACTTTTTACAACAGGATAGTTATTATATCTACATAACCAATGTGTGCATTACCAAATACTCTATTGAGGAGGGCAAGACCAATCATGACCTGATTTCTAAATTTATGAATGGGTATGTTACCTAGGTTATCCATGAAAAAAACCCCAATTGAGGTAGTTACCCATGATGCTAGGTCTATCTCTGGTTTATGTGTCTCATACCGGTTATTGATGATACTATGATCATAGAAAAATTATGGTAGAGGCAAGTCATAGTATTTTTCAAAGATGGGTCCCATGGTGAAATTAATTCAAAACCCTTGGTTTATGGATTTTAGGAACCCATCCTCCCATCTTGTCCTCTTGCTGATGCCATATACTAGGTCTACACATGACATGACCTCTAACTTCATTGTAGATTTGTGAAGGCCTGTAGATTGCATTACAAGGATGTCTAAAGGGAGTTTAATAATATGGGGAATGGTATTATATTCATATATATCCCTGTCTCCTTTGAAATTATAATAGACACTACTATAATGCATGTCCCCTAAGTTTATGGCCTCAGGGATGAACTCTATGTCTTTGAACATAACTGGATTGCCATACTGAAATATGAAGTCATCATTCCCAAATGCAATGCCCTTACTACGAGTGGAGGTTCTTGCATGTGATATTTATATAATGTTTTGGGTAGCAACTGACATTCTCTTATACTTCTCTATAACTTTAGATCTATAATAATGTTGGTTCAAGTGTAATTTATGAGAAGCTTGATCTTTGAGGATTCAAATAGAAAAGAGGGTAAACACTTAGAGATTTAAATGAAAATATAGGTAGCAATAGTCGAGTTAGGTAGCCTTTTAAATATTTATTTTATTAAAGAAAGGTTTGACAATGATTTTGGTTCATGCCATATTAATGGTGAACTCATCACCTTTGCATACTTTCTAACTATAGCTTTTAGCATTTAATTGTTTTAGAATTCAAATTTAGAATTGATTTTACTTTTATTTACCATCAATTTTATCTTTAAATCCAAATATTTCCTCCTTTTAACATGTGTCATGCCACCTCATCTCTATTTGGGTATTCATAGGGCATAAATATGAATAAGCTATTTAGTCAGCTTGAAGTCTGGACATGTGGTACTTTCTAAATTTTTGTGGGCTCTCAAAATGTAGCTTAGTGTGATGATTCATTTATACTATGCCACATGGAACCTTTTAATTTATGGTGAGATCTTGGGTGGGGCCCTCTAATTTTTATTGGCTAAAAGAGTGTCATGTGTCACTCTTAGATGCAATTAAAGCTTCTTCTTCATCAGGTGGATTTATTACAAATAACCAATGCTTTGTTTTGATAGGTGGATATTTCAAAAGGCTTCTAGATAGTTGTTGGTAACTTTTTGTTAATTATGTGGATTAAGTGCTTCCACATGTCACTCTTGAAGGTGATCCTATAGATCCCAAAATTCATCTTTATGGGAATGACACATGGCATTAATTTTTTGGGTTCTTAGTAGACACGCATCACTTCAATGAGCCTTTAGAGGTGTTCTAGTGGATATTCAAATATAAGTAACACGGGTATGCCATGTGTCATAATTACATAGGTCCAAAGGGGACACACATCATTATCATAGGTTTTAACTCATTCTTCTACCACTTTTTATTCTCAGAAGGAACTTTGGATAGCTATATATCATTGAGCCTTGGTCGAACAGTTTGGATGCATCCATGTGTTCCCCTTATGAGCTCTTGAGATATTTAGATCCAATGAAATATAACATTGACACTCATTGATATTGTATTAACCTTTAAGGGACACATGTCACTTTGGAAGACTTCTCAATTTTGGATGGTCATGCTTGAGGCCTATGGTGGTATTTCATAGGTTTCTATATTCTAGTAAGATGCATGACAATTGGGATTGAATGGACTAGCTCGTGGGATATAGGATCTTGAAACATAGCCTTAGACTTGAATTCCAATAGCTAACTTCCTCACAAACTCTCTAGATGAATCCATGTGGTTTGTGAGGTTTGCATATATGTTCCAAGTCTCTTGCATGGGGCACATTTATTTTGGCCAATGATGCAGTTCAATGTTTTGATAGAAAGAATTATGCCTTATATAAGTACCATGATGATGAATGGCACATTGAGGAGCTAGTGTTATTTTAAGATTTATTTAATAATTTTACATCCTAAAAGGCATCACAAACCACTGCTTTAACTTTGACATCCTGTGAGGCCAAACAAGAAATTAAGTTAGACTTTTGAAAACATTAAATGCCTATCACAAACAAATTAAATTAAGTTTAAAGCAAAATTTGTAAGTAAGTGCTTTAAATAAAATATGGGGTTAGTCCAATAATATTAGGTAGAGCTTATTATGTTCATGCTGATTATAATTCTAGGTAGAACATCCTTAGTGAAGGCTTGTCTACATATTTTTTAAACATTCATGGTTAATAATTCATTATTAAATAAAACTTAAAGTAACCCAAATATTTCTAAGTATTAATCCTTACTACAAAATATATTATCAACCAAATATTTCTAAGAATTATTAAGTCAATTCTCTGATGCATCAAAATGACTTATCAAGCTTGGTATTCTAGGCATTTTGGAAAATTAAGAAAGGAGGGTCCCCATTTTGGGAATAGGAGGTAGTTGAGCATCAACAATGGTGATAGGAGGTTCTTGAATTATTCTTCTTGATATAAGCTAAATATTTCCATATTCAATAGCTCCCACATTTATGGTTTATCCTTGTTCATTTACATAGATAGGGTCTAATGGTTTATTCTTGGGGTTAGCTACCAGTTGAGTAGGCAATTAGAGCTAATTAACTTGTTCTACAAGTTGATATGTAGGAGGTACCATCAAAGATTACTATGGCGAAAACCTTATATAGGGGTTAAACAATGGATCAATGTTTCATTTCTATATTTTCCCATTTTTTTGACTTTGGTTGGGGTATTCATGGTTGTTGAGGCATCATCCATTATTGATTATCCTATTGTGGTTGTGATTGTCCCCACATAGGTTGAGGTGCCTAAGTAATATAAGGTGTCATCCATAGATTAATGAGATTTATTGGGATGAACTAACCTTGGGTCTGGTTTTGTGGAAATAAATTTTATCTTTGGATATAATTCAGATCATTTATAGGTTGTGTATTTTGTTTCCATTAATTTTTCAAAATAGAAATATGGTTACAATGATTTGTGTCATGATCTTTAATGTCACATATCTCACATATTTTTATTTTATCAAAAGTAAAATATATGAGATCATGTTTTAATTTATATTTTGGATAGTAGGCTAAATCTTTTGTGGTGTAATTAGCTTTGGCTTGAAGACTATCTAATATAATATTTAACTATACCAAATGTCAGTTTTGAAATTGGAAAATTCTTCCATCAATCGACTAACTTCATTAGATTTTCCTAGTTTTTCTTTCCAAATGATTGGTTTTATTCAATAATTATTATTATGTATCTTTGAAAGATGATAGAATACTAATTTGATAATGTCTCCTTTACCCATCCGATTCAAAGCATCCCTATATTCATCATCTAATCCCTTAATAAAGACCATTTTAACTTCCTATTTTGTAATTGGATAACCACTAAATTTGTGGGAAAATGTGAATCTATCTAGATAATCTTTTAAACTTCCTCTTCATTCTATTTGATGCTGATGAAATCTTCTTTCCTGTCCCTTACTCTATAGTAATCTTGAAATTTATCAAGAAATGTAGTTTCTATGTCTCTCCATATATTAATAGAATCATTTGGTAGTCCCATGAAACACCTCATGGATGCCTCCTTAACTATAGAAGGTAATATTTTGAGTTTATGAATATCAGTTGTGTAATCATAAGTTCAACATAACACTTTGAACTCAAATAGGAATTGATCTAGATCTTCTAAGGACTTATCCCTAAAATTTAGTAGAATTGAAGGTGAAATTTTTTTCATAGAGGTTTGATCTATTAGATCTATGTGTTGGAGAGTTTTAAATGATGTCATGGTGGTGTTATGAAGGTGTCTTGGTGAGTGGATAAAGTGTCTTGTTACCTTAAGTGACAATGACAAAGTGTGCAATGTGTTTATCCTAGTATGCTTGAAGGAAGCTTGGTTGATCTTCAGTGTTGACATGGATAGAGATGTTCAAGGATGAGTACTTATTATTGATAATATTAAAGGGGTAATATAAGAGGATTTATATTCTTTAATTTCTTGTGTCCATGAGTGGATTTCATCTGGTTGATCATTATTTTCATCTACACAATTTGAGTCTAGTGGCATAAAATTTGAGTAGGCAATTTACTAACATCACTATTGCCACGTGTGGATGAATCATGAGAATTTGGTCATATGGATGTGATAATATTAATACCTATTTACTATTCAAAAAGTCTCAAGTAATTTTATGAAGCATAGCTAGAGATATGCAAGTGTAAAGTTGGGCTCCCAAGCCTTTTGACAGTGTTTTCCCATAGCCAAATTTGCAATGTGGAAAGAAAAGCTGAGTAAGCATTTTGATGATGGAATATCTAATGAGTTTGGATGTTTCAAGAAAATGTGATCATATGGGTTTATTTAGTTTTGTGTCTAGTTTATTTTTTCTAAATTTTAGATTATTCACCAAAGTGTGTCAAAAGATATGCAAAGGGCAAAGTTAGCTTCTCGGGCAGTTTGCAATGTTTTCCAAACTGTCATGTAGACATGGATGAACCATTAAGTTTGTGAATTTATTTCATGTATGTATAAGGTAAATATTTTTCAAATGATATCATGGATATTTTTTCTATAATGTCAATAATCTACCATAAAAATTTGGGGTCTTGAAGTGTTGTCCAGCTTGAGCTATAAATCTTCAAAGTTACACTTATAGATAGTGATGGGTTGGAGACGATAAAGTTTATTCACATTGAATCATGATGTCAAAGGCTTCATGAATATTTAAATGTGTCACAAGCTCACTAGTCTAATAGAATATCATTGGTAAGTGGAAAATTGTACTGATAAAGATCAATGATGTGAGACAAGTCAAGAGTCAACATTGTAAAAGAGGTTGCCAAGTGGCACAAGCATATCAAATGATAATAAAATGCTCAAAAGGCACATGAGGGTGAAAAGTATCATGATATTAGGAGTTATAATCTAGATATAATGGTGATAATTTCTATTTAAATACTTGATTGATCTATAGAGATAAACAGTACGTATTTGGTCAATATTATAAGGATGTACGAGATGAGGTCAAAGTGACTGAAGTTTAATGTTCGAAAGTAAAGTACTACAAGTTAAAGACCAATATATTTTTAAGGAGATATATGAAGTGAAATTTTTACAAATTTTCAAGAAGTAACAAGCTGAATATAAGTGTTCGATGTTTAACTGTGATCGTTTGAATTTGAATATTTGAATTTTGTAAAAGAATAGACCACTGTCTAGTTTATGTGTCATATCTTTCGATCTATATAGAATTTACTCATGGTGTAAAAATAATTTTTTTAGAGTATTCCAAGGAATATATATATATATATAAATATTAATTTTAAGGTCTAATTAGATATATATAGTCAAATATATTGAGCTCCAAATTTGACTGTGTTCGTTCTTATTCTACAAGTGACTCAAGAAGTTTGTTCGATCTTGTTTCGATATTGTTTCAATGTCTCGTGATAAATTGGATAT
The DNA here is from genome assembly GCA_037957365.1 of Torreya grandis. Classification (NCBI taxonomy): domain Eukaryota; kingdom Viridiplantae; phylum Streptophyta; class Pinopsida; order Cupressales; family Taxaceae; genus Torreya; species Torreya grandis. Next base: position 1,635,414 of record JARHVA010003703.1, on the reverse strand, counting down.
TAGGGAGATTTTTAGAATCCATGAGTATTATATATATTCATTATGAATGTTTTACCAATTTTATGAAATATGAACAAAGGTTTAGAAGTTGACTATGTTTTTATTCATGGTGACTGTGTGCACAAAATATTGATTGAGCTTACACAGAAGAGTGCAATGATGATTGTAAGCATTTGAAGATGAATAAGGGGTCATGTAGTGTGAAACTATGAATTTTTAAGTGGTTTTATGTTATTTTTTCCTATGAAGTGTTAACAGAGTGAATGGGTTCACATGAGGCCAATAAGGGATACAAGGGTCTAATTGAAAGGTGTAGTTCCTTAAGGGTGACCCATTTATGCTATGGCCAACCTATCAAGATTGTATTAAGATGTGTCTACATGAGATATATGTCTTAATTTTTAAGTAATTCCTAATGGCCATCCAAGATGGTGATGATCATGATTGTTCTATAAATAGTGAAACCAAATGTGTTGGTTTCTAGACTTGGAGATAGACTTGTGTGAGAGACTTGGGAGAGATTTGAGACAAGATTATGTGTGTGAATTACGGATTAAAATATGGGTATATTTCCATATGGATGATTTGAATATAAAAATATATTTATGAATATTTATATGACTTTTTGGTCATAATTCTATTAGCATAATAGTGTTCATATTTTTTGAGTATGAGTGAATGTGAAGATTGATAATCAGAGGTTCATCATCTGGTGTTGAAGACATCAATGAAAATGTGGATGTGATCATATGTTTATGGAATTTAATCATATAATGGTATTTCATCCTCCTTTCAAGTTGAAACTTGCTAAAGGTCTAGTTGTTGTGGCAACATAGCTAGATAGGTGTGGTAGCTCCTTGTGGGATTGCAGTCTCACTAAAATAAGGGATCGTAGTTCCTTGATCAGTTGTATCTGATTTAAATTGGATATTGTTATTATAAGATAGTATTCTAATTAAAATTTTCAATGGATTTTATCTCTTAAGAGGGGTTCCCATGTATTTCATGTGTTATATGCTTGATCTTCATTGTCTTTCTTGTTCATTTCTATGAATGATGTGTATGCCTCATAAATGTATGTATGTATTGATTAATATCTTGAAAGGATTGAAACTTAATATGAATTATCTAGGCTCACTAATTTACCCACCCCCCCCCCCCCCCCACTCTCAATGATTATACCTCTAAAAATTGGTATCAGAGTAGATACTTTGTTAAAGGCTTAATAACTTGAAGGTAATATAAGGTACAATATGGGTAGTCATCAAGGAGGTTTCTCTACTAAGCAAGAACTGATGTTCAATGGATTCAATTATTCTTTTAGGATTGAAAGTATGAGGACATACATTATGTCCCTAGGGTTTATTGTATGACAATCTATTCTGGATGGTTATGTTTCTCTTATTACTCCTCCATCTAGTTCTATATACAAGAAGTTGTTTGAGAACAATTACAAGACAATGAATGCTATCACTTGTGGTCTTTCAAATATTGAATACACCAAGGTAATCCATTTTAAATATTCTAAATATATATGGGACAAAATTCAAATCATTTTTGAATGAGATTCAAAGGTCAATCTTGCTAAGTTGTAGGCTCATAGAAGGCAATTTGAAAGTCTCAAGATGAAGGAAGAAGATTTTGTGGCATATTTCCTATAGAGAGTTGATGAGGTTGTGAAAATCATCAAAGGTCTTGGAGAGAACCTTGAAAAGGATATTGTAATTCAAAATTTATTAAGTTCTTTATCTCTCAAGTTTGATCCAAAGGTATCTAATATAGAAGAAAGTCATGATATTACTCAATTAAAGATGGATCAATTGTATGGCACCCTTACTGCCTATGAGATGAGAGTAAATGATGATATACCACCAAAGAAGGAAGTAGCATTAAATATAAAGATGAAGCCTAAGAATAATTTCCAAGGTAAGAAATAAAAAGAGGATGACATATCTAATATTGTTGAGGATGAACTAATTGATTTGATTATTAAGAATTTGAACATATGCTTAGGAGATTATAAGGGTAAACCACCCTTCAAATGTTTCAATTGTGGATAGATAGGACATTTTGCTCGTAAGTGCCCTCATAAGCATGAAAATATTGATGATTAAGATCATGGTGAAGGTCAAGATGAAAATAATAATAAATACAAGAAGAAAGGATTTAGAAAGTATAACAATAACAAGAAGTCCTTCAAGATCAAGAAGAGTATCTACACCAAATAAGATTGTAGCTCATCAGATGAGAGTGAAGATAATGACTAAGACTATGATCATGAAGATGATGGTTCTACTAGAGATGCAGATCTATTCATAGTTGAGGAATGAAGTTTCTCACATTAAAAGGAGCCTACTTGGAGTGGTTCATATGATTATTAAGATGATGGGGACTATGAGAATGTATTGATGAATGCTCTTGAAAAACTGAATATTGAGAATAATATAAATAAGAAGATGAAATATAAACTCAAGGACTATGAGGATTAATTTAGTGTGTTTGAGCCAAGATTATTTGAAGACTCTAGGAAGCATGAAGGTGTTATCATGTTTCTTAATTCTTAGTTGGAATCTATGTCTGAAATTATAAGATCCAAATAAGAAGAATGCTCAAGGTATGCTTATAAGATTATGTCTTTGAAAGATGAGTTAGAAAAATCTTCAAGCAAGGTGAAATCATTTGTAAAGTTTGATAAAAGTTATAATGATCTAGATGATCTCCTAAAGAGTCAAAAATCAGCTAGTGATAGATATGGATTGGGTTTTAATGAAGATCCCAAATTTACAACTCAAGTTGACATGAGTATCAATAAGATAAATGTGAATCAGTCTTTGAAGATAAATCATTAGACAAGGAATAAAGGTGTTGGTAGAATGAAGATGAATCAAATTAGATATCCTAATGCCATGAGGTATGCAATATTTAATGGTTATTATTACACGTAATCAATTTGGAAATAGAGATAGAGAATGCAAGAGAACTATTAGAAATGAGTTTGCATGGGACTATGATGGGGGTCATCAATCAAAAGGAGTGAGAAAAATGAAGTGATTTAACTATCTTGATGTTGGACACTTTACAAATAATTGTCTACATAAGATTAGACAAGGTTAGTCCTCTTCAAAAAGGGTAGGTTGTTTTGTTTGTCATGACAAAGAACATATTGCAAGTTTCTATCTAAACATGATAAGACAAACTATGTTTGGTGTTCTACAATTATAAAAAAAGAGGTCATATTGCTAGGTTATGCAAGCAAAGGTCTACAAGTCAAAATAGGTTTAATCAGGCTCTTAAAGTGAAATAAATAAGGCATGTTAACACATGGAAGCCAAAGGTGAAAAGTGTGATTCATGATGAGACTACAGGTCTAAGTAATCTATTTGATATGGTGGAGAATGCTTCAAAAATTAAAGAGTGCTAAGGTCTCTCATTATCTGCTTATGTTGTGAGTGAAGAGACCAAGCTCAAAGAGAAGACCAAGGTGTTAGTTGAAGCTAGTCCTAAGGTATGTATGGTTCTAAGTTAACATGATTTTGTTGTTGATTATGTATCATGAAAAGAACATCATTTTTTTTTCCTAATGATAAGGTTCCAAGCTATAAGGAAGATTCTATAGATGAAAAGGTATGTCATGAATCTTTGTTGTCTCCATGTATTATCAATCCAATTCTAGAAGAAAAGGAGAATGTTATAGTGGTTGATAATGTTTATTATCTTAAGCCTAGGAAGAATAAGAAAAACTACAATTATCAGATGACCAAGGAGGAGAAGGAATATGAGGAGTTATGGGTAACTCCTAGTTTCACATTATTTTAGGACATTGTGAAATAAGGTGTCTCTGCCTATGCTTCTTAGGAGACATATTTATTATGGAGAAGTAATTTTGTGTGCTCAAGATCTTAATTCCAATATATGTAAATACTTATATTGATCTTATAAGGTCATTAGTTAAGGGGGAACAACAAGTTCATGTGTTTGTTCCAAAGGTTTGTGAAGGAACTGTAATATAGGATTAGAATGGGTGGTTCCAAGTGGGTTAATGAGATTGATTCAATGTCAAGAAAGTTTTGATGCTCAAAAAGTTTTGTACACTTTTTTTTAATGTGTTCTAGGTGATTTCAAGCTTTGAATATCTTTTGTGTGCAATTGGATATTTTTGTTTGCCTCAGGTTTCCTAGTTTGTGCTTAAGAGTATGTAGGTCCTAAAATGGTTTATAAGAAGTCAAGGTTCCCAATGGTATGGAAGCTCAAATATTGGTCTATAAGTGTTTAGTAGTTGTCTCTAGGTTTACAAAAAGTTTTAGAGGTAGATGTTGACTATAAGGAGGTTTGTTGACTCTATTTGTTTTTAAGATTCTAGGGTTTTGGGCTTTGATAGATAAGTGATTTTCCTTGTGAATTGAGGTCTAAGGCATATTAATAGGTTTAATGGGACCAATGGGCTGTAAGATAAATATTCACATAGATTTTAAGGTTTTTTTTTCTCAAGTTATTTAAGTTTTTGTCAATATGGAGGGCTAATTGGCTAGTACGTTTGTGAAGGAAGTATGTTATAAAGGATGAGCTTGGTGATAAAATTGGTGTACTTGAGGTGGCATATAAGAGTGTTCCATATATGATGTTTTATGTCTTGAATATGTGTCTACTAAAAATTATGGGCTTTTTAATTTTTAGGTAGGGATAAAAGCAGGCTAGATAAGCCTAGTTTGAAGAAGAGTGATTTTTCCTAGTTTCTCCAAAAGAGAAAGGTATGTTTGTTTCAAGGAGAGTTTTTAGGTTGGTTGAGAGAATGTTTCATGATTTTTGAGTGATATGAAGTTATATTGGTGGTCCTTGTGGTAGCTTGAAAGAGATGATTAGTAATCATATGTGGTGTTTCTTCATGATGTGTGGAGATCTGAAGATGCTCAAGATGTGAAATGACTCAAAAATCTTAGGGGGAGTCCCTCTCATATGTCTCTTGGTGAGGTCCATCAGATTTTTGTATTTTTTTATGTGTTCTTTCTTCATTGGTTGCACTACTTGGTAGAAGAAAGTGTTGGCATGGATCAATAGGAAGTTGTCAAGGAAAGAAGAGGTAGGCTGAAGGTAAGGGGGAGTCATTATCATATTTTATAACATGGTCCTCTCCTATTGGTGATCTTCAATGTTCACATGGATATATATCTTTAGGGATGAGTATGGAGTATTGATCGTGTGAAAGGGTTCTTATAAGAGTTTTTATATGCCTTGATTACTTGTTTCCATGAGTGTATTTCATCTGGTTGATCATTATTTTCATCTAGATCATTTGAGTCTAGTGGCAAAAAGTTTGAGTAGGTAATTTGATGACATCACTATTACCACATGTGGATGAGTTAGGATAAATTAGTCATATGGTTATGATCAAATTAGTCCCTAGTTTATATGCACAAAGTCTCAAGTCATGTGATGAAGCACAACCAAAGATATGTAAGTGCAAAGTTGGGCTTTTAGGAATTTTGATAGTGTTTTCCCATACTTAGCCAAATTTGGAATGTGGTAAGAAGAGCCAATTAATAATTTTGATGATGGAATATCTCACACATGTGGATGTTTTATGAAAATGTGATAATATGGGTTTGTTCAATTTTTTTCCAACTTGATTTGCACTAAATTTTAGATCATGCACTGAAGCACATCAAAATATATGTAAGGGCAAAGTTGGCTTCCTAGGTAGTTTATAATGTTTTCCAAACTATCACAAACCATCATGTAGACATGGATGAACCAGTAAGTTTTTGAATTTATTTTAGGTATTATTAAGGTCAATATTGGTTAAAGGATATCATGGATATGTTTTACATAATTTCAATAATCTACCCTAAAATTTGGGGTCTTGGAGTGTTGTCTAGCTCGAGATATAAATCTTTAAAGTTACACTTACAAACAGTGATGAGTCAAAGACCATCAAGTTTATTCACATTGAATCATGAGTTCAAAGGTTTCATGCACAGGTGATAATTGTCATAAGATCACTATTATAATACAAGATCAATGGTGAGTGGTGGATAATATTGACAAAGATCAATGGTGCGAGACAAGTCAAGAGTCAACATTACATGAGAGGCTGCAAAGTGGAACAAGTACATGGAATGATAGTAAAACTCTCAAAAGGCATATAAGGGTGTCAAGTTTCATGATCTTGGGAGTTTTGAGCTATATATAATGGTGATAATTTCTAGTTAAAGCCCTAGTTGATCCATAGAGATTAACAGTGCATATTTAGTCAATATTGCAAGGGTGCACGAGATGAGGTCAAAATGACTGAAGTTTAACATTTGGATAGTAAAGTACATGTTGTCAACCTAGAGCTACACCCTGATTCAAAGACGTGCATGAAAATGTCCAATCCTCTATCTGGCTGAAACAATGGGATATCCTCATGAGGGTGGGTGCCTCAACAGTGAGGAGAACCTCCAGAGAAGGTTGGTTCCTGTATGATGTATCAATTAGGATTCCTACTCTACGCTGCAGACTACCATGGAAAAGGGAGAAGGAGAAACTTAAAGGGAAATCCTACCTAAAAGGGGGGTGATACACCAGAATTATGATCCTACTCGGCTCGGAACCTTGAACACTGAGCGAACAACAGAGAAGGAAGACCTTAGACTTCAAATTAATCACTTGTGCATAAGTATTTCATGCAGAGGTTCGGTCCAATAACTAAAACTTGAGGGAAATGGTGGAGAGAGGTCTGATAAAAGACACTTTGCAGCCACCTAACATCCACTTACAATTTCAGCGAAAGACAATAAAGAACACTTTAACATGACCTGCACAAGGACAATATAGCAACTAGGTACAAAACAGAATTTGGGAAGGGAGAAAACTCTACCACTTATGCAAATTGCTAAAAAATTATACACTATGCCAAGCTTGAAATCTGAAAGTACACTCCTACTTATTGATCGAAAAGGTTACACAACTCTTAATGGCAGAGTCTGGTCTAACCAAGAGAGATTGGATTTTTTTTTAATCAAGGCTAAAAGCCATTATATAATAAATTACAATAGGCCAAAGATAGCCGTATAAACTTGAAGAGAAAAATTCACTTTTGTTAACTCCAAGCTTTACTTGGTTTTAAAATAAAATATGTTTTTATTTTCATCCTTGCATGAATTTTCCTTGTTTGATGAAGCGCTTGACCAATTAGTTAACTCTAAATCTGGAACAGTTAACTCATCATTGAGTTTGCAACTCCAATTGAAGCTTAATTTGACCTTCGAATGCATGAGCTGATTGGATATGAATAGGACTTTAATAATTCATTAACTAAAGCTTCGACTGACGTTTGAAAATAGCCTACTCCTTGCATGTAATTTGCTTTATTGTGGTCTTTTTGTGTATATCCATTTTTGGCAGTATTCAACTCTTTTGATGGTTTATCTATTTTTTGTTCTTTCTGTTCAGTCGGCTTCAATTATTTTAGATTTTTCTGCTATTTTTAAAAATCCCAATGGTTACTTTCCGCAGCCTAAATTTGATGGCCTGCGGGATGTCACTGGAAGCTTTACATTTCCTTGGAATATTTTTGGGCTTATTTCTTTGTTATTTTCCTTTGTCGGCCCCTTTGCTCTGGCTTATTCCCACGGCTTGTGTTTGACGATTCTACTGGTCTTCTTATTTCCTTTGGAATTATTCTCATAGCCTTTTGTTTAGATTTGCCGTCAGGCTTTGTTTACTCTTCGTCAAGTCATTCTGAATTCCTTTGGACTTTTTGTCTGAAGGAATTCCTTTAGACAAAAGTCCGAAGGACTCTTTGCTTTGCCTTTGTCTAAGCCCAAGTCTTTGTTTCTTTTCTACGGGCTTTTGCTTCTTGTGCCATGTCAGTCCATGTAGTCTTCCAGCGGGCAGTCAACATGCCCTTGTGTCAATCCATGTGGTAGTCACCAGCCAGTCCAGTTAGCATCCATGTGGCAGTCGCCAGCTAGTCCAGTCAGTAGGGTGTCAGTCCATGTGGCAGTTGCCATGTATCCTTTCGCTATCTTTGCCAACCATTTGATTGAACCGCTCCCTTTGAACCCAATGTTGAACCAAATTTTTGGTTCAACAGGTTCAAAGGTTCAAGTGGCCATGGTTTTGAAATAAGTGTACTTTAAACCAAGATGTTGAACCTTGATGTTGAGCCTTGGCTTTGAACCAAACGTTGAACCAAAATGTTAAACTTTTTATGTTGAACCTTTTTTGGTTGAACCTTTATGTTAAACCTTTTTTGGTTCAATGGTTCAAATAAAGCCTTGAACCAAATGACGAACTGTTTGATTGAATCGAAGAAGTGAACAGACCCTACACTCTCTGAACTAGTTTTGAAGCCGTTGAACCTTGAAGCAGCCAAATTTGAAATTTGACAAATGCGCTTAACTCCTACTGATGACGTTGAACCTTTGAACCCATCAAATCCGTTGAACCAAAATGGTTCAAGGTTCAATGGTTCGAGGTTCAATGGTTCACTTCTTGCCTAGAAGCTTGCAGATGGATGCTTTGGTTGAACCTTGGCATCGAACCAAACCTGAAAATGACTAAGTGCTAGAAACTTGTTCTTTTGAGAGTTTTGCCAAAGGAAAATAGTGCATTATTCCTTCCTTGGCTAGAGATGATAACTTTCCAAGTGGAAAAAAATTTGACTCATGGAAGATTTGTCAACATTCTGGTGACTCAGCTGGGAATCATGCCTACTAGGCTTGAGGATCCAGGCCATGTATAAATGCTATATGAATCCCAGATGGTGAATCTAATCTCTGATTGAAAAATCCACTCTGATCATTGCTGTAATAACCTCCTTCAAAATAAGAAGGAAAAAACACGAAAGTGGAAAACTAACTAAAAGCAAATGTGCAAACAAGCACTTATTGAACAAAACTAAAGCAAACTACTGTACTTTTACAACACTTAGAGGAAAGTAGAAACAACTAAAAAAACCTAGTTAATCATGATAAGGTACGATCCCCCTAGATCAAATGGAAAATTCTTGAACTCACTCCTTTCGAGAGATGGTACAATTTGCAAGGCACAATATTTATTAGTCATAACCTTTGATAAGTCAGTTGCCTTGTCGACCAACTGTATTAGCACCTTCTTGAATGAGTCATCAACAACAAACCAGTCACCAATAAAGATAAACTCACCAAGTATTCCCTGAGTGTTCTTGGATTGCTTGTCATCTATCACCATGTCAAGTGATACCCCATTTATGCATGGTTCTTGAGTGGCCACATCCTTCTTGTTGACTGCTGTGAGTTTATCCAATTCTTCAAGGAGCTTTGAATATGCAACCCAATCTATACTGGGATCTTGAATAGGTGATTCTTGATCCAGCTTCTCATAAACATGTTCTTCAATAGCCAACATATCTATACAAAGCTCTTCAATCTCTGGTAGAGGCTCAAGGTACAACTACCAATCATATTTTTGTTCCTCATTTTGGTCTATTTGAACTGAATCCACTATCACGCTATCTGAATCTTTCTCAATAGGAGATACCTGTAACTCATGTATGACTTCCATTTGTACCAATGCCTTTTGAAGTTCATCCACATCAAGATTAGTCTTCCCACTCTTAGTTATAACTGGATGCTCAATTACAACCTTAAGAGAAGTATCAATAGGAATTTCCTCAAATACTTCTAAAGCATCCCCCACATGTTCTGCAAGAAACTGACCTATAGATGCAACCTCTTTCTCAATACTCTGAAGAACAGGGTCTTCTTGAGGAAGGGTGATGGCGGGAGGGTGATGAAATTCACTTGTTTGAGAGGGAAAATGAAGCGTGGGAGATTGATCATGATCGGATTTTGGAATCTTGAGGGAAAATGAATCATCTAGGGAGTTTTGGAGGGGGGAAAGAGAAATTCTTGAAAACCTCTGTATTCTATTCTTTCCACTGGACAACTTGAGCTTGAGAGATGTTTGGTGAGGTAATGATGGGACTATAGGAAGGTCTAGTCTCATAAATAGCCACTTGAATAGGCTCTTGAATAGACTTTTGATTAGGCTCTTTACTCTAACTAGGAATCTCCCTTGGCACATACTGGGCATGGTTAAGAGCTTCATAAGAATAAGAAGCACCGTAGCCTTTTGTAGACAATTCTTTTAACTTGATTCTCTGCCTTTCCCAAGCCTCCATCTTTTATAATGTGAGAATACATAGTCCATTTATTTATTCTGGATCATTAGACACATTTCAAAATAGACCATTTACTTCATCATATTGAGAGTTAGAACAAACCTTTCTTGCATATGCCAGTATTCTGAGCTCTATTTCATTCATTTTTTCTTGAAGGTGATACTGCTCTTATGTAACATCATAGACATATGGGGAAGATGAAATCTGATCCTGAGACTGATATGGATTACCAGGCAGGTAAGAGTCATGTTCTTGATAATAAGGATCATAAGAAACTTGATAAGGCTCAATAGAGATTTGATAATCACTTTGATAATGCTGATTCGGCTCATAGATACCCTAATCAGGCTGGTATGTTCCATCATTAGGCTAATAAGGAAATACAGCATAAGAATTCTCTCCATACATAGCCATCAAAATTCATTCATAATAATAAAAATAGACTTACATGGAAGCTGTCCTGCACTGTTAGAAACAACTGCTTGAGCTTGGAGTCACTGAATACTTCTTGAAGAACACTGTTGTAACTGCAATTTCATTTAAACCAAGAAAAATAAGTCCCACCAGGCGTGCCAAAAACTGTTGTCAACCTGGAGCTGTGCCCTGATTCGAAGACGTACACAAAAATGGCTAGTCCTCTATCTGACTGAAACAATGGGATCTCCTCACGAGGGTGGGTGCCTCAATAGTGAGGAAAACCTCCAGAGAAGGCTGGTTCCTGTATGATGTATCAATTAGGATTCCTACTCTACGCTACGGACTACCATGGAAAAGGGAGAAGGAGAAACTTAAAGGGAAATCCTACCTAAAAGGGGGGTGATACACCAAAATTATGATCCTACTCAGCTCGGAACCTTGAACATTGAGTTAACAATAGAGAAGGAAGACCTTAGACTTCAAATTAATCACTTGTGCATAAGTATTTAATGTAGATGTTCGGTCCAATAACTAAAACCTAAGGGAAATGGTGGAGAGAGGTCTGCTAAAAAACACTTTACAGCCACCTAACATCCACTTACAATTTTAGTGAAAGACAATAAAGAACACTTTAACATGACCTGCACAAGGACAATATAGTAACTAGGTACGAAACAGAATTTGGGAAGGGAGAAAACTCTACCACTTATGCAAATTGTTGAAAAATTATATGCTATGCCAAGCTTGAAATCTGAAAGTACACTCCTGCTTATTGATCGAAAAGGTTACACAACTCTTAATGGTAGAGTCTAGTCTAACCAAGAGAGATTGAATTTTTTTTTAATCAAGGCTAAAAGCCATTATATAAGAAATTACAATAGGCCAAAGATAGCCGTATAAACTTGAAGAGAAAAATTCACTTTTGTTAACTCCAAGATTTACTTGGTTTTAAAATAAAATATGTTTTTCTTTTTGTCCTTCCATGAATTTTCCTTGTTTGATGAAGCACTTGACCAATTAGTTAACTCTAAATCTGGAACAGTTAACTCATCGTTGAGTTTGCAACTCCAATTGAAGCTTAATTTGACCTTCAGATGCATGAGCTGATTGGATATGAACAAGACTTTAATAATTCGTTAACTGAAGCTTCGACTGACATTTGAAAATAGCCTACTCCTTGCATGTAATCTACTTTATTGTGGTCTTTTTGTGTATATCCATTTCTGGCAGTATTTGACTCTTTTGACAGTTTATCTATTTTCTATTCTTTCTACTCAGTCAGATTCAATTATTTTAGATTTTTCTACTATTTTTCAAAATCCCAATGGTTACTTCATGCGGCCTAAATTTAACGGCCTGTGGGACGTCACTGGAAGCTTTACATTTCCTTAGAATATTTCTGAGCTTATTTCTTTGTTATTTTCCTTTGTCGGCCCCTTTGCTCCAGCTTATTCCCATGGCCTGTGTTTGATGGTTCTGCTGGTCTTCTTATTTCCTTCAGAATTATTCTCGCAGCCTTTTGTTTAGCTTTGCCTTTGGGCTTTGTTTACTCTCTGTCAAGTCATTCCGAATTCCTTCGGACTTTTTGTCTGAAGGAATTCCTTCGGACAAAAGTTCAAAGGACTCTTTGCTTTGCCTTTGTCTAAGCCCAAGTGTTTGTTTCTTTTCTATGGTATTTTTCTTCTTGTACCGTGTCAATCCACATAGTCTTCCAGCGGGCAGTCTACGTGCCCTTGTGTCAGTCCATGTGGCAGTCGCCAGCCAATCCAGTCAGCAGGGTGCCAGTCCATGTGGCAGCTACCATGTATCCTTTGGCTGTCTTTGAACCCAATGTTGAACCAAAATTTTTATTCAACCGGTTCAAAGGTTCAAGTGGCCATGATTTTGAACTAAGTGTACTTTGAACCAAGACATTGAACCTTGACGTTGAACCTTGGCTTTGAACCAAACGTTGAACCAAAATGTTGAACTTTTTACATTGAACCTTTTTTGGTTGAACCTTTACGTTGAACCTTTTTTGGTTCAATGGTTAAAATAAAGCCTTGAACTGAATCACAAGCCATTTGATTGAATCGAAGAAGTGAATAGACCCTGCACTCTCTGAACTAGTTTTGAAGCTGTTGAACCTTGAAGTGGTCAAACTTCAAAATTTGATAAATGCACTTAACTCCTGCTGATGACGTTGAACCTTTGAACCCATCAAACCCGTTGAACCAAAATGGTTCAAGGTGCAATGGTTCGAGGTTCAATGGTTCACTTCTTTCCTAGAAGCTTGTAGATGGATGCTTTGGTTGAACCTTGGCATCAAACCAAACCTGAAAATGACTGAGTGCTGGAAACTTGTTCTTTTGAGAGTTTTGCCAAAGGAAAAAAATGCATTATTCCTTCCTTGGCTAGAGATGATAACTTTCCAAGTGGCAAAAAATCTGACTCGTGGAATATTTGTCAACAGTACCATAGGTTAAATATTGAGATATTTCAAATGAGATAAATAGAGTGAGTATTTTCAAAACTGTTAGGGAGCAACAAGATGAGGACAAGTGTTTGATGTTTAACTGTGACCATTTGATTTTAAATATTTGAATTTTGCAAAGGAAAAGACTAATGTCTAGTTTTTATTCCATATATTTCAATCTATGTATAATTTACTCATGGTGTAAAAATATAAGCTATAGAGTATTCAAAGGTGCATCTAGAAATATTGAGCTCTAAAGTTGACTATGTGTTTGTGCTTATTTTGCAAGTGACCCAAGAAGTTTGTTCGAGCTTGTTTTGATATTGTATTGATGTCTCATGATAAATTAGATATTGGTGAGTGTTTTAGACTCCATAAGGATGATATATTTTTATTATTAAGGTTTTAACAATCATATGAAGTATGAAAAAAGTTTTAAAAGTTGACTGTGTATTCGTTCATGATGACTGTGTGTATAAAATGTTGATTGAGCTTGCACAAAAGAGTGAAATGATGATTATAAGAATTTGAGGATGATTAAGGGGTCATGTAATGTGAACCTAATAATTTTTAAGTGGTCCTATTTTTTTTAATAAAGTTCTAAAAGATTGAATGGGTTCACATGAGATTTATAAGGGCTACAAGGACCTAATTGAAAGGTGTAGTTCCTTAAGGGTGACCCTTATATATTATGGCCAACTTATGAATATCGTATTGAGATATGTCTTGGTGATATATAAGCCTTAATTTTTAAAGCATACCTAATGGCTGATGAAGATGGTGATGATCATGATTTCTTGATAAATAGTGAAACCAAATGTGTTGGTTTTTAGACTTGGAGATAGACTTGTGTGAGACACTTGGGAGACATTTGAGAGAAGCTTGTGTGTATGAATTGTGGAGATAAGGAGGGCTATAGTGACCTATGGATGATTTTAATATTATAATATATTGAGGACTATTTATATGACATGTCGGTCATAATTTTGTTATAATGATAGTGCTCTTATTATTTGAGTATGAGTGAAGGTGAAGAATGATAATCAAAGGTCCATCATCAACTTTTGAAGATATCAATACAAAGGTGGATGTGATCATAGGTGGTGTTATGTCAGATCAACATTTAAGGGAGTTATAGCCTCCTTTCAAGGTGAAACTTGTTAAATGTTTAGTTTTTATTGTAACTCAACTAGATAGGTGTGGTAGCTCCTTATGGGATTACAGTCTCACTAAAATAAGGGATCATAGTTCCTTGATAATTTTTAGTTATTCTAAATTAGATATTTTTATTATATGATAGTAGTCCAATTGTAGGTTCTAGTGGGTTTTCTCCACCAAGAGGGTTTTTCATGTATGTCACGTGGTATATGCTTGATCTTGCATTATCTTTCTTGTTCATTGATATGAATGATGTGTATTCCTCATAAATGTATGTATTGATTGATTAAGAGTTTGAAATTATTGGACCTAAATATGAATTATTTAGTCTCATTGATTCACCCCCCCCCCCCCAATGATTGTACCTCTAACATTATGACTATAGGAAAGGAAAAGGTTTTGTCTTGTTGCAATTATATTCTATTTTCTTTAGGATTTTCTATATTTCCTTTGTTATCATCCATGGTTTTTGTTTCTTCCCAACTTGTATTAGATATCTAATTTATTATTTCTTCTTAATCTTGCAAATATTGAGGTCCAAGACTTATTATTCTAAACAAAGGATCTTTAAGATTAATTCTTCTTATAGGAAAAGATATCCCAAATGTGAGTCTTCTTACAAGGTTTATTTATGAGAATGATCCTAATTATGGTGATGAATCTAAGTGTGATTCAAATGTTTTCCTTATATTTTCAGATCTCTTAGTCAAAAAATTTATTCTTTCTTCCTCTGGTCCTAACTCAAGATCTTTGGAGATGAACCTTCCTTTAGCATCTCGAGGTCAGTTCATAAATTATTTTTGTTGTTTCTGATTGGTTTTTCAATGTTACTATTTTTTAATATAGACCAATAAGGGTTGCCTTAATAACACCTTATATATCCCCAATAATGGTGCTAAAAATTATGGGTGTCATTAATCCCTTTATTTAATCAACTTTATCTATTGATGTCATTCAAACTAGGGGCAGTGTCTAAAGCTATCTGTAGCAAGGCTTATGATTGTAGGTCTTACAGATATGATATGGGGGGTTATTTTTCTAAATGTATAATCTAATCTATTATAGAAATTATTTTATTATGAAATAAACAAATACACTTGTAAAATTAAAACACTCTATAATCTAATTTGCTAGAATAAACACACTTGCTAGAAGCAAACCATTTTCTAAAAGTAAAGACACTGACTTCCAATCTTGAATTAACTCTTAGAACTAAAAGATAATTTATTTCTGGTTTTGAATTCTATTTATAATAATTATTATTAAAATGAAATATATTTATAATTATTGAGAATTGTAAATACATAAAATACCATATAGAAATACATTCTTGATTCCTGAGGTGAGTGGGCCCTTGCTCACCTTGGGAAAAGGAATGAAATAAAAATTAGTACTTGGAAATTGGATCTATTTTCATTAATCAAAATAGATTACATGAATATAACTATAACTATGTTGGAATATTAACTGAACAACAATATATTATCTTTCTTATATCACACCATATTAAGACATAAAGATCTACTTATATAATGTTGTAACTGAAGATCCTTAGATCTTAGTAGCCAATATTCTATTATTAAGACAAATCTCATAATTTTAGTAGTTCTTCAAAATAGGTGATTGATAGTTTGAAATAGGAAGATCTATCCATTACAAAATCCATCACATATCTACTAAGAATGACTTCTTAGATCTACTAGATTGATTTGCCTTATAAAGACTATGGACATATTTACACTATTTGATATATATATATATATATATATATATATATATATATATATATTCTTTTTATAGATCTACTATTTATAGTGATCTTATAAATAGTAATTGACCAAAATAATCTTCAAATAGAAATAATTTAGTTTTAAAAACTTAGAAGCTAGATTGCAAGAGTCTAGAGTAGTTATAGTAGAGTCCATAGCAACTCTATAGAAACTCTTACAGAGTCTGGAGTAACTTTATAGAAACTCTAGTAGAGTCTAGAGCTATTTTTGTGACTACCGAATGAAGTTCA
Organism: Torreya grandis; assembly: GCA_037957365.1. Classification (NCBI taxonomy): domain Eukaryota; kingdom Viridiplantae; phylum Streptophyta; class Pinopsida; order Cupressales; family Taxaceae; genus Torreya; species Torreya grandis. Next base: position 1,619,220 of record JARHVA010003703.1, on the reverse strand, counting down.
TAACAACTTGCTTCAAGGAACCTGGATGCTGAATAAGTCTATAGCAAGGCTATTAGGCTAAGAAGAATGCTTCAATGAAGAATGAAATTAGATCTTGAATGAGTCCATAGCTATGGACTAGGTGAGTTTGTAGCTACTAGGTGAGTCTATAGCATTGGACTATGAGAGTCAGTAGCTATGGGACAAATCTATAGCTTAGTTTGGATAAGACTTGAATGAACTAGAAGAGTGTCCAATGAGTTTGTAGCTTGCCAAAATGTCAAATATTTTCCTATAGGTTGCCTTATAATATCATCAAAAATGGTCCTTATTCTTTATAGACTATTGTATCATCTGTATATACACAAAATTGAGAGATTAAACATGAAAAAAGTTATAATTAAATGATAGAATTAGTAACTTAGACTTTATTTACATTAATTAAGATAAAGCATCCATTTAGTACACTAGGATTAGATACAAGCCTAATATCCTTGCATTGTTTAGTATATAGTAGAGGTGATGGAATAAAAATGAAAAAAATTGATAGTAATAATGAGTCATATTTTGGACTCATCACCTATCTCTCATGACTTATATGTAGCTATAACCTTATGGGGTTCTAAGATAGTTTAATTTTCTATTATTCATTTTTCTTAGATGTGTCATCACATGTTGAGGCTAAATTAGGGTTTCATCAAAGGAGAATATGTTATGATTACTGAACATTTCTATTCTACTAATTAGAGACATAATTTTGGACATTTTATTTTCATAGAGGGTTTCAATATTATTGGACACAATGGATATACAAAGACATTTTTTTTACCTACCTTAAAATTTTAACCCAAATTGTCACTTCCAAATTATGAATTTGGTCATTTTTCATTTTTTCAGTAGTTAAAAACTGGTCTCCATCACATATCACTACCATCTTTCTACGATTTCTTTTAATTGTTACATAATTTTTTTCCTTTCTTCTTAGTCACTATTAAAATGTGGGTCAATAATATATTAGGTATGAATCTATATTTACCTATGTCTTTTCATTTTTCCTTTCAATTTACCCATCATTCAATATAATTTCATTCTTATCCATGTAGGTCTTATTTCTTAGATTTTCTATACTTAGTTATATTTCTCTTGTGTCATTATTCTACATAATTGGATAAGTTTTTGTAAAAATTGTGCACCCTTTGTTGTAAAAAACATACCCTTATATGTAAAGTAAAATTTGTATGTTCACTCAAATATAATGAGGTTGATAGATATTTACTTTCACAAATCCATATATAAAAGTAATATAATTATTAATTAATTATTTATTAGATGCTTTATTAAATCTACTATTTTCCAGAACATTTCCACAAAAATATAAAATTATTTCATTTATATTATAATAAGTAAAATTTGGAGGTTCATTCAAGAAGATGAATACTTAAATATCTTTATCATCAAAAATCCCTAATAAAAAGTTAGAAAATTATCATTTGATTTTGTATTAGATGTCTAGGAATATTTTAAAGTATCAGTGTGTCTCCAAGAATATCAAATGATTATATTTACTTAAATATGTGAGGTGCAATTTAAATGAGCACTCAATTAGATTTATACTAAAATATATTATCAATCACAAATCCCTAAGCAAGATTATAATAATTAGCTAATGACTATTTACTATATGTTTAAAGATTTTAATAAGTATGGTTGTATCTAGAAGTAACCATAATAATCTCAATTGTATTGCATATCCATATATGTTAACTACATATTTTAGATGAAATTAAGGATATGTAAAATTAAAAAATTCAAATATCTTTGTAGGCTTTGCATATACAAATGAATTTAAAATTAGAAAAGTTACCACTTACCACATCTTGTTCATTTGGTTGTTATTTTTGAAATATTATTCCCTCATTATAGAATCAATGACCCAAAAAAGAGATAGATTAAAAAAATTGATGAGAAAAAAGATACAATATGAAAATAAGAAAGTTTAAATGGATCTAGTCTTAGTGTAGAGGGATAAGTTATTATAGATATGTAGAGAGATATTTATAGGAGGAAGATGAATATGAAGAGTTTGAGAATGAAAATCTCCCTTTATCACCTATCACCTATCTCCAATGACTCTAAATATTAGTATCTATATGTGAAGGAAGATGAGTACCCATAACAATATTCTTGGGAGGATAATACAATTCCTATGGAAACCATCAATGGTGAAGATGATGAAAATAATATGTGATTTTAATTATTCATTTTATATATTTTAATTTAATTATTACATGGGTTTAGTTTGGAATTGGTGTGGCTATGGGTGTGGGTGTGACACATTTCATGTTTTGTAGTAACATGTAAATTTAATTTAATATATTTTATATTATGTGTGAAATTTATGTGACATTTTACCTAATTTCAATAATAAACATTTTAACTTTTTTAACATGTAACATCTTCTAGAGATTTGAAAATAGGTCTCCACGATAAAATATTCAATAATTTACCACTTAAGATCATCTCATTTTTACATAATTTTCAATAATTTTGATGTTTTAATAAACATTTAAAATAATTTCAATCTATATTTAGTTGTAAATAATAATTACGATACTTTTTAAATACTCAAAATAGTTTTAATTTTTTAAATAAAATATACAATGTACTGTAATTTTTTATAATTTTGATATTATTTCCATGAGATGGTGGTGTAATGGTGAATGGCTATATTTTAAATCATAATAAACATGTAAAAATCCTACTCATTATACCCAATGGACATCGCTAATGATGGAGCATCGTGTCTCAAGTCAGTGATGTCCCCATGGACCCTCATCAAAAAATAATTTTGATATTACAAAAAAAAAGTATAATTCAAATAAATAATTGGTCACAAAAAATAATTATAAGTTTTTATAAATATTTATAATTATTTAACTCTCCCTCCCCCTTTTTAAATTTTAAAAATTAGTTAATGTTAAAGCTCAAATATTTATAGCCTAGATTTATACGTAAGTGGATACGTGTTGAAAACTTAAGAGTTAAATGTAAACTAAAATTTCACATACACCATTGCATTAAATAGTTGAAGAAACATAACATATCAATGACACCATGGGCACACCAATTTCCATCTATTTTGGATCAACTCATACAAATATTAAATTATGTTGTTGAAATAAAATATAAAAAACTACATGGGGGCTTGTCTAGTATAATTTTGCTAAGATATTATGTTTTTTGATTAAAATATATTTAAAAAATATATGTTTGTTAAAGAATATGAGAGTGGATAAGATATTCATATATTTATTCCCTAATTTTGACCAAGGTTATTTTTCTATGAGCGTCACTAAATAAGAATATAATAAATGGAAGGAATCACATGTTCTTAGGTAAGATTGCACATCAAGATATATTTCTAATAAAGTTGTGTGTAAGGGTTAATATATGGAATATTTACATGAAATTATATACATGTGTAATTATAACCTAAATTAACTCAAGGTATTTTTTTTATAAGTTAAAGGTGTTTATTGTATCAACTAAATTTGTGTAATAATAACAAGAATGATACCATACATGTAGAAGGCAGGTGGAGGATAACCACTATCCAAATAGTTACTACTCAATAAACATTAAGGAGATAGTTGACACAAATCATGGATCCATAGATAATGAGGGTGAAAAAAGTAGAATTTTAGTCAGCATAAAGCACACAGGTGATAAATGGTGTAAATTTAGTTAGTGTTTTACCCTCATTTATATTAATTTATTAATCTAAGTAAGATAAAAATTGTTGTAATAATTAATAATTTAAAGTATGGAATCAAGCATACATATGAATGTAAATTATTTATAATGATTTAGAACCAAACTTAATAAATTTGAAAATTAAAAAAAGGGATAAGATACTTATCATAATTCTATACTATGCATGAATAAGACTTGTAACATACAACAAGGTAGGTAGAGAAGCATGATTGTGGGCTAGTCAATGGAGAATCTAGATATCTATCTATACTAAGATGGTACTTTCCACCTCACTTTAGTATCATCAAGAAATATTTTATAACTTATATATTTATGTCCTTATAGGTTTTTCTATTATTTTTTGGAATAGTTAAATGTGCCTAATTTTATTTTAGCTTTATATGCAATTTTGGGGCCTAATCATGTGTTCAGTGTCCTAAAATCCTACTCCTTTCATTGAAACCTTGGTTCCTATTTTGAATTTATAAAACCTATAAATAATTTTTAAGCATAATGGGTTAAGATAACTCCAATCAACCTCATTTATGATTGACTATTACTTACTATCCCAATGATCCAAATAGGGAATTAATGATACACATAGTTATTCCATTAATGTGAATGTGCAATCTACTACTTTTCTATAAGAAGGTACATAGAAATATAAATTTCAATTCTTGAAAAAATTTCATATTGAATTGGATTTGTGTTCTTTATAATTAGCCGATGATTACTCCTAGTGACTAATTTTTTATTTAAGAAGAATAAGGTGATTATTCACAACATGAAGTAGTGTATAGATTCTTGATACATAAGTGCCATGTGGAAAATATAATTAGACACTTTGGGAAATTTCTCATGAAACCAAAATGATATAAAAATATACCAACCCATAATAATAATTTTATTTTGAAAAATGACTATTTTGGGGTGGAATAAAAAATCATTTGATTTAGTTTGTAATATCAGAATGCTACTGACTAAATTTAATATTACTTTTTAAGAGAGAGGAATAATTATTTTATGATTAGGATATGTCTAAGCATTATATTTTACTTGCTAACATAGACTAGGAGAATTCTTAAGGTGAATGACAACAACTTGGGAGCATTGGACCCATAGATAGTATGTGGATCTGAGAGAATGACAAATTATAGGCATATATGTACATGCAAGTCATGTAAGGTTAAAGTATGTCAAAAGTGACATCCCAAAGTGTCTAATACTATAGTTTAGTATTAACAAATGCACCCCTTTTTTTTCAAGAGTTGAAATGCTATTAGCATAAACTAACTTAAAAGGATAAAAATATACCGAAGTGTTTAAAACACACTCTTTATTTTAGATAAATCTCAAAATGTGAATATTTAAGCCATTAAAACCTACAATAAAAATGCAGTATCAAATGTCCATAAAGTTGAATTTGAAATATGAATTATAATTGAAATTTGAAAAAATTTAAGAGTAAGGAGTACACCTATATATGGTAAGTTGTGTTATTATATAGCTTTATCAAAGATGATGGTTCCTTGTTGAAGAATTATAGAATGGTTCTTCATGTTAAACCATTGGATGATTTAAGGTGATAAAATCCTAATTTTATATATATATATATATATATATATATATATATATATATATATATATATATATAAAAAATCCCATGGGTTTGGAAAAAAAATGCCACAACCCTCATGAATAGGGAGCATTGTTAAGACCACTGAGCATCATTAAACCTCAAATGGATCAACTCAAATAAATAATGTATCTCTAATGTCAGGGGAACCACGAAACAATAAACATGCTCCGATCCCTACTGAGTCAGGATCTTGCTCTACCAATTAGAACACATGTGATTACTTCTTGTATTAGCAAATAAACACGGAATTATACCATAATCAATAACTAACTAGAAATATGAAACAACACAGGAATTGAGAGACAATACACAATTGTATTAATAATCACTTAGAAGAATATACAATAAGGAAGATGCCACTTCTTCCTCCACCTCAAAGGTTCACCACACCTCAAGACCTTCTTCCCTCACTCTCTCGGTCCCAATAATCAACTCCAATATAGAATTGATGTTCACCTCTCCAACCAGTCAGTAACACGCTGCCAGTTCACCAAGTACACAACCGTACTCCAAGTAGATCTCCTGCTCTCTGCTGCTACCTGCAAATCACTAGACCTTATTCACCATGTAGATATCTCTACACCCCTAAAGAACCCTTTTCCTTGCCTCACCAAGTCCTTATGATTCTTCAACCAGTACCCCGGTGGATCAGCTCCTTGACCTTGCAGACCTTGCATCTCTCCCTGATCATACACACTCAGCACCCCTTTGGAACTAGGAGGAGCTACACTAGCTCTCTCTAAAAGCTCTATGGCTTTCTAGCACACTTATACAATACAATCATGAGTCTATTATATAGATCTCATCCAAACAATAATTAGACAATAATACAATAATTAAATCCATAGCTCTTAGTCTAAGAATAGCTCTAAACATGCAAACACTTGGTTCGTCAACCAACTGCCCGTAATGTACTCACAGCTCGAACCACAGGTGACCGACATCGGTCCCTGACTGCCTGGGGGTGCCGACGCCGGCCGATCCATGACTGACGTCGGTTGCCATCCTGTCTCCTTCCTATCGTCATCGGTTGTCATGATCGATGCCAGTGTCTGTGACACTCTGCAACTCTTCTGCAACCTCCATAGCTTCTCTTGTTTGCATCCTGGTGAAGCTTTTAGCTCCACAACCTAACAATCTCCCACTTGGAGATAAACAACTGCACTTGTACCTATATCTTTAGCCCGTCTAATCTATTTCCTGGCTTGTATCACTCTTCAAGATCCATCCTGAAGACCAACCACCACACAACTGTGATGCTATACCTGTCATTCAAGTAACCTGCCACATCCGCATCTACAACCATGTAGATAAGAACTTCACCTTGCATAGCATGTGCACCTGCTGCTGGTCCCACTGAACTACCCTCCAGTACTCCTTCCCTGAATTGGCTCCATACTTTCTGACAACCCCCACTGATTGGGAAAACTCAGGTCTACACTAGACCTCATGTGATTTCAAACCCTATTTCAAGCTAAGCTTGAACTGTCCAGCCATTGGTGTGCTTTCTGATTCTGCATCCTGCGTAATGAACCTCGCCAACACCGTCTTCACATCAGTTCCCACTAGAGATAAAATCTCCATGTCTCTTATGCCAAATAATTTTGCTACTCCAAATTCTCCATGACACACCTCTGAACTAACCTTACCTTTTAGCTCAGCAAATCCCTGTATGTACAAAACCTGCTAACAAACCATCCACATACAGTAACTGGATAATGTCACAACTCATCATCCACCTGGTAAGAACAAAATCACAATAGTTACACTAACATTGACTGAAGCCATGCTTAGTCATCCACCTATCAAAACCTGTACCACTGTCCTGTAGCTTCTTCAAGACCATATGCCTTGGCCTTCCATCTCATGTATCCATCCACTCTCTTCTTTAAAATGGGAATCCATTCTATCTCTCAGTGCTTTCTTCCAGCTGACAACTCTACCAACAAATACCTATTTGGTTCTTCTCCAAGGACTCACACTCCTCATCCATGCCAAGCTCCCACTGTATCTGGACTCTACCTGCATTGCCTCTTCACATCCTCCTGGTTCTTGACCATCAGTAAGCAATATAAAGAAGGTGAACAATGAATATGAGGTTCACTTACCCTTTCTGACCTCCACATGAGCGTTTGAGACTTGCTGTCTGCCCAATATCCGTTCTAGTGACCGATCTCAGCCATCTCCCAGTCTGCTCCCGACCGATGTCGATTCTTTGCACTGACCCTGACTACCGATGTCGTCTCCCTGGCCGACACTGGTATCCCTTCTACCACTGTCGATTCCTTCATGACCGATGATGGTCTTCTTGTTGCTAATGTCAGTTACTGTATGACTGATGCCGGTACCTATGTTCGTCTGTGAGTGATAACTTTTTACCCGTGAGCTCTCCATGGATCAAAATCCTAATTAAATCAACCCTGCTCTGCTCAGAATAATTTAGTTCTCTCACCTGATCTCTGTTCGTCATCTCCTCCATGAACACCAAGGCTTTCCAGTTCTCTAGCTTGTCAAAAACATCTCTCTTCTACTTCAGAACCTGTATTTTCCTTCTACATATGTAACCAAGCCTACAAAGCCACATCTCTATAACAGAAGGTGAATTAGTAATATAAGTAGATAGATAAAGGATACCTACTTTCTTACCACCATCTAATTCAAGTGTATCCACTGTGAGAGTTATAGTACATCTCCCATCACCTAAATTTCTTGAAGAAATTAGACTCATCTCCAAGACTGGTACCTGCATGACTTCCTTCAACCACTGTGTGTCGTCCATCTGTAATTTCAGCTTCACTTCCCCTTTTCCAATTCTTTGGCAAGGCTCACCAGCTCCTAAATAAATCTCTCCAAAGTCTCCAAAGACATACCCATGAAAAAATGCTCTATTTCAAACTACATGGAAAGAGGCAAAAGAATCTGTGAACCAAGATTCCACTTTATCTAGAACATCCTGTGCAACATCACCTGCAACATCTGCTCCTCCCTGTTGATCTGCAACCAACCAACAATCTTTATTTACCTGCTCTTTCTTTCCATCAATCAGACCATTCATGCTATTCAATTTTTCCATTCGTAGCTTACTTCCTTCTACCATTGCTATACTCCCACTCAATCAGAAACCCCTGTGAGTAACTTGTAATCAACAAACACTACCAGATCTGAAACCACCTGTTAGTAACCCAACCAAAAGCTCTGATACCACGTGTCAGGGGAACCACGAAAAAATAAACATGCTCTGATCCCTACTGAGTCAGGATCTTGCTCTACCAATTAGAACACATGTGATTACTTCTTGTATTAGCAACTAAACACAGAATTATACCAGAATCAATAAGTAACTAGAAATATGAAACAACACAAGAATTGAGAGACAATACACAATTGTATTAATAATCACTCAGAAGAATATACAATAAGGAAGATGCCACTTCTTCCTCCACCTCAAAGGTTCGCCATGCCTCAAGACCTTCTTCCCTCACTCTCTCGGTCCCAACAATCAAATCCAATATAGAATTGATGTTCACCTCTCCAACCAGTCAGTAACACGCTGCCAGTTCACCAAGTACACAACCGTACTCCAAGTAGATCTCCTTCTCTCTGCTGCTACTTGCAAATCACTAGACCTTACTCACCATGTAGATATCTCTACACCCCTGAAGAACCCTTGTCCTTGCCTCACCAAGTCCCTATGATTCTTCAACCAGTACCCCAGTGGATCAGCTCCTTGACCTTGCAGACCTTGCAACTCTCCCTGATCATACACACTCAACACCCCTTTGGAACTAGGAGGAGCTACACTAGCTCTCTCTAAAAGCTCTATGGCTTTCTAGCACACTTTTACAATACAATCATGAGTCTATTATATAGATCTCATCCAAACAATAATCAGACAATAATACAATAATTAAATCCACAGCTCTCAGTCTAAGAATAGCTCTAAATATGCAAACACTTGGTTCGTCAACCAACTTTCCATAATGTACTCGCAGCTCAAACCATAGGTGACCGACGCCGGTCCCTGAATGCCTGGGGGTGCCGACGCTGGCCGATCCATGATCGACTTCAGTTGCTGTCCTGTCTCCTTCCTGCCGTCGTCGGTTGTCATGACCGACGCCGGTGTCTGTGACACTCCGCAACTCTTCTACAACCTCCATAACTTCTCTTGTTTGCATCCTGGTGAAGCTTTTAGCTCCACAACCTAACATTTAATATTGAACCTCAAGATGATAAGTTCATAGACACACTATGCACTCACCATGAATAGTTCCAAGGCTATTGATCATCACTAAGCCTTAACATTTATTACCTCAAAAGACATAAATCAAGTTTTGTAGATGGACATATAGATTCAAGGTTTCTCACTTCTTGGTTCCATCAAATTATGTTTGTGACTAAATAACTATAATAGTTTTCATTGAATTTTTTTTATATATGCATGAACCAATGTAATTCTTGATGATGAATCAATGAAGGTGATTTGAAACATGTCGAATCAAAAACTAAGAAAATAATTTATCCCATAAATCATTTTCTACTCACTATTATGGACTATGAAAACATCAAATCTCTTAATATCATTCTTCCTTGAATTATTGACAAGTTATATAATAAATATTATGCATGTGCATTAATCAATATCATTCCCCATTGAATCTATATGAACTAATATAGAATGGTATGCACCTATATGTAAAAATAAAAGAACATTTATCTCAAATGTATATGTATGTGAAAATATATAATTTTTGTTCCTATAAAGTTTGTGCACTTGCATGGAATCTACACTCAAGTATATATTAATATGTATTATGTAGTTCATTTCTCTATGAAGTGAGTGCATATGTATGGCACACACCATCACAATATATATCAATGTGTGAATATTTATCTCATATATGAACTCATTTAATATTTGAACCTCTCTGAAATCTTTGAATCTTGTAATCAATTCCTAAAATATAATTTTTTTATGTTCATAAAAGTTTATCTCTATGAAAATCCCAATTATATGCCCTTATTTTGATGTGAGGGATATATTCTATAAATCACTCATCTCAAAATAAAGAGGTAATTATATCATGTCTTGTATAAATATGTAATAATGTATTATCATGTCAACAAGTGGATACTATGTCATCATAGTAATTTATATGTCATCAATGCATATATGTAACATATGTAATGTAGATCATATAAGTGGCATGCCAAGATAAATGTATCAATAAGGCATACAATAATAACCATCAATGATATGATAAATTAGAAATACTACATATTAAATAGGTGTAGGATATAAATCATGGCACCACACATAAATGGGAGGTGTCTGATATGTATTATGGTACTTATAAACTCAAAAAAATCAACAAAATTAACAAGCAAAACAAGCTTAATAGGAAATCCTTGATTGATCCACTCATACTCATACATAGTCACACATAATGCCAATGGACATAGTTAATAGACATAAATATATCACATAAAATAAGTCCATGGGGCCACATTCAAGGGACAACAAATTCACAAACAAGGGACAAATGAATGTCACATCAAATAATACTAAGGGCCATGATCAAGGGACACAAATATGCCACAATAAGGATAAGGGCCACATGTAAGTGACATAAATATATCACATCAAACAAGAGAGAAATGACTATCACACACAAAATTTAAAGGGATACACATAATATAAAATCAATGAATAACCTATATTTTATGAGTAACAACATCAACAAAGCATAAAATAAGTGAAAAATAGTATACAATATCCATGTATGTCAATTTCACGTTATATTAAAAAATAGCATATCCATGTAAAACTGTGTAAGATATGAGTAACTCTAAATCCATGTGTAATAATTATAGATTTTTCAACATGGTATAAGGTCATATAAATATATAACTTGTGATAATGTGAATTGTGTAATAATATTCCCCAAACGTCAATATGGTCGTTTGGTATATGAAAGTCCAAAATTTGTGTCCATTTATGACATGTATGTCCTAAATCACCTATAAATACCGTGAAATAATATGTGTATGAAAAACAATGTGACGTATACAAAACATGTGATAAATAACACATAATTTATAATGTAATCTAGAAATGATGTCTTGCTTATGTCTTAATTTTTAACTTTTTAAAATTTTTGTTTTTTTAATATATTTTTTAATTATTTTTAGTTTTTTGTGTATTTGGAATATATGAATAAAATATAAAAAATAATTTCATCAACGTGATTCGTATATGTAGGTATTATCTCTCTCAACCACCATTTATGTGGTGAGTCCTATGTTGTATCATGGATTATAGAAATAATTTGACCTTCATCTTTTTCACTATAATACTAATCATCAATTTCATCAAGATTATTATATTCATATTCTATATCCATATGAGGATATTTAAAACCAACAATTCTATATTATATAATTTATTTTTCTAATTCATGTTGCTCTTCAATATGTTCCTCATTATTAGGCTTTTGCATTTTAGTTGTAAACGTAGGAAAACTAGGTATTATCAATTGAGTATTAATAATGTTTTTGGTATTTCCTTTATCATTTTTCTCTATTGTTGAATTAGATATAATTTTTTATTACTTATAAACTATTTATATAACATTAGTATTTATACAAACATATTGTTTTTTAACTTATTTCTTAGGAACCTATTTCTTAGTCAAATATTATTTCTTAGTTTCCTTGTTCTTAATCAAACCATTTTTATTTGGAACCTATTACTAGGAAAATTTATTGTTTAACCTATTTTTTTATTATTATATTCAATTACTAAGATCTATAGATATGATGCCCATGAATTATATGATACACAATAATATATGGATTTAAGTGTAGGATGTGTAGGGGGAAAAGTAATCCAATTGTTACAAATGGTATCCTTTAGAGTTTCACTTAAAGACATATTATCCTTACCTAAATGTTTTCAACTATGATTTGTAGTTAATTTTTTTATTTTAAACCCATAATTGAGAAGTTTTTTTTTGGCATAATTTTTAGTTGGAGAACTAGATATACAATTGACACTAGTCTGCTCAGAACTTGTGACATGCACAATCTTATCTCAAAGTGATGTAATATTTAATCATATTTTATTTTGGAAGTCCTATAGTAACATCCTCATAATAGTTATCTAATGTAAAATATCCACACTAGACATAATATCGATCATATATTAGGAAGATTTAATATTCATAAAATATTTGTTATAAGTAGACACATAGTAAGTCATATATACATATGGATTACTCTATATTAAAAATTAATTTTGATTTAATATATTTCTTATTTTAAGACCTTGTATTAGGAGTATTAGAGATATGTTAAAGCTTATTCATGGCAAGGACCTTAACTTCATGGTCCTTGATAAAATGTTATATTAATGTAATGAATCAAGAAAATTTTACTTAAATATGTGTTTTAACTCATTATCAAACATAACATTTTACTTCTTAGATACCATAGTCTTATAATGAAACACATATTTGTGGATAGGTTCATTGGGTTCATGCTTAATTTTGGAAATCTGAGCATAAGACAAAATCTCACTAATGTTGATTGAAAAATGTATTATAAATTGATCATCCAAAGGGTTGAAAGCCTAAAATGAGTGAAAATTAATATTATATAACCATTTTAATGCATAATATTTTAGACTCCTTAGATATATTTTGGTCAATAACTAATTACCATGTGCATAATTTAAGCAGGTTGTGTAGGAAAAATATAAGATGTTGCTTTGTATCACCTTTACATCATAGAATGGAATTTTATGTTCTTCAAAATCCATGGGTAAAGGATAAAATAAAATCTTGGGGGCATATGGATTATGAATAAAATCATGTTAATTTATTAAATTACTATATCTAAAAGTGCCTTGCTCTAACTCCAACACCTTAACCTGTAGAGAAAAAAACTTCTACTTGAGGGAACATGTAATAGGTGAGGTTGATGATGTAGTATGCAAAGTCATATTAGGATTTTAATAGTTTGATTATGTAGTAATAGGCATGTAAATATAAATTAATAATTATTTTCCCCCCACACTATTAGTGGAGATCACAAATATAATGGGAGGTGTAAATGTAACCATATTAACAATAGTAGTGGTCTAGACACCTATGTTGGACTTAGTACCTCCAAAATGTAAATTAGTATAAATTAAAAAATCATGTTTTTATTCATTATTATGTCCATTATAAGCATAATTAGGTTTGATATGCTTAAAAAATACATCAAGAGGATACATAAGAGGTGGATGGGGATGAAGAATATAAATTTAACACTGCATTTAAAGAGAGGAGAGATAATCACTAGACTTGTGTGTATCATCTATAGAAAGATAAGAAATATCACATTATTTTATTCATTTTCCATTTCTAGAGAAGGAAAATAAATATCACATTATTATGTATCATGATTAATTTCTAAATAGGAACTAGCATCACATTATAATTGAGGAAGGGGCATGCCCATGTGTTCAACTTTCTTATAAGTATCAATATATGGATACATACCATTTCAAGTAAAAACATTAGGAGCATCAAAATATATATGCATGGTGTTATAATATTTTATTTATTATGTGTATTTCTATTAAAAAAAACTATATTGGTAAATTCATTATTACTTTACTTTTTTTAGTGTGTAATTTAGAGAATAATGCAAAGAAAAAGTAGGGGAACTAGGTCCTCTTCTTTCATAATTAGTTTGTTCATTTCCTTCTTCACTGTATTCACCAATAGTGTACCAATACTCTTTATAAACATAGTCATAATCATTTAATTCACGAGAATATTTTTAATATATGTATTTTGGATCATTAACCATATAAATTTGGTAATTATTCCATTTATTATCATAAACATAAAGCATGGAATTTCTAGGCAATAGGAGATCCATGGGATGAAGGATAGTAGGGGGTTTAGATTGGTCACTCATTTTGAATTTACCAAACCTTAATAGAGTAAGAAAGACAAACACAAAGGCTACTTATAATAGGAATGAAAACATAGAAGCAATGCCTTAATAAGGGTCAAATAAATAACTAAACACTCCAATAAAACCATGAGGAATATTTGGAAATAGAGAGAGGGCATTTTTAAAACTATGTTAATTCTTCATATTCTAGGTTAAATTTAATAAAAATAATGAATTTTAAATTTTATAAAATGCATACAATATTTTGACAATTTTTTTTTAATCCATTTAATATGAAAATCCAAAAACTAGAGCATTAGAAAAATAATGATGTTTAGATCCAAATATAAGAAAATAAAGCAATAATCCTAATATAGTAACCCATAATAGGTGAATAGGAATTATACCATAGGGAAAATGGATAAATCATAATATTTTCACCTATAGATATGGAAATAATTACAAATCATGTTTTAAAAAAAAACATATATCTAAATGTATAATATTGAATCTATTTTGTCACATAAGCTTACTAAACATGAAAATTACCACAAAGGATAAGATATTATTATTCTATATTGTGTATGACTGAGAGAGTTATAGGTAGTAAGGTAAGTGAAAAGGACCATGGTTTACTCAATGCAAGATCTAGATCTCTTTTTGCATTGGGATAGTAACATCCACCTCACATTAGTATCATGGCACAATATGTTCAAACTTGGAAATTTATTTCCTTGTAGTGTTTTCCTTTTTTTTGGCACATGTTGGTGTACATAATTCATTTTTATCTATGTATAATTTTAGGTCCTAATCACACACATAATGTCTATAAATACTCCTTTCCTTAAAACCCCAAGTCCTATTGTGAATGGAAAAAACCTACAAAATATTAGGAATTTTAATGGGGTTAGTTTACCTTAATCACCCCCATTGATTATTGACCACTGTATATGTATCCAATACTCTAAATAGGGAATTCAAGTTACACATAGTTCTTCCCCTTAATTGGAATGTGAAAAATTTATCCTTTTCTATATGAATGCACTTAGAAATATATATATTGTTATACTTGAAAATGTGTTTGTTTGATTATGTTGTTGTTCTTGATAATTTTTTGATGACTTCTCTTAGTGACTAATTTATGATTTGGGAGGAATATGTTTTTTTTCTTGATGTGCCTTAGTGTATACATGGTTTATAGATAATTTGTATATGGATAATAAGTTTATACTTAATTTGTATTTAAATGTGAATATTTTGGTAATTTATCGTGTTATTACCATGCTAGACAAATAGACCAACCCATAAGAATGATTTGATTGTTAAAAAATGACTATTATTAGGAGAAGGATAAAGTCATCAAATTTATCAGCGAGGTTGGGACAATACTGACTAAATATGATATTATTGTTTAGGAGATAAGAACATTGCTCTGATGATTTAGAGATGTCTGAGTATTATAGTTTACTATCTAGCATACATTTGGATAATTATTTGGGTGTCTGAAAATAACTTATAATGATCAAACCCATAAATAACATGTCGAAGAGGTAGCTCAAGATCATTATTTTTCATTTTAAAAAGGTTTTTATCATTATATTATGGTTAATGTATGTTATACATGAGGTGTCTCAATTTTTTAGAAAAAGAATATTGTTATTTTATATAAGATTCATTTTTTGTATATTGAGGAAGAACTAGACTATCTTGTATGATGATATATTTTCCATTTATTATTAAGTATGAAGAGGACCATATCATGGAGGTTTATTTCTATTAATGAGTAGTAGTATATGTATTTTTTCACTATGTTTTATCTTACATATAAGTTTACACGGTAATTATTAGCTATTTTATTTTCATTAATGGCCACCAACAATATATCTTATTCATCAAAAACCCAACATGAATAAATAATATATATGTTCCTTGGGTGAGAATACAAGTGAAGTTTTAGTGATAGTTCAATGTGGAAGTTGTGTATTAGTGTTTGGGCTCACACACATTTTGTAGGTATATTATGTAAGTGCAATAAAAAAACCTAAAATTTTTATTCCATTGTTGGGATTCATTTAACTAGGTTTTAAATATGGCGAAGAGAAATGACAAACAAAATATCTATATAATGAGTTGAACGATGGTTTGAAGAGAAACATTTTGAGTTTTATTTAAAACGTCCAAGTAGAAAAATTTTAACACAAAATAATTGGGTGAATAAGGAGTGGCATGACCCATTCTATGAGATGATTTTCTTATATTTCACATACCACTTGCATGCATGGTTAATCACAAATGTAATGGGTTTAAGTAGAAACCTTGGATAAATATATGCATGAAATAAGGATAAAATTAAGATTTCAATAGTAAATATGTGTGTTCCATTTAAATATCAAATCCATTTTGAATGAAACCTTTATTTTTTAATATATGGATCAAATTCAATAATTGTCACATGACTAACTATAGAGAGGATTACAAAGCAAGTTAGTCAAACATTAGTCCATAAATCATGTAAAATGCATAAAGAACTAACTAACTAAGCCTATCTATTCATGTGGGAATTATAAAGGATATCAATAAATAAATGAAAGAAAGCAAACATCATATTACCTTCCAAAATGGATTCATCATACCCATGTGGCTCAAAAGCATGTTCTCCCTTGATCAAGCATCCTTGTCTTTGTCAACAAAGGTGCCAAACTCCTCCAATGTCTCAAGAACACTCCATAAAACCTAGGCTCATGATTCCAAATCACTAAACTAGCCTATCAATGAAGCTTGTAAACAAAATAAATGATCAAATGTAAATGATTTTGTAAGAAAAATAACATTATAACTTTGCAATATTCAAGTTAAAATTCATATCCATGGCTTCTCTATTTATAGATTTTTGAGATTGGTCAGGTTTAACCATGACCATCCATCTCAAGATTGAGATGTGTGGCTATGGATAATCCTAATATTTAGTGTTAAATCCATAATTGTATTCATCATGACCTTGAAATAAGGGGAATTGAAGATGCATGGGAGGCATTAACTAGGCATGGGTGACCCATAATATTGATATTTGTGGCATTTAGGGCCTAGGGATGTCTTCCCAAGAAATGATGTCACTTGATGATGTAGTTAATTGGAATCAATTTTTAAAAATGAATATTCAAAAAATCTCATGGAAAATCCACTTAATCTCTTGATTTGAATTAATTAGCCTTAAAAAAGGTTAATCAACATTTGTGCAATAATTTGAAAATTGGCCCTCAATTAATCAAAATGGTCAAAAAGTCATATTATTAGGTCATAATTTGATTAGAGAGGAAATGGAAGGTGTTTTTAGATGCGTTATATATGTATTACCATTTAGGATGTTTCCAACACCAAATAACAAAGGTACATGATGTATACCAATGATTTCAAATAAAAGAGTGATCTAGAGCACTAAATAATGAAATTGTTATTTTGACTCGAAATGATCTGATCAAAGTTAGATGGCCCAAAAAATTCACTGCCCTATTTAGGGATACTTTGACCTAAACTAAAACTTTTACGTGATAAGTTCAAACCATTTAGGGTGTTTTATGGATTTTGACCTAAAATGTGCATTTGAATGTAATTCGAGTAAGATTGACAATTTCAACACAAATGGTGTTAGGAATTGGATGTCTAAATTTTACCCCTATTTGAGAAGGCATATTGAGACATTCAATGAATCAACATATTTTCAATAATAAATTGTAACATACTCATGATGCCCCTTCGAGAGAACGTACTAGGCTAAAATAAAAGGATGGACTCTCAAAAAGAGAGAGAAAGTGAGA
Organism: Torreya grandis; assembly: GCA_037957365.1. Classification (NCBI taxonomy): domain Eukaryota; kingdom Viridiplantae; phylum Streptophyta; class Pinopsida; order Cupressales; family Taxaceae; genus Torreya; species Torreya grandis. The sequence continues at coordinate 1,601,088 of JARHVA010003703.1, read as the reverse complement.
GATTAACCCATGGAATAGATCACATCCAGATGAGATAATTATTTCACACATGATTAATATCAATGATAAAAATATAATGAAAGGTATAATAGGCCCCAAATATGGGTGGAATGGGAAAGATACAATCCATAAATGTAAATAGGTGCTTACAACATTGATCAATCTTGAGATAAGTTACACACTAAAATATTACCATTTTGGGCATTAGTGTGGATATATTTGAATTAGAGGAAAAGAGAAAGTGTTATGCTTCAAGAAGGGAAGCACCACTAGAACAGGGTCTCTAAAGAGAAGATAACGAGAAGTACGCCAATAGAGCATATTTGATCATGATAAAATAGTTTTGCCCTAGTAGGGAAAATTTTGATCATTGATAAAGAATTAATAATTATTTTTAACCTATAAATTTTATTTTATTTGGAATTGATTCAGATGTTGTGCCCCAGCATGGGCAATTAGCAAGCAAAAATAGCTTAAGGATATAACTGAAAAGATAGGTTAAACCAAGCAGGCGCAAATGTACATGCAATGGTGTAATGGCTTAGAAAACCATATAAAACCAAGCATATGAGAATGAAAAAAGTGATGAGAGAGATGAAAATAAGAATGGAGATAGCTGAGATGACCTCAATAGAAATTGAGCATTGCCTACATAGTTATATGGACTCATATTCCAACATGAACTTTAGGCCAATGTAGTTCACCCAATTTTGGTAGAGAATGGAATGAGGAATGATGAAAAATGACCAAGAATTGATTAGAATTAAAATTTATGCAAATATATTCAAATATAAGCATAGACAAAGAATCATGAAATGCATGCTACCTAGAAGCCTAATTCCATATCATGAGCCTAGGTAAAGTGTTCTTAAAAATGTTGAGACATGAGCACAAAGTTCTTAATATATCAAAATAAATTAGGCATCATAAGTATAAATAAATTAGAATGATATAATATTCCAATTTTTTTAAGCTAGTTCAAATGTGAATATCTATAACTAAGAATAATGGTAAAACAAGGACCAAAACTAGAGTTACAATGATTTACATTTAAACAAAAAAACAAAGATAAAGAAAAAGATAAACATAAATGAACCTAAGTTGAAATAAAATATGATCAATCAAGACTTAAGTAGGAATAAAAAAATTTAAAAACAAAATTCAAGAACGTCTTAATGCATAAGACCAAGATATGAATAATCAAGATCCATGTGGGCCATCAAGGCATTCTTGAACACAAAAGAAAAAATCAAAATCAAACAAAAAAACAAGACACCAATAACAATCAAATAAACAAAATGGTCCAAGAACAACATAATAACATAGGATCAAGATATAAACAATCAATATCCATGTGAATCATCAAGATATTTTGAAACACAAAAGAGATAAGAATAAAACAATCAAGGAAACACAATACCAAGATGAGACAAGAAGTAATAAAAAGAGAGAATGATAATAAATTAAAGGAGAGGTGAAAAATCACAATCAAAACACCAATAAAACACAACAAAATACCAATAAAACTCAAATAGACACACACAATTAAAAACTAAGCCAGTTCAGTTTAAAGATAAATGTTCATGCATGTGTGGTTGAGGCATTACTTTCCACCACATCATAAAAAAGAAAAAGACACAAAAATTATTACCTAGTTAAAGAGGAATAATGATAGAAGAAATGGGGGAAGATAATAAAAGGAAGGGGTTGGTTAAGTTAACTCTAGATGTATAATACAAGTGGACACTACCTACATAGTTCCATGGATGGAATTCCAACATGAACTTCAGGCCAAATGTAGTTCTCCCAAGAAATGGGATAGAAGAAAATTGATGATCAGACCATCATGATTAATGTTATAAAGGAAATTGAAGATATTACAAACAAACAAGAATGGTCTAGTAAAGAAGAGGATGATAAGATAAGAAAGAATGATCTTGAAAAATGGCAAGTGCATGGGACAAGATGAAATGAACTAGTATTTTTGTGCTTATAAAATGGCAAGAGTGTAGCATGGTGAAATAGGAATGTACAAATGTATAGAAGCATGAGACAATGTTTTTGTTCTTTTATGGATCATGTTATAATGTTTTTGGTATTTTCAAATTATTTCTAATGTTTTTGGTGTTTTTAGGATAAAATATGCACAAGGTGGGACCATATAGTCAAGGAAATGCACATCTTGAGAGTAGAGGTTCCAATAAGACAACTAAGCTAACTGAAATGGCCCATGCTCACAAATTAGTGAGAGTGAGGGAAAGGGGTGACTATGCTAACCTCAATAAAAATTGAGTGTTACCTACATAGTCTCGAAGGACCTCAAGTCAATGTAGTTCAAACAACATGGTTCATGGATCTCAATGGTATAATAATGCCTAAAAAGGGTCAATGGCATGGTAATGGCAAATGGGTGAATGGTAGATGAAAAATGGTTTTATCACTCTTGCTAACAAGGAGATGCACATCTTAGTCAATATGTGAGACAATGAAAATGATCAACTATATAAGTTGTTATCCAACACCCTTTTAGAATAATTACTTTGTTAAGAACTTGTTACTGATCTAGATCTCAATAATGTGTTTGTGATCTTCATAGATCATTGATTCTACTTACTTCAAACATTGAGACAAGATATCTTTATAACCTCAATAAAAGAAAGTGCTACTAGTGATGGTAAATAATGGTAGGATAAATGAGATAAGTGGGTAATAAGTAGGTGGGTGATAATGGAATGTGTAATGAATGGGAAACAAATGGAGACCAGGAATTTTAGTCACATGTAATGTTGTTGATGTTGGATTCAACATAATTTTGGATGTGGTGGGGTTGAAGACTTTTTCTCTAAATAAGACCACCAATTTTTTTTTTGGTTTGATCTTGAGAGTAGCTACCATCTGATTAGGCTATAGATTGGAAGCTATTTTGATTTTATATTTGATATTATCTTTAATAAGCAATGAAGAAATTCTATGCTCAGTTATTGATGCCTCACCAATGAATTTATTCTAATCATCCCATAGTTCCTCTAAGAACGTTTCACAAAGAGATGTTAACATTTGACTTTGATTATTTTATGTCACTTCTAAAAGGAATAAAAATGTTGATTTTGATCTTTGATTATCCCCTAACATCTTTGAAAAGGCTTCACTATGAGATTGTTCTTCTTCTGAATGAATGTAGTCTTAATCCCCCTGATATTCTACAAATGATATGTCAGCATGGATGCAGTTTAACAAAGTGTTATTCTATTGATCCCAATCGACACTTATGGGAGGTAGAATGTCAATATAATGGCTATGTTAGGTGGTAATAATGAGATGGTGAAAGGCAACATAATCTTCACTGAAGATACTAGGATAAATTGTGTTGATGTTAAAGTAATCATCCTAAAAAATTGTAGAAGGATCGTAAATATATTCAAATTGATCTACAAGGCAATTGTAACCAATGTTATAACAACCAATACTACAATCTATTTCTAACTCTAATTCTAAAGAAAGGGAATCTAAATCCAATGTCATAACTGATGTTTGTTTTGTTTCTAATGCTAAATCCAATATTGGTTCAAAAATGGAACCTAGCTCTAATATTTATTATTCATCTATTATGGTTGTTTTGATAATGTTCTGTTGAATGTTGAATTTTTGACAAGTAATGGCCTATGATGGCATAATGGGCTCAATAACAATTGATTCATCTTGGAAGGGTTCAACATAGACTGACTTTTCTAAGTGAAGCCCCTAAAAAAGAGGGAACCACTCAAGGGATGTCTCGATAAAATTGTGTCTGTCAAAGTGAGACTCCTCAATAAGTGGGAAAAGATCAAGAGATAACTCTACCAAGACTGGCTTGTCAAGGAGATGAGTCTCTTTAAAAATTGGTAACATATGAATAGGTAACTTATCATAATTTATCTTGTCACAAATGGGTGTTTCAACAATAACACATTGGTTTTCATTCACAATTGGTTTCAAAAGATCAATTTTGAACACATTTTGATCCTCATAAGATGGCTTTTGAATAGGTAATGGTTCTTGTGTTGGCTTGAAGATTGACACATAATTTTTAAAGTGCGGAACATTTGGTTTAGTGAGAACAATGGTTTATGGTTCAATAATGGACTCTCTAAAGATTAGACTATTGAAGAAGGGATCAAAAATAATTGGTTCATCAAATGGAGGTTCTTCAACAATAGGTTCATCAAAAACTAGTGATGGGCCAAGAATAGTAACAACTGGATGCTTCTTAGTTTGGTTTCTTGTACAAACCAAAGGATGAGGTCCTAAAATGGTAATGACTAGACACTTATTAGTTTGGTTACTTGTGCAAACCAAAGGAGGAGATCCTAAAATGGTGATGATTGGATGCTTCTTAGTTTAGTTGCTTATGCAAACCAAAGGAGGAGGTCCTAAAATGGTGTTGACTGGATGCTTCTTAGTTTGGTTGCTCGTGCAAACTAAAGGAAGAGGTCTTAAAATGGTGATCTTGGTACGTTGTGGAGTTTTATTACTTACACAAGCCAAAGCATCCAAATCTTCTTGATAAACCTAATCATTCCAATTGTGAGTTAGATCTTTATTGTGTTCCCATGATTGATTTTTGTGAGGTGGATAGAAATATATCTCACAAACCATATTGTCACCATAGGGGTCGTGACTAATTCATAAAAGTCATTTTGTGTGGCCATTCTATCATAAGTTGGATTATCCATGACTGCACCATAAGTGTAGCTAGACATATATACATTTAATGAAGAAATCTCTGAAAATAGAAAGACTTAAAGTTTTGTAAACTCTAAAAAGTAATGTTTAAAATATAAAAGGTTCAACCTTGGTTAAAAAGGTGAAGATACATATCAAAAGTAGTTTGTGTCAAGATTTGGCATAAAAACCTAATGTCAAATGTCTAACATCAAAGGTTTTTGAAGAAATGTTGTGTTTTCCCAAATAATGTAACAAAAAATGATGAGGATAGGCACTTGAACAAACAAACAATCAATAGTGTTAAAAATTGAGTAATCATTTAACCAAAGCTATGCAACCTAAAATAAAAAGATCTATGTACCAACCCCATAAATTGAGGTCTACATTGTAATCAATAAATGTTTGGATCTAAACTTCACAAGGTTAATTGAAAATATAATGTTGAAAATTGAGATTGAACCAAACAAGTTAGACAAGAGTGGACAATGTAACGATGCATAAACAAGGTCCAAATGATATACATGACATGGTTTGAAAAAAATAGTTTTTGATACAATGGTAAACAAGTTCTTGAAACAAATTGAGTATCCTAATGATGTAAGCATGCTTAAATGATGTGGTCAATTATTATGCTTCAAAGACTCAAAGGTAAAAAAAATATTTGACATGATTTGGGTAGCATAACAATACCCTTCTTAACTCAAATACATGATTCTGACATGGCTTATGAACAAATAAATAGGTTTTAGCCTCAAATCATACCAATAAAATAATGACCAAAATACACAAAGTATAATCATCCAAATCCTAGCAAGGGTATGCAAAAATGGGGTTGACTAAAACTAATTGGTTTTCAATCATTATAGGGGAATCAATTGCATAATGACTTTCACGTCAAATGATGCAAAAGATAAGCATAGAAATTGGGTGAGCATGGCATTGGCTAGTTGTAAAAAAGTCTAGTCCTTTTTACAACCACTACATCTTATTATTTTCTCAATGTATTGTGATGTCCAAATGTAGATTCATCCCATGTATAACTCCAACTAAGAGTTAAATGAAGTCAATGCCAGGAGATGAAACCCTAGGTTAAATCTTCCCTAAATAAATAGTGAGAGGTAATGGCATCCCCCTCGCAAGCCAAGTTTGCATAAAAAATAAAGAAAACATGAAATAGAAAGACTTTAGGATCATTTTCAAGGTCACCCAAACTTTGAAGTGTTTTTGGGGAGTAATTTAGATGACATTCTTTCTAAGCCTTAGACTAGGCTATTTGTAATAGGAATGAAAATTTTGATTCCAAGGGTTCCCAAAAGGGGACAAATGGAAGATCATACACGTAACATTTATCTTTTTTCCAAATAAAATCTAATTAAACAACTATTGAAAATAAAAATTGACAAGTGTGTTCAATTTTAAGCCCAAATGAAAGATTTGGTGGTGTTCATTTGACCCCTTAGACTTAAGATTGTGAACTTTGAAAACATTCATCTAAGCATCTAAATTTTTCATTAAACACCAAAACAAAGTTCCTAATTAATTTTTTAAACATGCAAAAGGTGATTTACAACATGTTCTTAGCAAATGTCAAGATTGGTCATGCAGTAAAAAATATCAGCATGTCCTTTAGCTTTGAAGCTCTTGTTGGTTTGAAACAATAAACTTTAGAAAAAGAACTCTTAGGTCTATGTTTTAAGAAAAACATAGTGACTGACATTAATTTATATAACCGATGATGTTTACATTTTCTAACCAATATCAGTTATCTAACTAACATCAGTTATATCAATGTGACTGATGACAGGTATACAATCAATGTTAGTTTTACTAATTGATGTCGGTTAAGATTACAACCAATGTCGGTCTTACTAGCTGACATCAGTTACTACGTAAAACCATGACAAAAAAAAATGGCAAAATAAAGTTAGAAAATCAATTTTCAAGAGTTTTAAGGGTCCAAATAAATATTTTAAAGTTGTAAAATGATCTTCTTTAGGGGTGAGATGCATCTAGTCCCATTGGGCATGCCAAGATGTAGAGAGGATTACAAAGAAAGTTAGGCAAATATTAGTCCATAAATCATGAAAAATGCATAGAGAACTAACTAACTAAGCCTATCTATTCATGTGGGAATTACAAAGGATATCAAGAAATAAATGAAATAAAGAAAACATCATATTACCTTCTCAAATGGATTCACCATACCCATGTGGCTCAAAAGCATGTTCTCCCTTGATCAAGCATCCTTTTCTTTGTCAACAAAGGTGGAAAATTCTTCCAATGTCTCAAGAACACTCCATAAAACCTAGGCTCATGATTCCAAATCACTAAAATAGCCTATCAATTAAGCTTGAAAATAAAATTAATGATTAAATTCAAAGGATTTTGTAAATAATTTAACATTATAACTTTGCAATATTCAAGCTTAAAATTCATGTCCATGGCCTCTCTATTTATAGATTCATGAGATTGGTCAGAATCAACCATGACCATCCATCTAAATATTGATTTGTGTGGCCATGGATAATCCTAATATTTATAATTAATTCCATAATTATCTTCATAATGACCTTGGAAGAAGGGGCATTGAAAAGGCATGGGAGGCATTAACTAGGCATGGGTGACCCATAATCCTGACAATTGTGGCATTTATGGCCTAGGGATGTCTTTCCAAGAAATGATGTCACCTGATGATGTAGTTAATAGGAGTCAATTTTCAAAAATAAATATTAAACAAATATCATGGAAAATCCACTTAAGCTCATGATTTGGATTAATTATCCTTAAACAAGGTTAATCAACATTTGTACAATTATTTGAAAATTGGCCCTCAATTAATCAAAATGGTCAAGAAGTCATATTAATGGGTCATAATTTGATTAGAGAGGAACTGAAAGGTGATGTTATATGATTTAGAGTTATATTCCCATTTAGGATGTTACCAATACCAAATAAAAAGGTACATGACGTGTACCAATGATTTAAAAGAAAAGAGTTATCTAGAGCACTAAATGGCAAAATTGTCATTTTGACTCGAAATGATCTGATCAAAGTTAGCTAGCCCATAAAATGCATTTCCCTATTTAGGGATACTTTAACTTAAATTAGAACTTGTAAGTGACACGTTTGAACCATTTAGGGCATTTTATGGATTTTGACCTAAAATGTGCATTTGAGTGTAATTCGAGTAAGATTGGCAATTTCAACAAAAATGGTGTTAGGAATTGGATGTCTACACTAACATGATATAATGATGACCCTAACTTAAGGATAGGTTCATTTATATAAAATATCCATTTATAGGATTAGTTCAATACTAACTAAATTATATCATTATCCACTAACAATATTAATAAATCTAGGGGAATTAACCCATATACAAATAGACTGAACTAAGAGTCTATAGATGTATATGTATGATATTTAGCAAGTTTAAAACTAAAAATTAGATTTATATACATTTTTAACAATATAGTACAAGGATTGGAACCTGCTCCTAGACAAAATTTAGAAAAATCTAGCTAGTTAGAAGGCCAATTGCTTATCTCAGGTATGTAAAATCCTTTTGGTTAAGATTTCTTTACAAATCATGCCTATTTATTGGATTTAAATATTAAAAATTCCTTAGGATTGATAAGATATAAAATATATTTATTTGGTCAGAAAAGGATCAGACAAAGATCATTCCTCTTGTTACTTGGGAAAGGTATGTAAGACCAAAAATAGAGGGGTAATGGGACTATGACAAGTCAAAAGGAATGAATATATTACTATTTGTAAAGCAATCTTGGAGAATTTTGAAAGAATATAATACCTAGACTAACATTATCAAAGGTAAGTACCTAGCAAATAATTCAGATGACTACAATATAAAGGGAGAAGTCCCCTGCCAAGGTTCAAGGTTTTGGAAAGTAGTGATCAAAACTAGAGATCTCTTGTGTAAAAGCAACAAGTGGGTTGTGGGAGATGGAAGAAACATTGATTTTTCATAGAAACCTTAGTTATTTAACTTACCTAGATCAATCATTGGAAACCAAAAGGACAATATTCAATTCTTCAAATCTTTGATAGGGAGTAAAGTCAGAGACTATTGGTCCTTCAACGATCCAAATCCATATAAAAAATAACCATTATTTATGAGATTAACTAAGGACCAAAATATATTTATTGATACTGTAAATTATAAAATTAAGAATATCAACATTTACTTCATTCCCTAAAAAGATAAGATTATTTGGTACATGTATCCCATAGTTGACTATACTATTAAAATATAGTTTTTTAGTGGATTGGGATCTAATGAACTCTAACCCCTCTGGGTCCAAGTTCTAGGATAAAATTTTGATCCCAAAAATTGGTATTTTTGCATGTTGTCAAGTGAAAAAAATATCCTCACTATTGAAAACCTTAAGATCATGGGCTTTTAGGTTCCCAACAAATGTAGTCTTTGTATGGAAGAGGAGGAAACTTCTAATCATATCTTCTTGGGGTGCAAGTACGCTAATTATATCTGGCATTCTTTATTGTGCTATCTTAAAATATTTTGGATCCCACTTTATTTCCTTTGGGACCTCTTTATACAATGGAATCCACCTTAGAAACACAAGGCTCTGAATCTTATCTATAATCTCACACTCCCTCACTTTCTCTGGGAATCTAGAAGGAAAAATACATTGAAATTTTTAGAGAAAAAGGTCTGAGTGATGGATCACTCAAGGAAACATTATTAAGGCTATCAGTAAAATTAGGCCTCCAAGTTTACTAAAAAATTGAAGTGTCAGGGATGATTTAAGTGTTCTTGGTTTATGGAATCTTAAGCTTCCTCAAAGTCCTAATTTGAGAAACAACCCCTCTCGAGAATCAACCAAATGGACCCCTCTACCAGAAGAATGGTAAAAAATCAAATTTTATAGTGCCTCAAAAGGTAACCTATGTCTAGCTATAACAGGCGGGGTGATCAAATATGGTAATGGGAATCTTGTGGTTGCTTACACGAGCAAGTTGGAAACCCAAACAAATCATGTTACAAAAATTAGATCTGCCCTTTAGGGCATTAAGGTGGCTAAAAATAGAGGGATTTCAAAGTTGGATATTTAAGATGACTCATTAAACATCATTAACTAACTCAAAAGGACATAAAAATATCTTAGACTATTAAGAATGATATTAAATATGCTAGGACCTTTTTATCTTCTTTCCAAAATACCAAACTCGACCACATCTTCAAAAAGGAAATGGTTGTGTAGACTTGATCACAAATTTGGGGGTCTCTAGTGATTTTATAATTTGGGTTTCCCAAGGCTCCAATCCACCCCATTTAAACCTTTTAAACCATACCCCATTATAAAAATTGAAGTGGGTTTAAATTCTCTTTTCTGTCTGGTGATCAGACACTTATTTTGTGCCCTTAGTATTTTTTGTTTAATCCATGATCTTCCCAAATTTTTGTTTCATGGCAATGATGTTGGGCCTCATATGCACCTTATGACTAGTTTTTTCATTTTTAGGTTATACAAGTAACCCAACTTGAATTTATCTTTCTCTATAGGGGGTGTCCCCTCCTTATCATGTTTTCCTACTCTTTTGACAGAGACTTGGGCCTCTAGCTATGCCTAGGCTAGTTTTGGATCGAGTCAAACACCAGATTTATGGATTCCTTTACTATTACATTTTTGGGTCCCTTGAGGACCCTATTTCCTCTTATCAATGCCTATGCCTTTCTTCTGGTTCTTGATCCAATCAAAATTAGATGTTTTGGTTTTATTTAAAGACCTATGCCTCCACTTATTTTGTCTAAGCTGGATCCCACATTAGTTTCTTATGGATTTATGGAGATATAGGCCTCCTTTTGTTCCCAAGCTTAGTCTAGATATAATAAAATTCCAATTTGGTGGTATATTTTCATATTTTTTGGGTTTGGGTTCCCTAGGGAGCCCATTGGTGTTTTTAAGATATAATACTTTTACTTATTTAGATTAGGATAGTTTTTGGTCCAACTAAAATTGGATGGTTCCCACATTATTCAAAATTAATAATTTCTCTTTTTGTAGTTATTTCCTCTCTTTATTGGGTCCTTTTTTACTTCCTATTGAGTTATACCTTATTCTTTCTTGTGTATAATTGGGGATACACAGTCCTCTTGATGTGTTTAGGATGAATTCCATGCTAGTCAAAAGTGGGCTTACCTTAATCTGAACAATAGAATAAAAGGGTTGAATACTTATATATAATAAAAATTTGAGATAATATAGGATTAGGACTTTTTTTTATGCTTAATTCATGTGTGGTAAATGTATATCAAGCTTGACTATGTCAAGTACCAAAGACCAAATTTTAATAACCAAAAATTACCCCAAACCTTTATTATAATAATAGAATTACATTAAAAGGGTATAGTGTATCTAAGTGTATATAACACACATTTTATTTGGTATGAAATTATAACTGTTTAAGACACTTAATATATTAACCTACAATCATGTGTAGTTAATGTCCATAGATTGACAGTTTTAATCTAAAATTGAAATGTGGGGATAAGTATAAAATGTATTAACCCAAATATCTATGTAGATAAATGATAGAATCATCATGTAAGGATAACCCAAATAAATTTATTCAAACATTAAAGATGGCTTATATATTTAATTATATATTTTTTCCCAAGTTCACTCCATGTTAGAACTAAAATAACAATAAAAATAAAATAAATAATTTTCATGCCCCCATCATGAACACATGTTTTTATTTTTATTTTTACTTTATGTAAAATATAATGAACTATTAAAAGAGAATGGATAGTGTCCATCCCATATCATGACCATAGATTTGATAAGTGTGAAGTATAATGATAACCATTTTCCATTCAACTGTAAATTGTGTTATTTTATATTTGTGCATGAACTAGTGTCATTCTCATTGAATCTATACCAATTGATATAAAATGTTGTGCATCTATATGTTCAATTTGAGAATTTCCATCTCAAATTTATATTTATTTTGAAACTCTAATTTATATTCCTATAAACTATATCCATGTATCAGTATCTGTCATGTAAATGAACCATTTGATATCTAAACCATTCTAAATCTCTTAAATATGTACTATGTTATATTTTTTTCTCATGGAGGCTTATGTATCTATGAAAAACCCACTATAATTACCACTTTTGAGATAATTTATTCATATTTTAAGTCACTCATATCAAAATAAGATTTAGCTATATCATGTCATGTTAAATATAGCATCATGTAATATCATGTGAACATGTGGAGAAAATGTCAACATATTAATGTTTATATTGATAAATGCATGTATGAAAAATATTTAATGTGGGGTATGGAAGTTTTATGTCTAGATATATGTATCAATAAAAAAATTAGGACAATGATCTCTAAATAATACTACACAATAAAAATGAATGATATAGATCATGGCTCCACTCAATGTTAGCAAACTCAACAAGCACAATTTTTAGTGTCACACATAAGGCCAAGGGCCATATACAATGGAAAAAAATATGTTACAAAAAAATGGCCAAGGGGAAAGTGTAAGGGGACATACAAATCTTACAAACAAGGGACATCAAGGACTTCGCATCAAGTAAGGCCCAAGTCTATATAAACTAGATTATCATGTAATAGATAAAAAAAATTAATGGAACATAGATTTGTAAGAAATGAGTAACTAGAAAGGAATGTGTAAGAAATGTAGTTAGTTCAACAAGGAAGCAAGGAAATATAAATATATAACCTATAATAGTTAAAATTTTGGAACAAGATACCCCAATATCATCATGGTTATTGACCAAAAGAAATTCTAACATCTTTATGTCCATGTGTAACTTTTATGTCCTACATAACACACATATATTTTGAAATACATGTTTGTATGTAAATAATATTCCATATACCAAACAAGTGATAAATAACACATTTAAATAGTGTGATCTAAAAACCATATCATGCTCAGGTCCTAATTTTGGATTTTTTGAATATTTGAATGTTTTTTTAAAGATTATTTGATTTTTTTAAAATTTAAAATATTTTAATGTTTAAAATTTAGGCCTATTATAAATGGTTCCTAAAATAGAATAGTTAGAGGGATCCTAATAATCCATAACATGTGTCAAGGCATTGAAATCATTAAATGTGATAGACTGGCTATTGAAATTAATAAATATATCCCCACTATATGCATGAATAATAATAATGTAGCTCAATATAATATAGGGAGATAAGGATTAAAATGTTACCAATGTGAAATAATTAATGTGTGTTCATGTGATATGTATATATAGATGTATATGATCATGAAAAATCAATAGATGACACAAAGTATATAAAATGAATCAAGTAAAATTACAGATAGAATGTGCACTAAAATCATTGTAAGATAAGTATCATATATTTCCATATAAAGATAAAAATTAAGGTGCAAGGGCTAAGTGAAAAAAAACCAAGGGATAGAATAATAGTTAATGCAAATGCATATGAGCAGAAGTGTGTCAAAATAGAAGAGTATAATAGATAAGAAATCAAGAAAAAACCAAGAAGATATGTACAATAGCTTATGTGTGGTGAACTAATCTAGGGAGTCACTCTAACCACTTGGAAGTAAGAAATTGTCAAACTATGGATCCTCATGAGCAAATAAATTTTTATGTTGTAACTATGATACCATACAATTAGGAACACTAATGATGGCATGATTTACATTAACTTTGGTATGATTCATAGAAAATGTATAAGAAAATATACCATGTATTGGATATTTGTATCACCTATATCATCATTTTAATAAATGTTTTATGATTTGTTTTCTTGTTTTTAATAAACTTCCTCTTGTGAAATGGTAATAGTCACGCATTCATGCTCAAACTTATCATAGTCATTATCTTTACCTAGTGTTATCCCCATTGATCTCAACCATGATTGTCCTAGTTTTGCATTTTATTTTTATAAATTAGGGTCAATGTGAAACATAATAGAATATGTTTTGAGCCTAATTGTTACTGGAAAGTCAAGGGATCCAATGTAGTTTTTAGGTCCAATAATATTACAAAAGTGTTGGTTATCATGCCTATTATATTGGAGAAGTTTTATGTTGCATATATTAGCTTTATGAAAATATGTAATCCTAACATTAGTGAATTTATTTCCATGAATGTGAGGGATAAGAGTCAAATTCTTTAGATAAAAGAAACACTTTTTAGTTCCCTCCTTTGGAACTACTCTTATGACATTAAATTTTTATTTATTTTGAATTTTATTTGTGAGAAACCATTTATTAAACATGTTTTCTTGATTAACATGTGATAATTTTTTTCAAAATTTATTTTTGTAACTTATATTGTTGTAAATTTTCATTTTGAAACTTTTATTTTTATATTTTTCCATTTGTAACATTTTCTTTCCAATTGATCTTTTCTAACATTTATTATTATAATTGTTCATTTTGTAACCTTTCTTTTTCTAATTGTTCCTTTAGTAACCTTTCTTGTTCTAATTTTTCATTTTGTTCTTTTTTCACTTTTTCCTTATAATATGCCATCATAGTGTGAGTATGTTGCTTTATTGTAGACATTGTTCTTGAATAAACTAGTTGTTTGATGGATTTATCTATTATAGAATCACTAATGTTAACTATACTTTGTATTTTTCTCTTTTAATCCCAATAATTATTCATATGATTCCATGTATTCTATGATAGGCACAATATTATTTTGAATTCCTTAGAGGATGCAAAGGAGGTAAGTTTCTCCACTTATTTTGAATAATTTATGTTATAACCTCACTTGAATTATGCACCACCATTTGAAATGGTATTTATATATGTATCATTCTTTATCTTTCAATCTTGAGATGAAGTATTTTGAGGCACAAAATATTTGGATAGAGATGTAGGTATATGATTGATACCTATGCATTGTTTATATATGTGATATTATTTCAATTAATGTGATCCTTAAATTGAATTATTGATTTTTATTTTGCAACTTCTGTATGGATGTTCTCTAGAGATTATTTGACCTTGAAAGGCATCACAAACACAATCCTTAGGTATTTTTGATTGAATATGCATACAAAGTCCATCAATAGGGTTTATGGGAGGTGGTTGGGGATGAATAAGAACATTTGGATGATCTCTATTTTTTAATATAGGATGTGTCACCTTAACTCTTAGGATAGTGATAGTGTAGACATTTTAGATGTAAAATAGCTATTGACACCTTGAGGAAAGATGAAATGAGGGATATAAGGTAACATAGTAGGAAATTAATAACTAGCCATTCCAAGAAAATCATGAGAAATTCTTATAATCCAAAAGAGGTTTTTTCTCAAAATTACCAAATTAACAAAACCCAAAATTCAATTTGAAAATAATTACACCATTTGTCTTCTATGAAAAGTTTACTAAACAAATTAAATTGTAAATTATATATAATCCATACAATATTTTGGTGAAAAATAATAGGTTTTCTATCCACTCATTATGAAAAGAAAAAACCTCAAAGTATTTGAAAAATAGAGCCATTACAAATATCAGTCAATCAATGAATAACCCTAATGGAAGGCCAAGCCCAAAAGGTGAAAAACATTATTTATGTATGATTAGAAATCATATCTATAAACCTATGACAAAATACATGAAATAATTTTTTGTGTGTAGGGAAATAGCAAATGAGATTTGAAACCCTATGATAAAAAATCTGAAACCTTAAAGGGATTTTTAAATATTTTTAATGAATATATTTTACCCTAATTTATATTAAGTGATAAACTTAAAATATTTAATATAAAAAATTGAAATGTAATTTAGATATCAATATATAAAATTCAAAAATACATCTAAATGTAAAATATTGAGATTGATTATTTTGATTTGATAAGTGGCATATGCTAGATATAGTAAGTACAAAAAATAGATGAATACTTATATTTATGGTTGATTATCTATATATGAATATAATATGGAATTTAAAATCATGATAAATCAAGCATATGGCTCATTCAGTTATGTAATAGATTGTGTGTCTATGTTGGGTCAGTTCTGCCAATCTAGGATAGTATCATTAGTTGATACCAACCTATTTGTCAATACTGATATGCAAAATAATAGGCTATAATGAATATACAATCATTGTTTCTTATTTTTTATTTCTCTCTATTTTCAATCTTGAACCCTATTAGTGCATGCAACCTTATAAATAAGTCTCTTTTGTCTTAAAACCCTAGGTGTACTTGTGAGGGTTAGAAACTTTTAAAAATGTGGAAATTATAATGTCCTTAGTTTACCCCAATCATCCCCCTTAAATGATTGACTACTACATACATATATTATAGTTTAAGTATGGAAAACATTCCTCATGTATTTATCCCACCTATTATGATTGTGTAATTGTACTCCTTTGCTATATCCATGCAAATAATGATTCAGATTTGATTATTGACAATGCTTTAGTTTTACTAGATTTATAGTGTTTTTGACTTAGATTTTGACTAGTCCTAGTGATATGTTTTAAATTTGGGAAGAATATGGTAGATTTTCTCAATGTGAAAGAGTGTATATATGCGTTCAAGATAAGTGCTAAGTTTCTTTTGAATGAGACTTTGATTTTTTAAATATGGATCCAATTGGATAATTTATCATGTCATTAACATGTTAAGATAATGGGATCATGTTAAGAATATGTTAAATTTTATAAAATATAAGGTTTTGGGAATAGGTCAATATTGACGAGATTAGGTCATTATTGACTAAAATCTATGAAATTGACCTCTGTACAGATGGACTTAAATTAAGAGTGTGTAAATGTCTATGTAGGATATTTATTAGGTTTAAAAAGGACAATGATATTATTTTCGGTTTGCAACATCAAAATGGAAAGGTTAACTCATAAAATAGCATGCATGTGTGAGATAGTGATGGATTAAGACATTGTTTGTGTGCTCAAGTCATGCATGGTAAATGTGTGTCAAGATTATCACTTTCAAGTACCAAATATTATAATTTAGTATCTAAATAAAATAACAATCAATTTTTTATCCCATTTAGATTTATAAATCATTGATTTTTTTTTAATATTTCTACGTAATCCTTAGGATCTTTATATATAGTTAGCCACTAGAAGGGAAAAATAGGATTTAATATGTAGTGACATTTATTTTATAGTGACCACTAATAATTTATTAAAGTAATTCATGTATAAAAACTCATTTTCCTTAACACACCATTGTAATAATCAGTCATGCCCTTGTCTATAGTTATACACCAATGATTTGGTAAGATGTATGAACCACCAATTTCTTATTTTCTTTTTATTTCCAATCACTAGAGGTAACACTCTAAGTGATAAATTCCAAAATATCAACTAGATCCTTATGAACGTGTTGAATTTTATATAATTGGGCATTAGGCATATCATATTCAATTATTTTAACTCCCATAATGTGATCTAAGACAAGTGATATAATCTAAATTTTTTTTACATGGTTTAACCACCACATAAAATTGGAACTCTTTGAGTAACATAATTCATCTATACATTTACCTATGTAAGATTGTCTTGTTCACAAGAGAGTTTAATTATTTATGATCCATGAAGGACATGAATGCTATGTCAAACTGATACTATCTAAAATTATGAATCACAAATATCATTGAAAGTGTTTTTTTCTTAGTGGTAGTGTACATACAATTGGCCAATGTAAGTTTTCAGCTAGCAAAGTAAATGAGATAGTCCACCTTGTCTCTCTTTGGTTGTACCAAGATGTTATCAATGTTTGACTCAATGCATTTAAATGTAAACATAACTAAGTATTCCAATATATGCACTTGAATATTCAATGCACTATCAATCTTTTCCTTCTAAGTGTAAAAGGCATCTTATGTCTTGTATATATAGATGTAGACACCATATTTGTGCAAAAATTATTCAAAGGGAAACAAACTATTTGCATAGTTTCTACTCAACCTATGGTAATTACTAGCATGGAATAAAAAGGCACATACATATTTCTACATTTTTTACATGTAAACTTGTACGATGATAGAAATTTTCATGGGATCCATAAGCATCCATTCTTTACAAATCACATGGCTTGGAAGTGTTCCAAAAGGTGTTACAAAGACACATTTATTCAGGTTGAGTGATAAATGAAGTTGAATTCATCACTCAAGCATCACTATAAGTCATGTAGGGTGGTATTTCACTAATACATGGGTAATTTCATAGAGTTGGGGGATAATTTTATGGATATTTCAAGTAATGTGATCATGTTAATTAATAACATGGTCATGTTATTTAAATTATGGCTCAGTGATTATCAAGCCACAACATGATTATGTTATTATATAATGCAATCATGTTATATTAAAAAAATAATGTGATAATTTTATTAACACGATCACATTTTTATTATTTTCAATAACATGATTGTGTTACCTGTGTCCCTCAATAAAATAAAAAGTGAAATTCCAATGCAAAATTGTCATTTTGCATTCTAGTTTCCTTGGTCTCCTCTAGCTTCCGTAATCACATTTTGGGTGAAATAGATAAGAGAGTGTCAGGAAGCTACCCAATTCATCCCATGAAGTTGTTGATCGATGATTCCACCACCTAGAAGAGGTAAGTGATAGAAATCTTCCCTGTTTAACTCTAATTTTTCATTATTTTCATTATTTATCCCTAATTTTTAGTTTTAATTTGTTTATTTTGAATAACCCATCCTATTAACCCTCCACAAAACCCTCTTTTTCTTCCTCCTATCACTCCACCTAACCCTCCTATAGATCCCCAAAATCCCCTAGGAGTCAGGAGATTTTAATTGACAATATTGTGGGAAATAAAATTGAAATTGAAGAATCAATTAGGAGAATTAGGGATCCCACTTCCACCAACCCCCATTGCATCTAGATAGAAAATTCCTTAGAGACCTTATTAGGTCAAATAGACTCTATAATTATTTAAATTGATAGATGGACTTCATATAGGGATACTTGTAGGGCATATTATGTTGACAAATTATCAACACTTTAGGTCAAGAATAAATAAATATCAAAAGCCTCCATTTATACCCTATTTGTTGACTTAACCACCAATGCCCCATTGATGGAAAAAGATACTAAGAGTTGGGGGGGTGAATTAGTAGACAATAATTTTCATTCAATTCCAAAACCATTCCATGATACATCAACTTTATCTAGTAACATTGTCATGAAATCATATACATACAAAACATGAAATAAGAGCATACATCACATGAACACATAATATATATGAGAAACCTTCATGGGGGATAAAAACCAATATCACATAACTTAGAATACTTGTCCTATAAGAAATGAAATGAAATTTATACCACCACCAATTGATCGAGGATCACCCAACCCTCAATTTATTCAAGCACCCACTTGACCTTTATCTACCTCTGATATGATCTCTACCTCTAATTTTATGTCTTATACACTTTATGATGGAATTATCTTTCTTTAACTCTTCTTCACCTTTTATTTTCTATCAAATAGCATCTAAGGATTACTTGCTCTAGTAGCCTCTTCTAGACTTATTTAGGTATAATAACCTCTTTGTCTACCTTCACCAACATGATAAAATAAGCATATCTGATATTATTTACTCTCTAATGTTCCAAAATAACCTATACATTTTCCTTCAAAGTTTATTTCCTTTTCTTTGCTCCACTCTTTCTCTTTTACACTCTCACAAACTTGCACACACAAGCAATGCATCCAAAACACCCTTTTGGACCACTCTTCACTTTTAAGCACATACACAATCAAAAAACTTGAAATAACTATGTCATAACAATATAAATGTGAGTTTTATTTGATTAACACACTCCTCAACTAGCTCATCTCTTCAATCCATCCATTAAGCACACTCATTTGATTAGTAACTAGGGCTTACTCACTCAATCTACCTCTTTTAAGATTATTAGATCTAATGACCTATATGTTCACATTTATTAAATTGATTAGATAAACATGACTAATCATCTTTACTCTTTAATGGTCTTCACTAACCTATACATTATCTTTCAAAGGTTCCTTCGCTAAATGTCACATCTTCTCTTCTCTTCACTCTCAATTCTAGAAACCATTGCCTTGGTCTCCACTATTTATAGAGTCTTCATGAATATTAGTTTCTTGATCAGCCATACAGCTTGCCTTAACCATTAATACATCTAACATTCTAATACGTATCTCAAATTCATCCTCACAAGTTGGCCATAGCATCCATGGGTCACACATAAGTAGTTACACCTTTCAATTAAGCCTTAGTAGCCATTATAGGTCTCAAAGAGACCTATTCACCCATTTAGCACTCCATTAAGAAAATTAATAACATAAAATCAAATTAAAATATATGTGTACACTCCATATAACCCTTATGACATTTTCATGTGATTTGTCCCACCAAACACCCTTCTACTAAAGCACAATATGCTCAAACATTATTATGTATATAAGAACACCATGAATGAACAAATAGTCAACTTTGAAGTAATTATTCACACTAAATATGGATTGGTCAAACCTATAAAACCCATATAGATAGTATTCATAGAGTTTAAACCACTCTCAAATAGTTTTTTCATCTTTAAACATCAAGACACTATCAAGAACAACTCAAATATCCTTCTTGAGTCACTTACAGAACACAATCAAACACACAGTCAAATTTAGGGATCCATAAATTTTTATGTATAAACATTAATACTTTATAACTAGATTCTTTGTATGTGCCTTGAATTCATCTACAAATTTTCTTTTAACTGCATCAAAAAATTTGTCCTAGATCAAAAGATATATCCCAAAAATTGAGCATTAGTTTTCCTTCATAAATTTGAAAATTTAAATTCCGACAGTCATTGATCAAATGTTAAACATCGGATATGTCTATCTCATCTCATGCACCTTTTCAAATTTGAACAAATGTGATCCATCAATCTCCTTGAATTATCCTAATATTTATCTTTCAATGCTCAACATTGATCTTAGATCCTTACTTTTGTGATCATGCCACTAGGTATCCCCACGTGCTTTCTATGCATATTAACCTATTGAATCCAATAAAATTCCACCACTTGGTAGATTCACACATCTTCTAAGAAATATTTTACATATTTAATAAATACACACCATTAGATCACTTGTAATAAGATCATGCACACCATTGGATCATTATCTAGTTTGATGAAAAAATCATAATTAGGTCTTGATCTAATTAACACTCACCATTGGATTTATCTAGATAAATTGACCTTAGACTTTGATGTAGTTAAACTTGATGGTCTTTGGTTCAACACAATCTATAAGAGCAACTTTGAAGGTTTATAAATTGATCTAGAAAACACTTCAAGAGTCAAAATATTCAAGGTACCTTCTTGGCACTATAGACAACACTTTCATGAAAACCTTTAACCATTATTGACTTTTTGAGTACCTATAATAAATGCACAAACTTTCTAGTTCATTCATGTCTGCATGACATGTAATGATGGTCAGTGACAGTCTGGTTTATTTTAAGCAAGAATATGCATGTTCCTCTTTCTACATGATCAAATGACACATCATAACTTCACCAAGACATCTATGAATGCCTCACAACTTCTTATTTATCTTTACATACCTATATATGTGTCATATACTTTCCAATCAATTAAACACAACTTCTTTATCATTTATGTACTAGTACCTCATGCTCTCTTTGACTTCAATGAAAACTTAAGACATCAAATGAATTCTCTAATGAGTTATTTTCACCTATATAAACATTATAAGAACTCATAATAGCCCATAGGGTCTCTACAACATGTCCATACCATCAATATCATTCATCAATTTCCTATCCAAGTCAAACACTAAAGGACCATGCAGGAATATTAAAGCACAATGAAACACACTTTTTTATTTTCATTCTAGCACACATTACACCTCATCATCATCCTTGGTAATTTTGGAGACATCATTGACAAACCTCTAACAATCTCCCCCTTTGTCATTGATGTCAAACACCAATACAAAGATTATGATTAGACTTTATCTCTCTCTCTCTCTCTCTCTCTCTCTCTCTCTCTCTCTCTCTCTCTCTCTCTCTCTCTCTCTCTCTCTCTCTCTCTCTCTCTCTCTCTCTCTCTCTTTATGTACTTTCTCCCCCTTTGACACAATGACAAAGTGGGCTCATCTTCTAATCCTGAGGACCTACAAAGACTTCAAGAACTAAAAATAGGAAAGAACCACATCTAAGAGATGATACAAACTCCCCTTAACACTGTGCATACCTCTTCTTACCTTGATCATTATAAACCATGATCCATGACTAAACTCTTCTTTGATCATACATAGCTTCTGAGATTAGGCATCCTTTGAGCACCTTTAGACCATCTCCAACCATGATGAAATAATCACATTTGCCTTCATACTTTCTCACTTCAGGCTACCTCCATGATTACCAAAAAATGAACAAGCCAATCTTCAAATAGGAAAAATGAACAAAAATAACTAAAAAAATCATTCAAGAACAACCATACCTTTGTCATTTGGAGAAAATAACAAAAGACTACTCTTATCTTTACTAGCCTTTCCTAAAGGCCTAGTAGCCCTAATTGGACCTTGAAACACCCATATATTTATTGCGTATACACATTTAAGACTGACCAGTTGCTCTTCCTTCTACAATTTCTTGCATTATAATCAAACCTGTGACAAGCAAAATAATGACCATTAAAATATATTTCATACATCATGGCACTTGGATACTTGATGGATCTTTTATTTTTGATCTTGGTTATTACATCCTTCTTGTCTTGAGATGACCTCTCTTTCTCTTTCTCTTTCTCAATCTTGTTTATCTTGACAACAAATTGCTCATGCTCATCCTTTAATGAAGCTATCTTGGTTTTTAATTGAATACTCTCATCCTCTTTAGCTCTCATACTTGAGCTTGCAACCTCTAACTAAATTTTAAGATCTTGGATAGTCTCCTTATCCATATTAGCTTATTTATCCATGTCATCCTTCAATATACATGCTTGATCTTTAATAATCTTTATAGAATCAAGATTGGATTTCAACTTATCATGCTCATCTTGATTTGAACTCAACTTGGCATTAGTATCTTCTAATTGAGTCTTGAGATGTCTAAAAACTTCCTCTTTTGAATTAAGATTTGTATTTGTAACCCTTAATTGATCCTAAAGAATTTTGATCTTCTCTTTATCATCCTTTGATCTTGATCTTAACTTCAAGGATTCTAGCTCCTTATTGAGCTTGATGAAATCATCTATCATAGGCTTAAATTTTGAGGACATGATCTTTTTCTAAGCTTCTTCTTCATCATACTCTCTCATCTTACCATTGTAATTATCAATAAGTGACTTGAGCTTATTGAATTTTTCTTCACTTGAGTTTAGACATGCATAAGTAAACTCTACTTGAGCCTTCAACTCTTCATTCTCTTTCTTCAATTTCTTAGACATATTGTACCAATTATTGGAATAAGATACTAAGAGTGGGGATGAATTAGCAAAAAATAATGTTCATTCAATTCCAAAACCATTCCATCATACATCAACTTGATCTATCAACATTATCATATATATATATATATATATATATATATATATATACACACACACACACACACATATACATATATATACATACACATACACACACACACACACACACACACATATATATACATATATATATATATATATATACATATATATATATATATATATATATATATATATATATATGTATATACAAAACATGAAATAAGAGCATACATCACATGAACACATCATCTATGTGGGAAGCCCTCATGGGGGATAAAACCTACTGTCACACTACTTGGATTAATTATCCTATAAGTAATTAAACAACATTTATACTAGAACCAACTGATCAAGGAGCACCCACCCCTCAATTTAGTTAAGCACCCACTTGACCTTTAGCTAACTCTAACTAGAAAGGGGACTATAATCCCCTAAGCAACCAAGCACCAAATCAGTTACCTATGATTTGATCTCCAGATATTATCTGATATATTCTACACCTTATGATGGTCTTATCTTTATTTCACTCTTCTTCACCCTTCAATCTCTCTCAAATAGCCTCTAGGGCTTACTTGCTCAAATAGCCTCTTCTAGGCTTATTTAGGTCTAATGACCTATTTGTCTACCTTCACCAACTTGATCAGATAATAATTTATAATATTATTCACTTTATAATGTTCCTAAATAACCTATACCTTCTCCTTAAAATGTTATCTCCTTCACTTGGCTCCACTCTTTCTCTTTTACACTCATAAACTTGCACAAACAAGCAATGAATCCAACCACCATTTTTGTTCACTCTTCACTTACAATAACATACACAATAAAAAATATATACAAAAAATATGTCATGATAATATAAACATGACCTATATTTCATTCAAACACTACTCAACCTACTCATCTCTTCAATCCATCCACTAAACACAATCATTCAATTAGCCTCTAGGGATTACTCACGTAATCTACCTCTTCTAGGATTATTAGATCCAATGACCTATATGTTCACATTCATCAACTTGATTAGATAATCATAACTAATTCTCTTTTATATTTTATGGTCCCAACTAACCTATACCTTATCTTTTAAAGGTTCCTTCCTTCAATGTCACATCTGCTCTTCTCTTCACTCTTAAGTCTAGAAACCATTGCCTTGGTCTCCACTATTTATAGAGTCTTCATGATTATTAGCTTCTTGGTCAAACATAATACTTTCCTTAACCATTAATACATATAACATGATAATACATAGCTCAAATTCATCCTCAAATGTTGGTCATACCATCCATGGGTCACACTTAAGTAGTTACACCTTTCAATTAGGCCTTAGTAGCCCTTATAGGCCTCATGGAGACCTATTCACCCATTTAGCACTCCATTGAGAAAATTAAAAAAAATCAAATCAAATTAGACTATATGGGTATATTCTATATAACCCTTGTGAAATTTTCATGGGATTTATCCTACCAAAACACCCTTCTGTTAAAGCAGAATATGCTCAAACATTATTCTGTACATAGGAACACTATGAATGAATAAATAGTCAACTTTGAAGCAATTGTTCACACTAATATGGAATGGTCAAACCTAAAAAAACCACAAAGATAGTCTTATTGGAGCCTAAACCACTCTCCAATAGTTTTTTCATCTTAAAACATTAAGACAGTATCAAGAACAACTCAAATATCCTTCTTGGGTCACTTACAGAACACAACCAAACACACAGTCAACTTGGGGCTCCATAAATTTATCTATATAAATATTCAAACTTTATAACTAGATTTTATGGATATAAATTGACATCCTCTACAAATTTTATTTTAACTTCATTAATAAATTCGTCTTGGATCAAAATATATAGCCTAAAAATTGAGCACTAATATTCCTTCATAAATTTAAAAATTCAAATTCCAATGGTCACTAAGCAAATGTTAAACATCAAACATGTTGATCTCATCTCATGCACCCTAACAAATTTTTAAAAATGTGCTCTATTGATCACCTTGGGTTAGCATGACCTTTATCTTTCAACACTTATAGTCGATCTTAGATACTTGCTTCCACAATCATGCCACTTGGTAACCCTGCATGCCTTCTACACATATTGACCTAATGAATCCAATGAGCTTATGCCACTTGGTAGCTTCATACAGATTATAAATAATCTTTGACATACTGAATAAATATACACCATTGGATCACTTTTGAAAAGATCATGCACATCATGAGATCATTATCTAGTATGCTGAAATGTTTGCCATTAGATCTTGATCTGATTAATGCTCACTATTGGATATGTCTAGACAAATTGACCTCAAACTTTGACATAGTTAAACTTGATGATCTCTATTTTAACATAATGTACATGAGAAACTTTGAAGGTTTATAATTTGAGTTAGAAAACACATTAATATTACAAATCTTAAATGTACCTTCTTAGCACTATAGAAAACACTTCCATAAAAACCTTTGACCACTGTTGACTTTTTGAGTATCTACAATAAATGCACAAACTTTATTGTTCATTCATGTATGCATGATGTGTACTGATGGTTAGTGATGGTTTGGGTTCTTTTAATAAATAATTTTCATGTTCATATTTACAAATGATTAAATGAAACATCAGAACTTCACCAAGACATCTATGAATGCCTCACAACTTCTTCTTTATTCTTACAGACCTGCATATGTGCCATATACTTTCCAAGTAATCAAACAAAACTTAATTATATTCATGTACTAGTACCTCATGCTCTATTTTACTTCAATGAAAACTTAAGACATCAAATGACTACTTTGATGAATTCATTTCACTTCCATAATCATTTTAAGAACTCATAACAACTCATAAGGTCTCTACAACATGTCCATGCCATCAATAGCATTCATCAATTTCCTATCCAAGTCAAATACTTAAGGACCATGTAATAAACTTGAATCATATTAAATCACACTTTTTCATTGTCATTCTAGCACACATGACACATCATCATCCTTGGTCACCTTGGAGACATCATTAATAAACCTCCAAATTTCCTGTAACCACTAAACATTTTCCAATCCATCACTGTGTACATAACTTAACCACAACCAATTTTTAGATTAGATGGTGGATGGTGTTTGACTATCCATCATGTAACAACCATGAGATCCCATTATTCTTTTTGAGGAATATATACTATGAGTTTATCCTTGATTAGATTCTAAACTATTTTGATTTTAGTGAGTTTTAGGGCTAAGGGAAAGGCTCTGCACATTATCGATTAGGTGTATGTCATATGCCTAATTGGCCTGCATAGACCCATATCCAAAATACACTTGAGCTTGAGATCCCCTCTATAATTTATCAGGTCATAAATATTAACACTCCTCATGCTCTTAGTTCTCTCATCGATACACTCATTCAACATACAAGTAAGCTCTCATAGAATGATGATAGAGATACACCACCTAATCTGTATACACAACCCCCTCCTTTTAGTTCTTGTGGAATGATGTGTACTAGATATTTTTATGATGATGGCATTACTGGTTTAGATGGATTAGATAATATTTTTATGAGTGATGAGTTTTTGGCATGCACATTTGGTGTGTAGAAATTAGCAACTACATAGATGCAGGTATATTTTATATAAATGTCATGTTAAATTTAAGCTATATTTTTAAATTTAATTTAGATAAAAATTAATTTATATGGAGGTGACAATACCTTTATCATCATAATCAATATTTAGAGCATTTGAATTATCACGATCATTATTTACATATTCAGATCTAGTGGATATCCCATCCACTACTACATCTATCTTTGTTAGTATGACAACATTTAATTATATAAAGGTAAAATTTAGAGTTAAAATTATTCTCTATTTACATTTATTTTGTGTATATTTTCCTTTTAATTTTAAGTTAAATTTATCTTTATCTATTTTCATACAATGTTTTAATGTTATCTCTCTTTATCCTTACTCTATTCTTTACAATCTTCTTATGTGTTTTTATAGGTATACATGATAATTTGATTTTGTCCTTCCAAAATACTCATGATAGAATCTACCTACTCAATTAAATATAATTTCATGCATCCAAACATTCCTTATAACTCCCTAGTTTCAACTCTTCACTTAACTCTTATTTCCTCTTTGACACCTTCCTTCTACTAGCCCTTTTTTGATGCAAACCTCCTTGTTCTGAGTAAATTATAAATCTCCCAACCAAGATAACCCCACATTAAGATACCCATTTACATCACATAGCTCATGTAGTGACTTTTATAATTTAACTCTCTTTGGAGAACACATAACTCAACACCCCTCAAGACTAATTAGGTCTCTTAGGCCTAAATAAAGGCTACCGACTATGAAATTGTACCATACATACTCAAATCAATTTTAAACCTTCAAAATCCTCTTCCTCTTATATAAATACAGCTTTCCACAAATTTTAGAGATGGTTTGATCATCTTGGGGGTACTGTGAACCTTTGGAAGTTTTAATGAGGTATCACAAACCATTAAAGAGGAACCATAATAGTTGCAAGCTATGATAATGGGCTCAGTGGTATTTATATACCTACTTTTGGAAAATCCCACAAATATCCCATGAATAATCTCAATCAAGGTTAGATAATGGTATTTCACATGCCAAGAGGATACTTATAAAATTAAGAACACATATCTAGGGGTCCTTCTAGGTAACAATATCTTGAAAATGAAGTTGTTAAGCTTAATATAGTCATATTCTCATTTTGACTTATGTCACCATTACCATTATACATAAATCCACATTTTACCCTTGAAAATGAGTGAAAATAGCAAGGGAATTTAAGGTAAAAGATAAGAAATGTGCATCATTAACAATCTTACTTAGTGGATCATTAACTTGATAATGCAACTCTAAGAATATTCTTAGAAACAAAGGACCATGACTTAGGCCCCAACATTAAATTGACTCATTTAAATAAATTTATATTTTATTAAGTGACTTTACTTAAGACATCTAGTGATATTAGGACTTAAATCTTGTTTCATTTTATTAAAATATCTTCAACACATGTTTATAATATTTTATGCCCAATTTAAGAGGTGTGGTTTGTAGGAAGGGGTAGAGTTAGGGAAAGGGGGACTACAAATTTTGGCATCAACCTTGACTTTTCTTGTTTTAACCACAAACTTGTAATACATAAGATAATTTAATTGTAATATTTAATTACACCTTTTTATTTAGCCATGATAAAGGTATAGATTTCAATTGTAATGCCTCATTACACCTCTTTCTTTGGCTATGACAAAGGTATAAATTTTAGATGACCTCTCTACTCAACATTTGTTATACCATAAAACATTGCATTGGGTCTCAATAGATTGTATCCCCATTGAAAATTTTGGGGGGAGAGCCACCATTTTTGTTGGTACTAAAATATGTCCCAACCTCAATAATTACACCTTATTGTTTATTCCAATTTAACATTAAAACTATTTGCCAATTTTGTTCTCTTGAGCCAAAATAAGAAAATATTGTTAGATGGTTAAAACTTGATATATTGGACAAGGACCTCCCTTCCTTGACCTATTTTTATAATGTTATTTTTACACACCTTGGTAAATAGGTGGATTCACCATGGATCACTCCTTGTATTGGTTGGGTGCTTTCCCAAAAATCACTTGTCATCCATCTATTATAAATGAATGTGATATCAATCCATGTATTATATATAGAGATACAAATTATTGATATCACACTTATAATATAAGAATGATATCCATATATGCATAGCTCAATCTTTCCCCATTAAATATATAATGTTATTTTACTCTATCCAAAGAAGCTTTACAAGTAAGGAAATAGTTCTTGATATGTCTCTTATTCCTTTTCTCTCCCTAACTTTTCCTACTCTTCTACTCACACTTCCTACATGTATTACAATTTTTATATTACGTCCAACATGCAAAATACTTGCTATTATTTCTCATTGCACATTATATGGTAGTTAAACTTCTATGATTCTTTGTTTACATTATCTTTTCATGATATGCATGTTGTATGGTAGTTACACTTCCATGATTCTTGTTTTACAATGTATTTTCATGATATGCACATTATATGGTAGTTACACTTCCATGATTCTTGGTGTACATTGTATTTTCATGATATGCATGGTTTCCATATATAAGATTTGATACTATATATAAAAGTAAGTGAGACCTTGTTTACAAGAACAATTAATGTCTCAAGTAGACACTCCTCCCTTTCTACAAGCTAAGACATACATAGGCATTTTTGCTACAATGTCATCTATATAATCACTAATAGATGTGTTGCTTCCCATTTGTATACCTCTTTCACTTGACATTGCACACTTGAGAGAAATGGTAAGCAAAGATGGAAAACCTGCTAGAATGTCATTGTAACCAGAGAGGGGTTTGACATCAGGAATGGACTGAATGGATAAAATAACTAGAAGGAACCTACAAAGGGTATGGTTATCTCCCTACTACTTTTGGATATACCTAGACCAAGGTGAGAGGACCTATGGGGTAGCTTTCTTACATGGATAGATTTTTTGATTCAATCTCCATGGGGATTGTTGGCATAAGGGAATATAAATCTGGTTAGAACACAACCAAACTACTCACTCCACCCAAGAAGGGTTGTCACATGGAATGATAAAATGTTCTAATTTAGACACAAGCTACTAAAGACAAATATGAATATGATTTCAACCTTAATTCTAAATAATTTTTAATAAAAGAAGGGTTGAATAAGAGATTGCAATGTTGGGATTTAAAGCACAAAACACAAAAACAAGTTGATTACATAATTTTTATGCATCTGTAGGATAAACACTTTAGGTATGAAAAGGGCATATTATATACAAGGTAAGATAGGGTAAGACAAGATTTATCAATTAAAAAAAGAGAAAGTGGAGGATTAGCGAGTGACCACAAATAAACTCAATAAATTAATATATCATCTTTACCAATAAATGCATTGCAGATCTGAAACAAATGAAATTGAAATCATGAATAAATGATATCCTTCAAAAACCCCTTCCAACTAAATTTTTGAGCTCAAGACTACCCTTAAAAAGTCTATCAATACCCTATTCCAAAATCTCAAAGCAAAAAGGATTTTACAGCCTAGATATAATCTCTAAATGACTACCATAGAGATGAATAAACTAGATAACCAATCTATTGAACATGTAAAATAGATAACTCTACTTCAAAAATAGGAAGAGAATGAAAAACATGAACAAATTTCATTTATCAATTATATTTAAACTAAATACAATGTGTTCTAAATAATATAATAGCCTAACACTATGTAAGATAATTTTGTGACAAGGGAGACATATCAAATACTCTCAAATATTGCCAATGATTTTATAGTAGAAATCAATTTGGGACCAGAAAGATCACACAGAGATAACTCTTTGAGGATGTATCTCTTGAATCAAAAATTTAATCAACCTTTGTAAAGGGACAAACCCCCTTTACTTATACAATTGAGCTAAGCCTAGCATATTCCTAAAGATACTCTAACTGAAAAATTCTTTCATAGGCTTGGAGTCTGTTAAACCTTATAACAAACATGATTCCTTAGATATGCTTCATGCTCCTATGATGATGGAAATATTAATCATCACCTTAGCATAATATTTTCTAGTTATCTACGTGGAAATATTAATCCTTTCTTATCCTCATGATTATATAAAAACTAACTAAAAGGGAAGTGCCACTTAATGGACCAAATACAGTGGTTTGCCATTGGGCAACAAGAAAAAATGAGGGAAAAGAAGAAATAAGTGGTGCTATCTCAAAAAAACCAAAATATCTGATTATGCTCCAAAGTCAATCTAGATAATGGAATCTTTCATCAAATTATTCATATACCTTGTGTATCCTTCTAGCATAGGGTCGAGATTCCCTTGATCTAAGTGTACTTGATATTTGAATTTTACTCGGTATTTTTTAATCCAGGCATCAATATTTTGAAGTATGGTTTTCCTTTATCTAATGAGCTCTTTAAGCTAGTCACAAGACTTCTCAAGTGACACCAATTATTTTATTTTATCAACATCAAATGACTCTTATGGTGCATCAATGAGGTTTTTTAGAGCAGTGCATATTATTTATTCCTCCAAATCACTTACACCATCAAGGATTACCATCTTCCTACGTACAACATCTATTTCTCTTATTTCAATCTTGAGGGACTACTCTTCTCCTTTGAAATAAAATATTCCATCTTTGAGCATCACCAATTAACACTTGATTTATAATTAACATTCTATGGGCCTCTTGTGATCATTTGGAGCAATGATCTTCTTATCTATCAAAGTATCTCTGCCCATATTTTAGACCTCATCCATTTTATACTAGAATTCTTCCCACATCTTAATATTCACCTCATAGATAATAATTTGAGCACCACACTCCTTTTAACTATCCACTATGTTGTTCAAGCATTTCAATGCTGAGTGGACTATTTCTTTAACCTTGGTGAGTAAACCTTCTTTCCATTTTTTCGTTGCCCTTCCTCTGGACTTCAAGTCATCAATTTGGCCAAAATAAAATGACTCCATTGAGAAGAGAGGATGCTCTAGAATAATATTGGTATTTAGAGTTATTACCTTGCACTCACTCAGTATCTTTTATAAGTACTAGATCATATCCTGATTTTGTGCCTTTAACTCTTCCATGGTGGCTTTATGCCACTATGTTCATCAAAACCTGTGAGCTATGATTTATCTCATTCCTTGATGGCTCCCATAGATTGTAACTATAAATATTGTAACTCTCAATAGGAGCATCTTTCTTTAAATCATCTTATGGGGGAATGGATATCTCTACATTTCTTTCACCTATAGCAGTGAATGTGGTCCTAGAGTGTGTCTTGGGCTTCTTATGGGGTTTGACCTTATATGCTTGAATGATCTTCATTACATTGATCTCCCCATTCTTTCTCATTATTCCCTTCTTTTCTTTGACTTGTTCATCCACCTAGAGAAGGGATCTGGTCTAAAATATCATTGATATAGTGGATATTGATGCAGGCCTCAACATAGTGAAAGCTAGTGTCATCAGAGTACTTAGTGTAGGAAGTGCCATAAGAATGGGTTGTGGACTCAACACAAAATGTTCAATTTTTTCATTTCTCTCGAGCTCCTCACCACCTTCTTTATTTTCTCTAGGTTTCCCTTCAAGGTTTTACTCTATCTACTCCAAAACTTAAAATTCTGCCTAAATTGGTGAGACTCCTTAAGTAACTTCTCAATGGAGCTCGCTTATCTTATGGATTGACTGAAAGGTTCCACAACTACTTTACCTTATTTATTTATCTAAGCCTTAGGTATAGATGAGGATATGGTGACTTCCTTATTGCTTTTAGGCAACTCTTCACCAATCATGGTCTCTAGACCTTTATTATGGATTGGATCATGGACTTTGATGTGAGGAAGGAGACTTTGAAGTACTTCAATTATAGTAATACTACCTTAAATACCCTCCTTAGCACCTTTATTAGACTAGTCCAATTCCTTATTTATCTCTATTTATGCGGGGGTAACCATTTTTAAGTTTTCTCCCCAAATTTTCTCTATATTGGCCTTCTCCTCTGGTGTTGAACTTGACATATTTAGATGGGAAGGGACAATCGATGATACTTCTAGAGCAACTTGTGGGCCTTTTTATTCAACAACCACTTTAGGATAAGTGGTGACTTGAACATTATGCTCTAACTCCACCTCATCTTTATCATTAGATTTATTCATTTCTTCAACTTCACCTTGATTATCTTGCCCTGGTGGTTGGGTGATGACATTCTCAACAAATGTCTCTATATCTAACAAGATCATTTTTTTCTCTTGAGGGACCTAATCTTGAGTGGTTGCCTCAACCCCAACCTAAAACACATCTTCAAAAAAGAGACGATCAATTAAGGTCATAACTTATTCGTCATTAACCTTACTTTTTACTCCTAAATGACCCTCTTCTACAAACAAACCAACCATCGAGACCTTCACTGGGGTCTGGGATCTGGGGTCTTTCCCTTAGAGTTCTCTACCTAGTTTTTACTTATGGAGGAGTGAATGCTCATTGTTTATTCATCACCTCAACAATGGGCCTATGTTCATCTGAGTCTTCTTCTTCACTCATATCTCTTAATATTTGAGCACATGAGGTTTGATCCTCTTTTCTCTTCATAGGGAGTTACTTAGAAGGTAGGTCTTTGAACATAACCTCCTTCCTTTTCTTAGGAATCCCAATTGGAAGTTATAGAACCCTCTTGACTCTTTTCTACTTGGGTTTCTCTACCTCTTCTTCACCTAGTCTCTTCCTCAAGTAAGCCATTATAGGAAGGACAACTAATGGCTATTGTGTTGGTGTATCCATATGTGGAGTAAGTGGAACAATAACTAGATTGACCACTAGAATGGCTACTGAGATGGATGGTATCTATTGTTCCCAAAATTAGCTACGCTCATTCTTGGAAAAACCCCTACAAAACTTGTCTATTTCACCCTTTGTCTCTCTAAGCCCATTTTTAAGACGGGTTTTTCTCATTCTTACTCTTGCTCAACTGGCACCGTTCAAAGTTTGCAATGTCTTTTCATCACATTTTCCCCAAAATGTGAAAGTTTTTACTATCTCGATGCGATTAGGGGACCAAATTTTGGATTTTTTAGAGTTAATGTTTTTCTTCAAATTCTCGTGCACGGGTGGCAATTTTTGCCATCAGTGTATTTTTTCTTCCTACATGCAGGAGCAGCAATTTCTGCCACCCCTGCATCTAGTCATGCAGGAGTAGCAGATTCTACCGCCCCTACATCTGGTCATGCAAGAGCGATAGATTCTACCGCCCCTGCATCTGGTCATGCAGGAGCGGTACATTTTGCCACCCCTGCATTGTAGACATGCAGGAGCGGCAAATTTTGCCACCCCTATATCTTAGACATGCAAGAGCGATAGATTTTGCCGCCCCTACATTTGAGACATGCAAGAGTGGTAGATTTTTCCACCCCTGTATTTGCGACATGTAGGAGAGGCAATTTTTGCCGCCACTACATCTATTTCTCTAATTTCTCCAACTTTGAAGAAATCTTTTCTTTCATTTTCTGCACTCATTCCCCTATTCCTCTGCTTTCTGACCTACTCACATCTCATCCCTTTTAAGCACTTTTCCCTGATCATGACCATCATATGTGCAATTTTTCTAGATTTCTACTTTTTTCCCTTGATTGCACAATCATGATTCATGTTGTAGTTTCTCTAAAGGATCCCTTTTCATCGGCATCCTTTCAACAAAAGTTCTTATAGATCACTAAATTTTTTAAAGAAGTTGAAGATAATGAAGTACAAGTATCAAGGTGTTTTTTCAATCACCTTAGTTGCTTCTAAATGTTGATCACATTAAGGATATAGAGATTGGGCACGTGGATATGGCCGAGTCCATAGAAAGAACCAAATCAGGCATCTATCGCCATGTACGATGTTCATCTGAAGGAGTCTGGTGGCATGAGCTGAACATTTTTCCCCTTCTCTCTTCTTCCTCTCTTCTCATGCACTTTTGTCATGTAAAAGTGCATGCAATTTTGTAATGTGTAATTACATGTAAAAAAAGTCTGGAAAAATATCTCAAAAGTCAAAGATGACTCATCTTTGACTTAGATATTTTTATATTATAATCTTTTTATTTTTGAAGGTTTCTCCCTATATATAGTGGAGATCTCTTTTGTAAATGGATCTATGATAATTGAGAGCAAAAACTCTGCTGAAATTGAGACACTTCTTGAGACTTTGGGCTCAACATGTAAATCATATTTTGTTGAATGAATGAGAAGTAGGTTTATTTCAAACTTTGTGTTGAAGTTATCTATGTTATTTAGGAAATAGTTCTTATTTCCTCTTTCCTGATAATCTCTTATTTGTTTGATTTAATAAGCAAAGTGTGTGCGTTGATATTATCTGAGGACATTTCTAAAAGATAAAAGAGAGACTTTGAGCTACTTTTATCTTGGTGATCCTTTTATCCTTTGTAGTTTCAGGTGAAGACTTTGTGCTTCATTTCACTCTACATTTACACGTATTCTGAATCGGTGAAGGAGGCAATGGAAGACTTTATGCTTGCATAGGTTTATTTGTTAACTTTGTTACACTTTAGGGGATTTTCTACTCTTGGCTGAATACCATTCCTGAAAGAAGAGGAATGTCGTTGGCCAACGAGCAAGATTTCTCTCTCTTGTTCCTTGGACATCACCTCTGAAAAGAGAGAGGTGGATGTTGTTATAGCACCCCAAGTATTATTTTTCGCTTAGTTATATATACATATAGCATATAAATATTCATAGGGAACCTCCCCTTGATGAGAGGAGAGATTTACCTCATCCAGATCTAATAAACCCACACTTTTTGTGGCATAAATCTCCCTGTGATTGATATACCCATTTTGTCTTTAGGTTGATATACCCACTTTTTGGCGACTCCGCTGGGGATTACGAACATGCATTTTGAAGCCTCAAGCTTCAACTTGAAGTAGTTTCAGTCCCTTTTTCATTTGAAATCTGGCAACTCCATGCTACACAAGAGGCCAGAGATTTAAGGGTGTCTTGACCCTATGTTTGAGTTGGCGTAGTAGAGCAATTTTGATCTGTTTCCTCCACCACCTTTCCTCCAACAATCTAGGAGTCTTCCTCCTGACCTTATTGGGTCACCAACACAAGGTAGAGCCTCTTTTCCTGCTGCTAATAGTGCCCTGCCTATAAATACCCCACCGAGATTTGTTATCCCGCCATTTAATCATCCTATCATAATGGCTCAAGGTCCATGGGGCAATTCCTTTGGTCCTCTTAATTTGACCCTACCCTTACATGAACTACCCCGTAGTTCTAAGAAAAAATTTCCCAAGTTTTTTGGGGATGGGAAGGTTCATCATGATGAGCACATTGCCACCTTCTCTATAGCATGTGGCGTAATCAGTGTGGAATTTGAGGATGTAGCAGTGAGACTTTTTATGAAAACTGTGTAAGGCACTGCCGTAGATTAGTTCTACCACTTGTAGGCCAGGTCAGTGATTGACTGGGACACGCTCAAATCCAAATTTGAAGCTAGATTTAAAATTATGGAAGATGCACACACCTTGATAGCGTAGCTGACACAGATGAAAAAAGAATCCTAGGAACCCATGAGGGATTTCATAGCCAAATTCAACAAGTTAAGGAACCATATTTATATCGTCACTTAGCCCATGCCAGAGAATCTTAAGTGATTTTTTATCAACTCACAGCTTCTCGAAGTAAGTTTCTTGTTGAGGCGAGCTGGCCCTATGGATCTCGCATTGGCTCAAAATTTGGCCACTGAGATTGAGGATGATCTTATCCTGGTAGGTAAGATCAGAAAAGACCCAAGTAAAAATAGAGTTTTTTCATCTGTTGAAAGCTCTTCTATAGGTACTATAGATCTTATGGTGCAAAAATTGACAAATGAACTGATAACTTTGAAGAGACAAATGGCCCAAGTTATGTCTGCTTCTCCTAATCAGGATATGCCAAGGAGGACATTTCAGAATCAAGCATACTAAGGCAATGCTGCCCAACCTGAGTTGGACCAACATGATGATTCTAATCTCTTCAAAGAGTAGGAAGAAGAATTAGCTGGCGACTCTATCATTAGTTACCTGAATTATTAGGATGAACCTAGAAGTGAGGGGAATGTAGCTGAGGGATCATATGCCATATTCAGCCAGTCCCAAAAATAGTCAGCTTGACTAAGCTGATAAAGAAGAGACAAAGGAGCAACCTCAGTTAGTAGTTTCAATTGCCAAGCGGGGAACCACTCTGCCCTTCCAACCAAAGGACTCGGTGACTATTGAAAACGTACGTACCCCAAGCATCTCTGCACCCTCAACTTCAACTTTGCAAACTAGCCCTCCCCCTCCCAAAAACAAAAAGAGTGAACTCCCATCCTCTGTGCCTAGTCCAATTCAGACATTTGACATAATTGAGCATGTCAAAAAGACTAAAATTCAAATGTCTAAATTTGAATTTCTATAAGCCCATCCTAAATAGTTGGACAGGTTGGTGGAATGTGTGAAAGGTACAATTGTCCCTATAGGACAAGAAATTATAAGGGTAACTCATGATCCCCCAAAGAATGTATCCACCTAGAATAACCTTGTCATTTCTCCCCTTGTTGCTTCTGTGAAAGTAGATCCTTTCTATGTTTCTCTGTTAATAAATGGTCATAAGCTGAGCAACTACATCATCGATTCGGGTGCATCTGACAACATCATGCCTGTTAAAGTGGTAGAATCTATTGGTCTCACATTGACTAAAACTTTTGAGAGATGTTTCTCCATGGAGAGCAAACAAGTACCACTATTGGGGCAAATCAAAGATTCCCAATTTACATTTGCAGTGTTCCCTGACAAGAGGATCAAGATGACAGTTCTGGTAGCTGATGTCTCAGCCTCATATGGCATTATGCTTGGATGAAACTTTTGCAAGGATGTCGGAGGGGAATTGAGCATGGGCTTGTCCTAGGCAAGAATCCCTATGAAAGGTGTGATGTAGAGGTTGCTTCCTGAGAGAGAGGCAAAGTACGTGGTCACCCAAATGTCAGCCCCTGTGGCTCAAATTCTATTTGAGTCCTCAGGTAGGGGTAATTATTTTCTGACCACAAAAGAGGTTCATGAAGAGCCTATTAAAGCCCTTGAGAATGCCAACTAGAAAATTAGTTCAGATGAAACAATGACAAGTGGGCCTAATAGTGCTAATCAGTGGTGGGTGTCAAATGAGGATGATCAAATCAGGTGCTAGATGGAACCAGAAGAGCAACTGATTATGGTAGCTGACCATGCTACTGCGCATCATGATTAGGAAAAGAACTCTTTGCCAAGAAAACAAAGATTCATGGTTTTTGAATCAAAAGACAAGTCTTGCTGTGGGGCAAGAGGAGAAAACCAAAGGGAAGGCACAGGAGATTGGTTTCTTGGTGGAGAGTTCCATTCACACATCATCAATTCTAGGGAGAAAATGGCCTCTTGCTGGTTTATCATGACAGAGCACCATTATCACTGCCTCTCAGGGGGCAACATCTAAAGTACTTCAATTCTTGAAGTGCCAAATAAATTTACCTATACATTTATATATTTGTAAAATCTTTATTCTTTTTTGTGCTTTTCATTTTCATTTTTTTGTCACCTTTCTTTTTGGGTAGCATGACTCTGTGGTCCAATGGCACGCTTCAAGGCACTTAGAGACTAGTTTCTACTCCCATTGATCAGTTCGATCAATGAAATTCCCCAATAGGAGCTAGTTGTTGTTCCCAAAATTAGCTATGCTCATTCTTAGAATAACCCCTATGAAACTTGTCTGTTTCACCCTTTGTCTCTTTAAGCCCATTTTTGAGATGGGTTTTTCTCATTCTTATTCTTGCTCAACTAACACCATTTGAAGTTCACAATGTCTTTTCATCACATTTTCCCCAAAACATGAAAGTTGTTACTATCTCGATGCAACTAGGAGACCAAATTTTGGCTTTTTCAGAGTTAGTGTTTTTCTTCAAATTCTCATGCATGGGCAGCAATTTTTGTCATCAGTGTATTATATCTTCCTACATGTAGGAGTGGCAGTTTTTGCCACCGCTACATCTAGTCATGTAGGAGTGGCAGATTCTACCACCCCTACATCTGGTCATGCGATTTTTTTTTCTGCCCCTACATCTAGTCATGCAGGAGTGGTAGATTCTACCGCCCCTACATCTGGTCATGCATGAGTGGTATATTCTACCGCCCCTACATTTGGTCATGCAGGAGTGGCAGATTCTGCCACCCCTACATCTGAGACATGTAGGAGTGGAAAATTTTGCTGCCCCTACATCTGAGACATGTAGGAGCAGCAGATTTTGACACCCCTGCATTTGGGACATGTAGGAGTGGCAATTTTTGTTGCCACTGCATCTATTTCTCTAATTTCTCCAACTCTGAAGAAATCTTTTCTTTCATTTTCCACACCTATTCCCCTTTTCTTCTACTTTTTGACCTGATCACGTCTCATCCCTTTTAAGTGCTTTTCCTTGATCGTGACCATCATATGTGCAATTTTCCTAGATTGCTACTTTCTTCCCCTGATTGCACAATCATGATTCATGTTGTAGTTTCTCTAAAAGATCCCTCTTCATCAGCATCCTTTCAATAGAAGTTCTTATAGATCAGTGAATTCTCTGAAGAAGTCAAAGACAATGAAGTACAAGTATCAAGGTGTTTTTCCAATCACCTCAGTTGCTTCTAAATGTTGATCACATTAAGGATATAGAGATTGGGCACATGGATATGACTGAGTCCATAGAAAGAACCAAATCAAGCATCTATCACCATGTACGATGTTCATCTGAAGGAGTCTGGTGGCATGAGCTGAACCTTTTTCCCCTTCTCTCTTCTTCCTCTCTTCTCATGCACTTTTGTCATGTAAAAGTGCATGCAATTTTGTAATGTGTAATTACATGTAAAAAAATTTGGAAAAATATCTCAAAAGTCAAAGATGACTCATCTTTGACTTAGATATTTTTATATTGTAATCTTTTTATTTTTGAAGGTTTCTCCCTATATATAGTGGAGACCTCTTTTGTAAATGGATATCTGATAATTAAGAGCAAAAACTCTGTTGAAATTGAGACACTTCTTGAGACTTTGGGCTCAACTTGTAAATCATATTTTGTTGAATGAATGAGAAGTAGGTTTATTTTAGACTTTGTGTTGAAGTTATCTGTGTTATTGAAGAAATAGTTCTTATGTCTTCTTTCCTAATAATCTCTTATTATTTTGATTTAATAAGCAAAGTGTGTGTGTTGATATTATCTGAGGACGTTTCTAGAAGATAAAAGAGAGACTTTGAGCTACTTTTATCTTGGTGATCCTTTTATCCTTTGTAGTTTTAGGCAAAGACTTTGTGCTTCATTTCACTCTATAGTTACACGTATTTCGAATCGGCGAAGGAGACAACAAAAGACTTTGTGCTTGCGTAGGTTTCTTTGTTAAATTTGTTACACTTTAGGGGATTTTCTACTCTTGGCTGAATACCTTTCTTGAAAGAAGAGGAATGTTTTTGGCCAATGACCAAGATTTCTCTCTCTTGTTCCTTGGACATCACCTCTAAAAAAAGAGAGGTGGATATTGTTATACCACCCCAAGTAATATTTTCTGCTTAGTTATATATACATATAGCATATAAATATTCATAAGGAACCTCCCCTTGATGAGAGGAGAGATTTACCTCATCTAGATCTAGTAAACCCACACTTTTCATGGTGTAAATCTCCATGTGCTATGGTTGATATACCCATTTTGTCTTCAGTTAGTTGACGAAAAAATATTCACCCAACAGTATCATTGAGGCTCCTTCTAATATAACGGATATTGGGGTGGCATTAGCCAATGTAACCTCCCTAGTGGTGATCTTATCCCACTTTTTAGCTATATTTGTTAATTTTTAAAAAGACAATCCCACCTTGGACTATGATGCAAATATGGATTCCACATCAATTGGCTTGGTGAAGTAAACATCACCAACCTTGCTTTTACCTTTTCCCTTCACCGATGGTGGTGGAGCCAAGGGAAAACCACTATAATCTAGGAGAAAAACCTTTAAATCCCAAAATTATCTAATTTCTCAAAGGGTAGGTGTATCATAATAACTAAGATCAACCCCATGTTTTTTCAAACACTTGAAAATTATTCTCATGATTGTTATGGCCCTCCATGGAATGGAATCATTTTCCTTAGAAGTGAAATCCACCTTTGAGATGGCATGGGCTTTAATATTAGAATAATTTTACATCATATATAATGTCCTTTTATCATCCTCCATGTCCTTTAGGATGGGAAAAATGTTGTAAGTGATAACTTCTTATACTACTAGCCTCATAAAGTCTAGTTTTTTGACATCTTCATTGGTAATGCAATCAGACTAGATGTCTTCATAATGTGATTGATGTAGAATCACACTTGTTATGTTCACCCACCATCTAATATCATATTTTAGCTTGGGTGGCATCTTGTAAATCACATATTGGCCCATTTCTTACTCGAATCCCTTAGCCTTGGTAATAGAAAGACATGAATAATGTCCAATTTCAACCAAAAACTTGAGAGGATTATTTGCCTTCTTCACCACTATCATTTCATGTGAGGGCACCATTTGTTGGCTTAACTCCATCACTGCTAGTTGATCATCTAGGTATCTTGATAGTTTATATGGATACCCTAAATAGCCACTTATTCTAATATAAGTAAATGATCTAAACTAAATATAAGAGGTACCATACTTATCAATGGTTTCTCTGGCCCCCTTAGACATCTTTTTGAGGCTTCTTAGAGGATAGAAGACACTCATCATAGTAAACGTTTTGAGGCTTCTTAGAGGATAGAAGACACTCATCATTATAAACTTTGAATTTTTTTTATCTAAATCCATCTAGAGTTATTTTTGGCTTTGAATTTTTTTTTATCTAAATCCATCTAGAGTTATTTTTGGATAAGTCTAATATATCCTCATTCCACTAGGATTCCTCATGATCCCATGGAATGTCCTATTATGTACCAATTTGTACATTAGGTAGGACGACATGTAGAGTGTACTTGTGAACTCATCATCTAAGTGGATTGAAACTTGAAGTTACATCATTTATATTTGTAAGTTGTCACTTAAATGGTGGCCCAATCTAACTTCTTCTATTATTCCAATACACATATCAAGATTATGAACATCTAAGGCTCAAATTTTTTTGCAGTGGGCATCCCATAGATTTTGGCTACCATGAAAATCACATGCTAGGGAAATTTCTTAATTTTCACTAGTTTTAGACTCTTAGACATTCTAGAGACCTTTTACCTCTTCTTGTCTATCTAGTAGGAGTTGAAAATGTCCCATATTATATTGTCATTCTTGTCTACATATTCTTGGCATGACTCTAAGGAGAGTGTGATACTTTCAGGTTGGGGAGGAGTCCTAAGCATGGTACTAAGAGCCAAAGGAGTAAAAGAGTAGATAAATGATTGACTTTCATCGATGATAGTCCTAGTATCAGGTTGATATAATCAAGCACATGCAATCACTAATTTTAGGTATGGGTCAACCAATGTGAATGGTAACATAGGGGCGGTATGACTCATGCCAAAATTTTAGACCACTAGTAGAGGGTTTTGCTGCTACAAGACATTCAATAATGATACAAAGTCTAACCCCTAAACTTTTGTATCTATGATTCCATCTAAAATAGAAATGATGTTACTTTTCATAGATGTTGAAGATTCTACCATTGCTCCCTAGATTTATAGTGCAATACTTTTAACTTGAACAAATTCTTCACTCAAATCACCCTCAAAGTACCTTCAAACCCCTTCAAAGAACACAATACAAGGATCTAGAAGAAAACTTACTAATAATCTAGAGGGTTGTATGTAATTGAAGATGAAAAATCTTTGAAGAATTCTTACTAATCACTCTTTCATGCTACACATACATAGGGAACCCAAATGGCTCAAAGATGCAAGTAGAATCTCTTAATGCAAAAGGTAAACATGAATGAAATTAAATGCCTTAGTTATAATCTTTTACATATCAAATTAGGGTTGCCATCAATTATTTGAAGCATAATGACTATTTACCAACTTCCCCTTTTAGTCTTT
The DNA here is from genome assembly GCA_037957365.1 of Torreya grandis. NCBI lineage: Eukaryota > Viridiplantae > Streptophyta > Pinopsida > Cupressales > Taxaceae > Torreya > Torreya grandis. The sequence continues at coordinate 1,558,114 of JARHVA010003703.1, read as the reverse complement.
GGAGCTTCTTTCTAAAGATGAAGGAGAAGGTGAAAATGTTTCCCTTATGTCGAGCAATCCTCATTGTAACACATGGATCCATATAAGAAATTATTTCATTTTGAATTTTTTTGGGCCTTTAAGGAATTTTTACACATTTCCCACCAAAAGATAAGTGAGGCAATATTCAAAAAGGGCCCAGAGATTAAAAATCACTGAGGACCTACCATGTGTCATTACTTTTCTTTACAAATATGAGTGTTTGGGCCTTCAAGAAATTTTTTCACCTTGCCCACCAAAAGGTAAGTGGGGTAATCCTCAAAAATGTCCTAGGACTCATAAAATGCCAAGGATATACCATGTGTCCAAATTGGATGCTATCTCAGACTCTTGGCCAACTTTTCACCTTTGTACCATCATTCTTGATATGGGGAAGGGTGAAAGATTCTTTTGATCCCTAAAAATGCACTTATTACTTGTAAAAGAGAATGAACAAGTCATTGCCTTATAAATTTGATGATTCTAACTTGGGATTTTTCATGGGATAAAATCTTAGGAGTCCCCTAAGATAACCATGTGTCTTTCATTTGGCTCATTGGGAAATTCCTCGCCTTAGTCACCAAAACATATTGGAGGTGCAAGAAAAAAATTTCATCCATGACCCCAAAACTTTTCTTCTTTGAGCACAAGGAAGCAAATCTATTTATGAAAAGAGACTTGGATATTTTTATATCTTCTCATAGTGAATCTTCCTATCATGAAACCTTTGGCCAAAATAAATGACCTTACAATTCCTTTGGGATTTTTGCATGGGCAAAATACTTGAAGGGAAAGTGCCTTTCAGACTTTTTACCATGGATAAAAGGTATAAAACAAATAGGACTTAGCATATTTCCTAAAATAAAGGATTTACTTCAAGATTTTTGTTCAATCAAAATGCCCAAAAGACAAGTACCCTTTGGAAATTTTGTACAAAAAAAAAATTTCAAAAAAATGACCCAAAATAAATGAAATAAGCCTTCATAACTTGTGTAAAACACTTAACCAAAAAAGGTTAAGTCATCCAAATCCTTCAAAACTTTTGTATCAGATAAAATGTTTGACGTAAATAAGTCTTCAAACTTTTTATCCAAGACAAAAAGTTTAAAGACCTATTTTCATTATACATTGTGTTCATGTAAAAATTTTGATAAGTTTAAATGAAATAACACCTTCACCAAGCAAAGACATGACAAAGGACTTAGTAAATTATGAACATGAACTTGACCTTCAAAAGGAAAACATGGAGATAGAATTGGGTCTAATGACTTAAACATTGATACTCAACCAAGGTTAGACTTAGGCATTTTCATGGACAAAGGCCCAATTGCTCTAGTGTAATTTTAAGCACTAACACAGGCTCTCACAAAACTTGACAAATTAATAAAATACCCCAAATAGAGATATCGAAACACAAAAAAATTTCAACCCTCCCAAATCTTTTGACATTGAAAAGGGCTTAAATTTCTTAGTGTAGATTTGGGATCCAACATCAGTTCTTGCTTGGGGATGTGTACCCATAGTGGGTACATAGAGAACACCAGACTAGATGCCTATCCATTGGGCCATGGAATCAAAGAGTTTGAAACAAAGGCAAAGAAAACACACCATGGGTGAAAAAATTTACAACAAGGCACCTGAAGAAAACCAAGAAGGAAAAGGAAAAAACACAAACTATACAAACACAACCTTAAATAGGGAAACAAAACACAAAGTGATTATACAACATGTACATATTTACATAGGATAGCATGGATTTAATCCAAAAAGTGATTGAGGTATCTTTCATTAAGTGACAGTTCTAATATTTCTCCATTAATATCTCTGAGATAAAATGTATGGTTCCCTATTTAATAATAAATGGTGTAGGGACCCATCTATAGGGAATAAATTTACCATGTTTTCCCTTATCTTCATGTTTGTTATCCCAGAGTAGAACTAGATCACCAATTTGAAAATTTTTGAGGTGACCTTTTTATCAAATATATTTTTGAGCCTTTCTTTGAACTTTAAATGTTTTTCATGAGCTTATCTATGATATTCATCAAGCTCTATAATTTGGTTGACTCTTTTCTTATAGTGGTCTACTTCTTCTTCATCCTTAACTATATGTTGCATAAATTGGTAAGTAGGTAACTACAGATTAAGGGGTAAAATATATTGAGCTCCATAAACAAGATCAAAGGGGATTCTTCTAGTAGACCTTTTAGGTGTCAACCTATCATCCTGGATAATAAAATTTAACTGCTCTCCCCATTTCCTTTTGTTAGCATCTAAAGTCCTAATAATCTTTTATAGATTCTTGTTATTGGACTCGACCTACCTTTTTCCTTATAGATTATGATTAGAGGTATATGCTAAAACAATCCCATAATATTCACATAATTCAACTAATTTTTTTCTCTAGATCACATGGCATTATCATAAATAATTTTAACTAGCACTCCAAATCAATAAATCACATTATTCAAAAGGAAATAAATGACTACCTTGTGTGTTTATCTTTTATAGGGATTGCTTCAACCCATTTCATGAAGTAATCAGTGGCCACTAAGATCCACTTATGACCAACACTTGAAACATCTAATATTTCACCCATAAATTCCATTCCCCACTACCTGAAAGGTCCTTCAACAAAAATCAACTATAGGGGAAGTGATCTGGATGCTTTCATTCTACCAGTGAATCATTGGCATTCTTCACATCTCCTTACCATAGAAATAACATCTTTGAATAGAGTGTTCCACTAATAACCTACCCTCAGAATCTTTTGTATAGTGAATTTGGTAGAAAAGTGACCACCACACACACTACTATAGAACTTTGTAATCAATGTAGAAATCTCATGTTCTACTAAGCCCTTGAAGAGGATGCCATCTGGGTTCTTCCAAGCTAGATCATCTTATAACAGAAGATACTTTTAGGATACTAAGTTCAAGTTCATCCTTTGATTTTGGTCTAAGTGGGGAGGATAATTTAGAGTCTTCAAGTAATTGACTATATCTTTTTACCAAAGAGATTGGTTATACTTGGATTCATGGATATAAACAACCCCTTCTATGTTATTCACTTATACATCCTATAATTTGGCTTCAATCATTAGCTTGGAAAGACCCATGCCTCTTACCAAATTATTCATTTATATCTCCAGATCATATTGTTAAATTTTATTAACCCATTGGCATCTTTTGGTAGTGGTTTCATTCTGAGTTAATATGTCCTTCACCATAGTGTGAGTAACATAGGCCATAATCTTTGAACTCAAAATGTAGGATCTAAACTATTTGATATCCTTTAAGAGGGAAAATCCTTGTTTCCCATTATGGTATAATTTTACATAGATCTTTATAATGCCTTGGTGAAAAATGCAATTGGTTGCTCATTAGCTTTGTCACTCTTTTGTAGTAGCCTTGTGGCAATAGTATGTTCTAATGCAAACAAAAAGATCTAGAAATCTTTTCTATAATTAGGACTAGAAAGCACTGAGGTAGTTTTCAAAGTTGCCTTGATGTCTTGGAATGATTTGGTAGCATTTTCCTCCCACCTTATAGTTTGATCCTTTTTTAACATTGAAGTAATAGGTAGAGTAGTCTCTGTAAAATTAGAAACAAACCTTATAACAAAGCTAATCTAGCCAAAGAAAGATTGAATACCTTTCTTGGTCTATTAGATGGGTACCTTGCCAATGGCCTCTACTCTTTTAGAATCTATCATCACACCTTATTTATACACAATGTCCCCAAGTAGCTTTGCCTTCTATACTCCAAAGTGGCACTTCCTAAGATTGAGGGATATTTCAAACTCCCTACATCTGATAAACATATGTTCTAAGTGACCTAAGTAGTCATCTCTTTTCTTGGAATATATCATAAAATCATCCTGATATACTATAATAAAATGGTTGACTAAATTGATGAAGGTTATGTCCATTTCTCTTTAGAAGGTGGCACTTGCATTCATTAAGACAAAAGGCATTCAGACATACACATAGGTTCCCCATGGAGTAGTGAAATCAATCTTAGACCTTTCAAACTCCTTCACTACTACTTGGTTGTAACCAAAAAAGCCATCTAGAGTTGACAATAGCTCTAAATGAGTAACCTATTAAAGCATGTTGTCCATATTAGGAAATGGATAGTTATCCTTTAGTGAAGCCTTATTTAAATTTTGAATATCAACATAGAGTCAGATGTCTCCATTTTTCTTTCTTATAGGGACTAGATTGGCCACCCACGATGAATACCTAATGGGTTGAATGATCCCACCATCCCTTAATTTCTTTAGTTCCTCTTACATCTTGGTGGCCAAGATGGTATTAATTGGCTATTGTTTTTGGTGGAATGGTTTCATACTAGGCGCAATGGGGATAATATGCTAGAATAAGTCCTCCCTACAAGCTTCCAAATCTGAATATGGCCATGCTAAACAATCCTAGTACTTAATAAAGATCCTGATAAATGTTTCCTTCTCTTTTTTTCTTAGGTGAGTGTCGAGCCAAATTTTCTTTGGATTGTCCTTAGTCCTAATGTTAATCTCAGATACATCCTTTGATATATAAATATTTCTAGATTTAATTCTATCAATGCCATCAAAGGATGCTTCAAGGCTAACCAATCCTCTAGGGATAGTATTAGTCTTCAACTAGAAAGCTTATTTTCCATACAAGGTTTCTTTTCTATCACATACCTGTATCATGGAGTGAAGATTTGTAATGGTTCCTTCAAACTCATTTATACAACATATAAACTTTTTAATTTTATCATCATCATCAAATACCTACTAATAATCAATGTTGTCTAGGTTAGAAGGTCTTATTATAACCTCTAATTCATACTTACATGATGTATTTATATTTTTAAATTTAAACTCTATAGACCTATTTGCAAGTATATCTACCACTTGATTAGAATCTTGAGCATGATATTTAATGTTGAAAGTGTCAAACCATTCCAAGCAATCCCATATAATGTTTCGGTACTGCTTTAATCTCTTTTATTTTGTGGTGTAAATATCTCAAACCTGATTTACCACTAATTCTAAATCACCCTTGACCAATAAATTTTTGAGTCCATACTCCTAGGCAATTTAGAGATCAATCAGGAGTGCTTCATATTTAACAATATTATTTGTGCACCCGAAGGACAATTGGAAGGAGAATTTGTAATCTTGGCTAGTAGGGGCATAGAAGACCACCCTTATTCCATTTATAATGTTAGAACCTGATCCATCAAAATTCATAGTCTAGATGGAGTCTTCATTTATGAAACCAAATTTAGGAGGTAATTCCTCATACTCAACACTCCTCACAAAGTTCCCAATGTTTGTATCCACATGTAACACTTCATTCAAATGATATACTATAATAAATGGTTGAATAACTTGATGAAGGCTATGTCCATTTCTCTATAGAAGGTGGCACTTGCATTCATTAAGAAAAAAGGCATTCAGACATACACATAGGTTCCCCATGGAATAGTGAAAGTAATCTTAGACCTTTCAGACTCCTTCATTACTACTTGGTTGTAACCAAAAAATCCATCTAGAGTTGACAGTAACTCTAAATGAGTAACATATTAAAGCATGTTATCCATATTAGGAAATGGATTGTTATCCTTTAGTGAAGCCTTATTTAAATTTTGAAAATCAACACAGAGTTAGATGTCTCCATTTTTCTTTCTTATAGGGACTAGATTGGCCACCCACGATGAATACCTAATGGGTTAAATGATCCCACCATCCCTTAATTTCTTTAGTTCCTCTTACATCTTGGTGTCCAAGATGGTATTAATAGGCTATTATTTTTGGTGGAATGGTTTCATACTAGGCACAATGGGGATAATATGCTAGAATAAGTCCTCCCTACAAGCTTCCAAATCTGAATATGACCATGCTAAACAATCCTAGTACTTAATAAAAATCCTAATAAATGTTTCCTTCTCTTTTTTTCTTAGGTGGGTGTCGAGCCAAATTTTCTTTGGATTGTCCTTAGTCCTAATGTTAATCTCAGATACATCCTTTGATATATAAATATTTCTAGATTTAATTCTGTCAATGCTATCAAAAGATGCTTCAAGGCTAACCAATCCTCTAGGGATAGTATTAGTATTTAACTAGAAAGCTTATTTTCCATATAAGGTTTCTTTTCTATCACATACCTGTATCATGGAGTGAAGATCTATAATGGTTCCTTCAAACTCATTTATACAACACAAAAACTTTTTTATTTTATCATCATCATCAAAGACCTACTAATGATCAATGTTGTCTAGGTTAGAAGGTCTTATTAGAACCTCTACTTCATACTCACGTGATGTATTTATATTTTCAAATTTAAACTCTATAGACCTATTTGCATGTATATCTACCACCTGATTAGAATCTCGAGCATGATATTTAATATTGAAAGTGTCAAACCATTCCAAGCAATCCCATATAATGTTTTAGTACTGCTTTAATATCTTTTATTTTGTGTTGGAAATAGCTCAAAACTGATTTACTACTAATTCTAAATCACCCTTGACCAGTAAATTTTTGAGTCCATACTCCTAGGCAATTTAAAGACCAATCAGGAGTGCTTCATATCAATATTATTTATGCACCCGAAGGACAATTGGAAGGAGAATTTATAAGCTTGGCTAGTAGGGGCATAGAAGACCACCCTTGTTCCATTTATAATGTTAGAACGTGATGCATAAAAATTCATAGTCTATATGGAGTCTTCATCTATGAAACCAAATTTAGGAGGTAATTCCTCGTACTCAAAACTCCTCACAAAGTTCCCAGTGTTTGTATCCACATATAACACTTCATTCAACTAATATTTAGGATCTTTTAGGACATAAATAATTTGTGGCTCCAAATTTAGTTGAACCATTTTCCCATATAGAGGTATAATGGCATAGGATAGGTCTATCTAAACACTAGCCCCAATACTAGCAACCCATTTTCTAGACAACAACATACCCCATTTAGGTAGATAATCTACAACAACAATGTCTATACTCAATAATTTACTAGGGTATTATGTGAGATGCACCACCAATCCTTTAACCATTCCAAAAATAGGTACTTATTTAGAATCCATGGTGTTGCATCATCCATATGATGTAGTTATTCTTATATAAATTTCATTCAACACAGCTAGTGGTACAATGTTACAAGATGCACTGGAGTCAAACATGCAATTATGGAAAATTAAACCATTAATCAGTAGATTGGTATAGAATGGGTTGACATCCATATAACTATCTACCAATATTATTCCTAAATACATGAAGTGACGTTTAAGGGATTCTAAGTTGTTCTCACTTTCCACATGGGAAGTGGGAGAAAGGTCAAATTCAACAATCTCATTGGCAGTAATTTTCTCAATGAATCCAAAATATTTAAAGGCCCTTCTCCTATACTCTAGAATTTTGAAAATTTATAAAAAGGGTAATATTACCTTCAATTAAATTAATACATGGGCCATGTCATAAATACTATATTTAGACAAAGGAATGTTAGCAGGTAAACTAGTGACACTTTCATTTCGGATACACCCCTCAAGATTAAGGGGAGAAAAGTAGAAGAAACAACATTTTTAACTTCACTCTTCAAGTGAGGCTTCTTGGATTCATCCTTCTTGGGAATACTAGAAAATAGGTTAGTTCTATTCTTGGCCTGGGTACCTTTTGAATTAGCATTATAAGGTGCAATAATAGGCTTGGTGGAATTCAAGACCTCTTTACTCCCTATAGTTTCTTTCTCTTTTGTATCTGCTTTAGGGTCAACAAAGTCTTTATCCTTTGGAGTATCATTTTTTTCTTTAATTCTCAAATTTTACTCCTCTTAGGCAATTACTACATGGATCATCAATTTTTAGTCCTCAACCAATAGAGGTGAATCTCCATACTTCTCTTTCATCATTGATCTTAAAAACTAAAAATCATGAACATGTAATTCATATTTATCTCACAAATGAAGTCTGGGTTGGGACCCTTACCTTTTCACATGATCTCTATAATTATTGAACAATCGTATCACTCATCAAATTTATAGATGGAGAGGTAACCATCACATCTAGTTTATGAACTTGGGAAATAAAACATTCATAGGCTAGAGTGTCTTCACAATCAAGAATAATTGAAGCACTCACAACTTCTTATTAGAAGGTGTAATTTTCCATCTCTTAAAATTCAAAAATATAAATATCATTTCATCAGATACACACTCAATGAATTATGCACCTTGAACATCACTATTAGTTATATTACATGGAAGATGAGGAAGGAAGCACTTATCACACTAGTGAATATCAAAGTTGACTACATTAACCTTTGTAGCTGAAGGATCTGGTACTTCCCCTCCACTTCCCTGATTCTAGTTTTTCTCATGCTTGTCATCCCTTGAAAGCCTCTTTCCTTTGTCATTATTCCTACCTTATAAATCTATCCAACCTTAACCCTAATCCCTAGGATGATTTCTTTCCTCTCTCTTTTGATCTCTCTTATTATCATGGTTAGAACCCTGAGATAACTCCTTTTCTACTCTGGCCAACTTGTAAGAGATTTATTTCAAAAAAATAGTTAGAGTTTTCATAGTTTCCTTTAGATATACATTCTTATGGGAAGATTGAGGCTTATCTAAATTCACCAATTTGACATCATCCCTCTTGTTCAAAGGCTTACCCATATATTTGATATTGTTCTCTATTTGGATAGCCAAATTAAAGGCCATTCATAGATTTGTGAGATCCTTGTCTTTGAGATAAGAGGCTGATTTATTGTTAAATGAATCATAATAATTAATCAAATAAGCATAAAAATTAAGTCTAATGTCCTCTACTAGCCTTCTCAATACCTTACTGAATCTAGAATTAAAATCCTTAACACACTCATAAGGATTTTTCTTCGGGTTTTCAAATTTGGCAAACAAGAATTTGGGATCAATACTATCACCAAATTGCATATTAAGTGCATCAATCATAGCTTTCCATGTGTCTATGGATCCATCAAGGAGGGATTTGAAACACTCCTAGTCCTCTTATTCTAGTGTGTTCATAAAGAGATTTATGTACACATCTTCTAGATCAATTTTATAGTCATCAATAACATTTAAGAAAGATTTTAAGTGTTTTCCCTAGACATGACATTGTTCCCTTGAAATTTGGGTAATATATTTCTAACTTTAATGGGAACTTTATTATGGAATATAAGCATACCATCAAAGTTGATAGGTCTAAATCTTGGGATCACAAATGGTTTGTGTCTATTACCCAGACCTTGATCCTCTTATTCATTATCACTACCTACATTAAATCTCCTTATTTTCATATCATAGTCTCTTATCTCTGAATCTAAAGATGAAGATGAACTAGGGGATAGCTTTGATGAATATGATGAGGAGGACTTGAAGGAGGAGAAATATAATAATGCCTTAATGTCCTTATATGAGGAGAAAGACTTCTTTGTGGAGAAGGAGCTTGAGTTGCAGGGAGCTTAGATTTCTATGAAGTACTTTGATATCCTTCAACTAGAGGGATATTTGAGAAAAAAGGGGTAAATAAAATGGGGGATGAAATATTCAATTCTTACTTGATTGCTTGAGTTTTATCCTATAATAGGCTTCCACACTTGTCTCCTCTTGGATGGACCTTTTAACTCAAGGATAAGCTCTTTAGATGGATCTTTCTGAAAGGAAGACCTAGTACCCTCTAAATTTTTATATCTAAATAAAAATCTTCAAGGAAAAGAAGAGTACATATAATAGGCATTGATATTTGAAATTTTAATGTAATGGAGTCACCACTAGAAAAAAAAAACTTCTAGACCAAAACAAATAAAAGTAATAACAACAATTGATAGAATGAAAACTTTCAAATAATCATGAAAGATAATTAGATCAATGTAGTAACAATAGAGACCTTTTCAAGGTGAAATACTCATGACCCTCTACAAGAGTCCCCAACAACACAAGTGACCAGGAATTCCATTTAATCCTTGATAATGACACTAGAAAGATGTTGGTTCCTAGTTGTACACCTATTTCATTTGGTATTTCACACTTGAGAGAAATGCCAAGCAAAAATTTAAAACCCATTATAATGTCATTATATTTGGGGAGGGGTTTGACATCAAGAATGGACTGAATAGCTAAAATGACTGGGAGGCACTTGAAAAGGGTATGGTTAACTCCCTACTAGTTTTGGCTCTACCTAAACCAAGGTGAGAGAACCTATGGCGTAGCTCACTCACATGGATATATTAGGTGACTCAATCTCCATAGGTATTATTGGCACAAGGGAATACAAATCTGTCTAGAATATAACCAAACCTACTTACTCCACTTAGGAAGGGTTATCACATGGATTGAGAAAATGTTCTAAGTCAGACACAAGCTACTATATACAAATATGAATATAATTGCAACCTTAATTCTAAATATTATTATAAATAATATGAATAAGAGATTGTAATGTTAGGATTTAAAGCATAAAATGTAGACACATGTTAATTACATATTTTTTATGCATTTGTAGGAAAATAAAACTTTAGTATGTAAAGGGAATATTATAACTAGGGTAAGATAGGGGAGGAATATATTTATCAGTTAATAGAAGAGAAAGTGGAGGGTTAATGAGTGAGCACAAATAAATTTAATAAACTGCTATATCATCTTTACCAACAAATGCATTATAGATCTAAAACAAATGAAATTGAAATCATGCATAAATGATATCCTTTAAGGACCCCTTCCAAATGAATCTATGAGCCCAAGACTACCCTTAAAAGAGATATCAATACCTTATTCCCAAATCTCAAAGCAGAAAGGATTTTACAACCTAGATATAATGTCTAAATGACTACCATCGAGATGAATACACCAAATAACCAATCTACTGAGCATGTAAAATAGAGAATTGTACTTCAACAATAGGAAGAAAATGGAAACTAGGAATATATTTTATTTATCAATTAAATGTAAACTAAATACAATGTGTTTTGAACAACATAACAACCTAAAACTATGCAATACAATTTAGTGATAAGGGAGACATATCAAATGCTCTCAAAGTTTGCTAATGATTTTGTAGCAGAAATCAATTTAGCACCAAAAATATCACATAGAGAGAAATCTTTGAGGCTATAGATCTTGACTCAAAAATTTAAATGACCTTTGTAAAGGGATATACCCCCTTCACTTATACAATTAAGCTAATCCTAGCATATTCCTAAAGATGCTCTAGATGGAAAATTCTTTCTTGGGCCTAGAGTCTATTAAACCTTGTCACAAACATGATTCCTTGGATATGCTTATGCTCTTGTGATGATGGATATAATGATCCTCCACCTCAACAAAATATTTTCTATTTATCTACATGGAGGAAGATCTTGCAAGGGATAAAACAAAACCTTTGTCCACTTGCACAATAGAAAAAAACATCCCTTTCCTATCTTCATTATTATACAAAAACTAGATAAAAGGAATGTGCCACTTAATAGGCTGAGTACAATGGTTTCCCAGTGGGAAATAAGAAAAAATAAGGGATGGAAAAGAAGAAAGAAGTGGTGCCAGCTTAGAAAAACAAAAATATCTATTTGTGCTTTGGAGTTGATCTGGATGATGGAATATTTCTCCAACTTATTCATATACCTTGTGTATCCTTCCAACATAGGGTCAAGATTCCCTTAGTTTGAGCCTGCTTGATATTTGAATTTTACTCAGTATTCTTCAAGATAGGTGGTAATATTTTGGAGTATGGTTTGCTTTCATCTGATGGTCTCTTTAAGTTAGTCACAAGACTTCTCAAGTGACACCAATTGTTTTATTTTATCAACATCAAAGGATTCTTATGGTACATCAATGAGGTTTTTTAGAGAAATACATAGTATTTCTTCCTCCAAATCACTTGAACCATAAAGTCTTACCATCTTCCTAAGTGCAACATCTATTTATCTTGTTATAGTATTAAAGGATTTATCTTCTCCTTTCAAATCGAAGATGTCATCTTTGAGCATCACCAATTGATGCTTAATTTCCAATTAACATTCTTTGGGCCTCTAGTGATCATTTAAAGTAATGATATTCTCAACTATCAGAGTATATGTGCCCATATTATAAACCTCATCCATTTTCCACTGAACTTCCACTTCTCAATATCCACCTCATATAATCATTTGAGCATCACACTCCCTTTTATTATCCACTATGTTGTTCAAACATTTTAATCTTGAGTGGACTATTTCTTCGACCTTGGTGTGCAAATCTTCTTGTCATTTTTATGTTTCCCTTCCTTTGGACTTCAATTCATCAATTTGGCCAAAATTAAATGACTCTATTGAGAAGAGAGGATGATCTGGAGTAATACTAGCAGTTGGAGTTACTGCCTTGGGCTCATTCAGTATCTTTTGCAAGTAATGGATCATAGATTGATTTTACACCTTTAACTCTTCCATGGTGGCTTTTTCTTTATCTATTATATGAGACACCATGTTCACCAAACCTAAAAGCTATGATTTAGCTCATTCCTTGATGGCTCCCCTAGATTGTATTTGTAAATAATGTAACTCTCAAAGGGAACATCTTTATTTAAATCATCTTGTGGGGCAATGTCTATCTCCACATTTCTTTCACCCATGGCAGTGAATGTGGTCTTAGAGTGTGTCTTGGCCTTATTGGGGGTTTGGATTTATACACCTGAGTGATCTTCACTACATCAATCTCCCCAATATTTCTCATGATGTCTTTCTTTTCCTTGACTTGTTCCTCAACCCATAAAATGGGTTTGGTCTAAAATCCCATTGATTTAGTGGACATTGATGTAGGCCTTGAGATAGTGAAAGATGGTGTCATCAAAGTACCTAGTGTAGGAAGTGCCATAGGAATGGTTTGTGGACTCAACAAAAACTATTCAATTTCTTCGTCACTCTTGAGCTTATCACCACCTTGTTCTTTTTCTCTAGGTTCCCCTTCAAGGTTTGGCTCTGTCTACTCCAAAACTTCAAATTCTGACCTGAATTTGTGAGACTCCTTGAGCAATTTCTCAATGGAGATCCATTTTCCTATGAACTAATTTAAAGGTTCCACAATTGCTTCACCTTATTTATTTACATGATCCTTAAGTATAGATGAGGCTATGGTGACTTCCTTGTTTCCTTTAGGAAAATCTTCACCAATCATGGCCTCTAAACCTTTATTATGGATTGGATCATGAACATTGATGTGAGGAAGGAGACTTTAAGGTAATTCAACAATACTACCTGAAGTACCCTCCTCAGTGTATTTATTGGACTGGTCCAATTCCTTATTTATCTTGATATGGGTGGGAGTACTTATTTTTAGGTTTGCTTCCCCACCTTTATCTACACTTGCCTTCTCCTCTGGTGTTGAAATTGACACCTTTGGATGGGAATGGAAAATTGATGATAATTCTAGAGTAGCTTTTGGGCCTTATTATGTAATCACTACTTCAAGATCATTGGTGAATTGAACAATCTTCTTTAGCTACACCTCATCTTTCTCATTATATTTATTCATTTCTTCAACTTCACCTTGATTAACTTGGCCTGATGGTTGGGTGATGACATTCTCAACAAATGTCTCTATATATGATGAGATCATTTCTTTCTCTTGAAGGGCCTGAACTTGAGTGGCTGCTTCAACCCCAACCTACACATCATATTCAAAAGAGAGATGATCAATTGAGGCTATAAATTCTTCCTCATTACCCTTAATTTTTACTCTTAAAGGACCCTCTTCTACAAAAAAACCAACCATCGAGACCTTTACTAGGGTTTGGGGTCTTTCCCTCATAGTTCTTTACCCAAATTTTAATTATGGAGGAATGAATGCTCATTATTTCTTCATCACCTCAGAAATGGGCCTATCTTCATCTGAGTCTTATTGTTCACTCATATCTATTAATTTATGAGCATATGAGGATTGATCCTCTTTCCTCTTCATAGGGAGTTCCTTAGAAGGTAGGTCTTTGAACACAACCTCATTCCTTTTCTTAGGAATCTAAAATAGAGGCTACATATCCCTCTTGACTCTTTTTTTCTTGGATTGTTCTACCTCTTCTTCACCTCTTCTCTTCCTCGAGTAAGTTATTGGAGGAAGGGAAATTGATGGCTATTATGCTAGTGGAGCCATGGTGGAGCAAGTGTAAAAATAGCTAGATTGACCATTGTAAGGGCTACTAAGATGGTTGGTATCATTAGGTCTCCCTCTGATGCAATTTATATTGGGGTGGTACTAGCTAATGTAACCTCTATAGTGGGGATCTTATCCTAATTTTCAACCAAATTTGTTAATTTTGAAAAAAACAATCCCACCTTAGACTGTGATGTAGATATGAATTCCACATTAATTGGCTTAGTGAAGTCAACATCACCAACCTTGAATTTATCTTTGCATTTTTCCATTGGCAATGGAGCCAAGGGAACAACATTGTAATCTAGGAGGAAACTCTTTAACTCCTAAACTTGTTTGAGTTCTTAGAGGGCAGGGGTTTCATAAGTATTGAGATCAACCCCATGTTTCTACAACCACCTGAAGGTTCTTCTCATGATTTCTATGGAACTCCATGGAATTGAATCAGTTTCCTTAGTAGTGAAGTCCACCTATGAGATATTATGGGCTTCAATATTGGATTGGTTGTACACCATAGATAATGTCCTTTTATCATCCTCCATGTCCTTTAGAATGAGAGCAATGTTGTAAGTGATAACTTATTATAATTTTGGCCTCATGAAGTCTAGTTTTATGACATCTTCCTCAAAAATGACATTAGACTAGATGTCTTCATAATGTGATTGATGTAGAATCACACTTGTTTCTATGTTAACCCACCATTTGATATCATAGTTTGGTTTTGGTGGCATCTTGTCAATCATATATTGGCCCATTTCTTGATCTAATCCCTTGGCCTTGATAATAAAAGGACATGAATAATGTCCAATTTCAATCAAAAACTTGAAAGGATTTTTCACCTTCTTTATTGCTATCATTTCATGTGGGGCACCATTTTCCATCTCAACTCCATCAATGCTAGTTGATCATCTAGGTATCTCGATAGTTTATATGGAGACCTCAAGTAGCCACTTATTCTGATATAAGTGAATGATATGAACTAAATATATGAGGTTTCATACTTATCAATGGTTTCTTTGTCCCCTTTAGACATTATTTTGAGGCCTCTTAGAGGATAGAAGACACGCATCATAATATTGAATAAGCAATTATAAACTTTGTAGAAATTTTGTCTAAAGTCATCCAAAGTTATTTGTGGATAAGTCTCATATATCCTCATTCCACTGGGATTCGTTGTGAGCCCATGGAATGTTATATTATGAATTAGGCTATACATTAAGTAGGAGGACATGTAAAATGTACCTATGAACTCCTCTATGTGGATTATAACTTAAAGCTACATCATTTACCTGTGTAGGTTGTCACTTAAAGTGGTGGCCAAATCCAACCTCTTATGTTACTCCAACACATAGATTAATATTATAAACATCCAAGGCTCAAACTTATTTATGGTGGGCATCCCATATATTTTGGCTACCATGGCAATCACATACTAGGGAAATTCCTTGAGTTTTGCTAGTTTCAAACTCTTAGACATTCTAGAGACCTTTTGTCTTTTCTTAATGAGTAATCAGGGGTTGATAATGTCCCATATTATTTTTTCATTTTTGTCTTCATACTCTTGGCATTCCTTCAAGGAGAGTGTGATAATTTCAAGTTGGGGAGGAGTCCCAAGCATGGTGTTTAGGGCCAAAGGAGTGAAATATTAGATAATTAATTGAATTTCATCGATGATAGTCCTAGTATCAAGTTGATATACTTGAGCACATGCAATCACTAATTTTGGGTATTGTTTAGCCAAGGGGAATACTACCATAAGGGTAATATAACCCATTCCAAGATTCAAGACCATTGGTAGAGGGTTTGGTTGCTACAAAACATTCAATAAAGCTATAAAGTCTAAACCCTAAACATATATATCTTTGATTCCATCCAAAACAAAAATGATGTTACTTTTCATAGATGTTAAAGATGTTGCCATTGTTCCTTAGATTTCTAATGCAATACTTTTAACTCAAACAAATTCTTCACACAAATCATCTTCAAAATACCTTCAAACCCCTTTAAAGAACACAATACCAGTATCTAGAAGAATACTTATTGATAATCTAGAGGGTTGTATGCAATTGAAGCTAAAAATATTTGGAGAATTTGTCATAATCACTATTTCATGCTACATGTAGCTAGCACACATAAATGGCTCAAATATGCAAGTAGAAGCTTAAAATGCAAAAGGTAAATGTGAATTAAAGTAAATGCCTTAGTTATAATCTTTTGCATTTCAAATTATGGTTACCATTAATTCTTTGAAGCATAATGGTTATTTACCAACTACCCCTTTTATTAATTGGAGCTTCATTCTAAAGATGAAGGAGAAGGTGCAAACATTTCCATTATGTTGGGTAATCCTCCTTGCAACACATGGATCCATATAAGAAAATTTTTCATTCCAATGATTTTTAGGCCTTCAAGGACTTTTTACATCTTGCCCATGACAAGGTAAGTGAGGTAATCTTCAAAAAGGGCTTAGAGCTTGAAAACCCATAAGGAACTACCACATGTCATTAATTTTCTTTACAAATTTAGGTGTTCAGGCCTTCAAGACTTTTTTTGCACCTTTCCCACCAAAAGGTAAGTAGGGTAATCCATAAAAAGGGCCCAAAAATCATAAAACCTCAAGGATCCACCACATGTCCAACTCAGATGTTATCTCAGACTCTTAACCAACTTTTCACCTTTGCACCATCCTTCTTGATATAGGGAAGGGTAAAAGATTCTTCTAATCCCTAAAAATGCACTTATTACTTGTAAAAGGGAATGAACAAGTCATTACCTTGTAAATTTGATGATTTTAACCTAGGCATTTTCATGGGATAAAATATTAGGAGTCCCCTGAGATAACCACATGTCTTTCATTCATCTCATTGGGTAATTCCTCACCTTAGTCACCAAAACATGTTGAAGGTGAAAAATGGAAATTTCATCCAGGGCCCAAGACCTTTTCTTCTTCGAGCACAAGGTAGAAAATCAATGTATTCAAAGAGACTTGGTTACATTATATCTTCTCAAAGTGAACCTTCCCATCATGAAACCTCTAGCCAAAACAAATGACCTTACAATTCCTTCAAGTTTTTTTTGAAAGAAAAGTGCTTAAAGGGCATGTGTCCTTCAGAATTTTTACCACAATTAAAAAGTCTGAAACAAATAAGACTTAGCATCTTTTCCAAAATAAAGGATTTCCTTTAGGATTTTTGTTTGAGAAAAATACCTAAAGGATAAATGCCTTTTAGACTTTTTGCTATGAACAAAAACTATGAAAAAAATGACCCAAAGTAAATGAAATAACCCTTTAGAAATTGTGTGAAAAACTTATCCCAAAAAAGATAAGTCATTGAATTCCTTCAAAACTTTTGTAGCAGATAAAATGTCTGATGAAAATAAGTCTTCAGAATTTTTGTCCAAGAGAAAAAAGTCTGAAGACCTATTTTAATGGGACATTGTGTTCATTTAAAGGGCCTAAGAAGTCTAAGGGAAAGAGCACCTTCACCAAGAAAAGACATGACAAGGACTTAGGAAATTATGAACATGAACTTCACCTTCCAAAGGAAAACATGGAGATAGAACTAGGGATAACGACTTAAACATTTATACTCAACCCTGGTTGGACTTAGGCATTTTCATGGACAAGGGCCCAATTACTCCAGTGCAATTTTAGGCACTAACAAAGGCTCTCATAAAACTTGGAAAATCAATAAAATACCCTAGACAATGATATCAAAACACAACTGATTTTTAACGTTCAAAATCTTTTGAAGCTAAAAAGGGCACAAACTACTTGGTGTAGGTTTGGACTCCAACAAGAGGTATATATTAACTTGTAATTTTGAATTGTAAAACTAGAATTTTTTAAATAATTTTACTACATGTACTTGGGGAAAATATAACTTATATAAATGTATTGTGTATGCAGGTTTGTCCTATGACATCTGATTGTCCCAATCAGATGACTACTAGGGAAACTTCTCATGTTTCTCTTGTATTTGAGATGCCTATTACAATAGTTGAGCTTGAAATTTACTTATTTGAGCATGAAAAATAGATTGAGTAGGATCATGAGATTGCATTAAATTCATGTGTTTAAATGATTTTTTATTTTAGTTTAAAATTAATTTCTTAACAATTATTTGAATGTATTCTATGTTAATTTTGTAATAATTCTTGTATTTGAATAGGTTCAGTTGTAAGTGAGCTATGAGCATAGGACCCATAGTCAGACCTTAGATAAATGCAAGGCATTATGAGGTTCTCCATCTACTAGTAGGGCATCCTAGGGAGAGTCTTCTTCAAGGAAGGCAAAGAGAGTGAGGCTATTTGATGAATAGTATGTCTTACATGAGATGTACTTTTTTGTATGCCTATATGGCATTTTACACATTTTTGGCATTATATATGCGTATATTACATTCACCCAAAATTAGATACTATGTTGGTATATGTAATTTTTTGTATACCTATCACGTCAATCTATGTATTATTGACATTACACACATGTGTCTATATTTTATGCTTATCATGGAAATCTATCTAATTTATATTAAGTTTTTATTTCATTATGTGTTATTGTACAATGTTGTTTTGATCTTCCAAAATATTATCTATCATATATTTATTTAATGTTGTACACAAATTAGGATTAAAAAATTATTCTTTTCAATGAGCTATAAATCTTGGATCTCCCATACTTTTTTAAATTTAAATTTTTTATTTCATTCTGTGTAAAGTAATTGACTAATGACACTCTTATCACTTAGGATTAATGGTATTCTTCTCTTTGTAACTACTTTTTATACAATTTATATACACTTCTTTATGTCATTAGACCTCTTATAAACCTCTCACATTCATTCTCTAACTCATTTCATTCATTCCATTCATAAATGTCCTCTCACTCTTTCACTATCTTCTCACTAGGCAATCCTCTTAGGTTTCAAGTACCAAATATTGATATAGGTTTCATGTGTAAAATATATTACCATGTCTAATATTTTATGAACATATTTTACTTTATTTAGTGTCCTTCAAACCTTGAATCACACTTCAATACTCATTTTCACATACAAAGCTACTAATAACCCCACTAGGCTTGTAGGCTTTTTTCACCTTTTCACTATGTTTGAAAAATATAACAACTCACCTAAATATCCAAAATAATTTTAGACCACCCTCTATCTTAATGAAACTCTCCCTAAAGTTCCATTCTTCAATTCACTCTATAGGTATCTTTTCCTTTATAATCCCTTGTCTAATTAGGCCTTTTTAACCCTCCATTCATGACACAGTCATCAAAACCATATAAATATGTACTATATGGAGTCAAAACCACTTTAATACTACTTGGGGCATCACAATATGTTATAATACCAATTTTCAACAATTTTACATAGTTGGGATGGGATTTATAGGGTTTTTAGGTTTGAAGCCCTAACTACCTATCTACAGAGGTTGAGAGGCTTAAAAATTAACTTTATTTAGTTTTAATTCCTTCCAAAGGAACCTATGACCTTCCTAAGGTCTATGTTATTAGTCTCCACATTCCCCAATATTTAATATCCTTTGATAAACCTTCCCTCACTTCAACCAACTCAAAATGCATAAATCTGTCACTCTTTAATGGACTATCTATACTTTAAAGGTTATTAAACCTCCAATAAACTATTGTAATAATGAAACTTACTCCTACATGTGCTCAAAATTTTACCAAGTTTATAACCATATACTTTCTCAACCATACACATGCTTTCATTATCACACTAACCGAATAGACATATGGTAATTAAGCAAAACAGGGGTTTGTTATGTTAGGTTTATTTGTGTTCAATAGTTCCAAACCCCCAAAATATATTTATAGTGATTTTTAATCTCTTCCATTACACCAAATTATACCAACTCCATGGAAATTTACCTTATTTATGCAAACATCAACCTTTCTTGGAATTTGATTTCATAACAAGTCATTGATTGTCTACCAAATAGAGTGCTCTCTATGTAAACAAGGTAACCTTTAAAATAACAAGGTAATGAACATTTCTTACTTGTTTTAAATCCAACCTATACATTGAACTAATCACCTATAATATCTTGTTTAAACCTCCCAATACACACAAAAATGACTTGATCATAGCCTCTAGGGCCTTTCAAAGACAATATACAAATTGATGACAATCCAATACTATTCCATGAGATATAGGTACATAAAATCATTCAATATTTATTCACTTTTACAAATCTTTATTACAAAACATATCCCATGAAAAGGATTGGATCATCATATTTTGAAAGGTATGTTATCTTTTCTTCATTTCCCCATTTTTGTTGTGGTCTTATTCTCTCTCTCACCTCTCTCTTTTCTCTATATCCCTTCTATGACACATAACACCTATAACTTCCAATCCATCCAAATTAAATGTTAGTTTGGGTGGTTACCTAACTTATTCTCTTACATCTAACATGAGGATAGTGTTAACATGACTAAACATAAATTTTAAGGGTTATCACCTTTATATCTTTGACATGACATCTCTTCAAACCCCTTTTACATGACTTATGGGACATAAATACCTATCTACAGAGGTTGAGAGGCTTAATAATTCACTTTATTTAGTTTTAAGTCCTTTCAAAGGAACCTATGACCTTCCTAAGGTCTATGTTATTAGTCTCCACATTCCCAAATATTTAAGATCCTTTGATAAACCTTCCCTCACTCCAACCAACTCAAAATGCATAAATCTGTCACTCTTTAATGGACTATCTATACTTTAAAGGTTATTAAACATCCAATAAACTATTGTAATAATTAAACTTACTCCTACATGTGCTTAAAATTTGACCAAGTTTATAACCATATACTTTCTCAACCATACACATGCTTTCATTGTCACACTAACCGAATAGGCATATGGTAATTAAGCAAAACAGGGGTTTGTTATGTTAGGTTTGTTTGTGTTTAATAGTTCCAAACCCCCAAAATATATTTATAGTGATTTTTAATCTCTTCCATTACACCAAATTATACCAACTCCATGGAAATTTACCTTATTTATGCAAACATCAACCTTTCTTGGCATTTGATTGCATAACAAGTCATTGACTGTCTACCAAATAGAGTGATCTCTATGTAAACAAGGAAACATTTAAAATAACAAGGTAATGAACATTTCTTACTTGTTTTAAATCCAACCTATACATTGAACTACTCACCTATAATCTCTTGTTTAAACCTCCCAATACACACAAAAATCACTTTATCATAGCCTCTAGGGCCTTTCAAAGACAATATACAAATTGATGACAATACAATACTATTCCATGAGATATAGGTACATAAAATAATTCAATATTTATTCACTTTTACAAATATTTATTACAAAATTTATCCCATGAAAAGGATTGGATCATCATATTTTGAAAGGTATGTTATCTTTTCTTCATTTCCCCATTTTTTTTTTGGTCTTATATCTCTCTCTCACCTCTCTCTTTTCTCTATATCCATTCTATGACACATAACACCTAAAACTTCCAATCCATCCAAATTCAATGTTAGTTTGGGTGGTTACATAAATTATTCTCTTACATCTAACATGAGGATAGTGTTAACATGACTAAACATAAATTTTAAGGGTTATCACCTTTATATCTTTGACATGACATCTCTTCAAACCCCTTTTACATGACTTATGGGACCTTTTAATACTTCTCCCACCTAAACATTTCAAACTATGTTCCTACATCACCTTATATCATCCCCTAATGCCACCTAATAGTTTAATAGGTCAATTACTCTTTAGGTTTTTAGGTCTGTATTCAAGTTTTAAAATTTTAAGTTATGGTTATAAAACTCTATTTTTGATGCTTCTTGACTGAAAATTATCACTACTAACATGTTTTTGGGGTGGATAACATCTAGGACCAATTCTTGGCCTCCCATCAGGCCCTATCGATAAACCCACCACCCATTATGGCCTCAAGAACACCCTTCCCAATACAAGAAAAATGCAAATTTTTATTCTAAGTTAAAACACACATAAAAAAATTTAAGTCATTTCCATGAACCTTAAAATCCCTCCCATGCCTCTTTAATCCCTCTAAGCACTTAGGTGGAAGCTTCAAGAGAAATCCATTGGACAAGTTGTAGTGAGGGGTCTAAAAATACAACTTTTTGGTAGTAAACAAGCAATTTCTTAAAATCCATTTAGAATTTATACCTCAAAGACTTCCACCTATGAATATATAACTTTGATCACATCCAAATATAAAAATTACATGTTATCACACTGCCATGATGTTCAAATCCACCTGGAAGTGCATTTTCACTACCATTTTGAAGAGCAAAAACACTGATAATAAATGTCAATGTTTAAGTTATGGTTGTAAAAATTTATATTTGATGATTATTACCTATAAAATGACATTTAAAACATTTCCAAGTGGATGGATAACATTTAATACTAGGTTCTTAGCCTCCCATCAAGTGAAATTATTTGACCAAATGTAATGTTCATTGAAAGTAATGTTCCTCTAACTCAACTATTCATATAACTTCTGAAAACAACCTTGTACATACTCTAAAAAATTTCATATATCATCTTTGACATATAAATTTTACTCCTTTAATATTTTACATTGTTACTTTATACTATCAGGTGCATGCATGAATGGTATATGCATGAATATGGCAACTTTTGATGAGTTGTAATACTACAATTGAACTTCCATTTAGGGTTTGACTATGTAGTTTCTAGTAAAATCAACTACTAAAATAATTGAACCAAGTAGGAATGTATCCTTGCTTATCTTTAAATTTTCATCCAACCATTTATCCCTATGTGTGTGCCTTGTATACTCATAAACAATCTTTTCCCTAAATTTGACCAAAAATTCAGAGACATGTATCTTTTTTATAACAAGCTCACACCTTTTAGATTATTTGCCATCTTTTACTTGATAATTCACTGATTTATATTTTATTAAAACAATTAATTCCTATCCAATTGCACTTGTAATCTCCTCATGGATACTTTTTATTTAATTTTTGCAATCCACCACAAATGCTACAATTTCTATTTAAACATGATTTGTTGTAAAATAATTATCCATCCAGTCTTTTGCAAAAGATAGAATAAATTCCCTAGCTTATTTTGGTGGTAATTCAATGCCACACTCATATACAAAAAATTTAGTATGCAAATTATAATTAATATAGAAAAGACATCATAGTACATTTAAAATTCAACATGTTGCCTACAACAAGTTGTGTATGTGTGATTTATTTTTACATAAAAAGGTTTGGCCATCTCAAAATATCTTTGATAAATAGAAATTTTCAAATGTTTTTTTTTTAAATTTAGAGTATAATTGTGTTTGAGTCATATCCATTAAATGTTTTGGATGTGGTTCATATTTACGAAAACCAACTAATCTTTTCACAACATCTCTTGCATTGGGTGAAACTCTTGTACTATCTTTCCAAAATTGAGAAAGTAACTCTTTGAGAATATCATTTATAGCCTTGTCCTTTCATGGAAGTATACCATATAATGCTTATATCTCATTGGTATTAGGTTCATTAAGTGTTTCACATATTTTAATTGATTTTATTATTGTTTTTTTGTTTATATTAAGAGTTTGACTTATTTTTGAAACCATTAATTTTTTCCCCATTTTGTCACTTACTATACAAGTATGAAAATAATTTTTGTGGGGATATAATTATTAATTTAGATTAACATAGACATTGAAAAGTGAGATTTATATTTAATAATCATAACATGATCATTTCATTTATTGAATAAGGTTCTACTTCATCCAACATATTGAGAAGCATATATTAATAATAACATGATCATGTTGTGTAATAACACGATCACATTATTCTTAACACTCATTTAGGGTTAGAAATTGGCATTGAGAACTGAGTGTTGTTTATATTAATAATAACATGGTCATGTTATTAAATAGCATGATTGAATTATACTTAATATAGATTAGGGATTAGGGATTAGAGATTAAGTCTTTAGTGCCTAGGGTTTATGGATTAGGGATTATAATTTATGTTTTTAGGTTTAGGTATTAGGGATTAGGGGATGAAAGGTTTAGGTTTAAAGGTATATATAAGGTCTAATCACTTTATGACATGTGTGAACCTAATTCTTACTAAAAAGGATGTTAATTGGGACTAAATTAATTGGTAAATAGGGAAAGATTTTGGTTTAAAATTTAGGGTATAGTGTTTAGGGCTTAGGTTTAGGATACATAAGATTAATAACAATGATAATTCTTAGTCTAAATGATGTTAATTTGGGCTAACATGATTAGTTCAAGTTTTAAAGATTTTATATTTATTGTTTAGAGTTTAGGTATTAGGAAATTTAAGAATTAGGGCTTGGAGTATAGGATTTAGTGTATATAAGGTACAATAATGATGGTGATTGGGGTAAATTAGAGCTAATCAACCCTCATATCACATTTTATAGTCATGAAATTAGGTTGAAGGGGCTCAAAATATCCCCAATTTACTTCAAATGCATAACTAGATTGGTACTCTGAAGGCTAAGTTTTGGCCATAGGTTTAAAAAATGCATTTTATGACATCTCATGATAAAATTAGTTATATCATAAGGAATGTATGTTTTCAGAATGTAGTGGGAATTAGGGCATATTTTTAAGGTAAAAGGACTTGTATATAACATAAAATTGCTCTATGCCATGTGAACCTAATTCTTACTACAAAAGATGTTAATTGGGACTAAATTGATTGGTGAATAGGGAAATATTATGGTATATAATTTAGGGTATAGTGATTACGGTTTATGGCTTAGGTTTTAATGTATATATGGTTTATGGTAGATAGGGTCAATCATAAACATAATTTAGGATAATTTGAATCACTTGGACCCATTTGTGACTATAGAATGTGTTTTTGGGTTGTCATTATACCCTAGAAGTCATCATGCAAATTGAGTCAATTAGTCAAATGGGTAAATCAATCATGTGATTTAGGCTAAACTAAGCCCTATGAACTTAATTCTTAGTCTAAATGATGTTAATTTGGGCTAAAATGATTGGTTCAAGGTTTAAATAGTTTATATTTATGGTTTGGAGTTTAGGTATTGAACTTTAAGGATTAGGGCTTAGGGTATAGGTTTTAGGGTATATAAGGTATAATCATGAAGGTAACTGGGGTAAATTTGAGCTCCTTGAACCTATATCTATGAGTAAATAATGTGATTTTGAGCTCAATTAGCAACCAGATCATCATAGATTGAGCCACTTAAATCAATTTTGGTTTAATGAGTGATACAATTTTGACCAAGTTCATCCCCATGAACCCAATTCTTACTATATATATAAAGGATGTTAATTGGGGCTAAATTTATTGGTTTAGAGTTTAGGTTCTATAATATAAAGGGTTTGGGTTTTAGAGTTTATGTATTAGGGTTTAATGTAAATGATACAAGGTTTAGGGTTAAATTTAAATGGTATAAGATTTAAGGTTTAAGATATCATATATAGGGTCTAATCACTAAGGTAATTGAAAGATATTTGAGCTTCTTGTTCACCTATTTATGACAATCACCTTAATGTTTTAAATCCTAATAAAAAGAGGGTAATTTATACCATGTACATGTTACATGCATGTTATATAATTTATTGAGCCATAAATTTGGTTTAAGGGCTCAATTTTTCCCAAATCATGCCCCTAATTATACAAATTGATTAATTAGCTCAATTCATGATAAAATCATTCTTTTGATTTTACCCCAAATCATACCTTGATCTTGAATGGGTTCAAATTGGATTAAAATGCCTCCTCTATTAAAATAATCAACTAGCCTCCTCTTTTGTTAATTAGGTTAAAGGGATTTGAAATAACCCTAATTTACTTTAGATGCATAGCTAGATTGGTACTTCAAAGGCTAAGTTTTGGCCATAGGTTTAAAAAGTGCATTTTATGACATCTCATGATAAAATCAATTATATCATAAGGCATGTATGTTTTTGGCATGTAGTTGGCATTAAGGCATAGTGATTATAATTTATGTTTTAGGGATATGGATTAGGGCATAGGGTTGACGTTTAAGGATATGTATATAATGTCTAATCACTCTATGCCATGTTCAAACCTAATTCTTAATATAAAGGATGTTAATTAGGACTAAATCAATTGGTAAATAGGGAAAATTTATGGTTTAAAATTTAGGGTATAATGTTTAGGGTTTATGGTTTAGGTCTTAGGTTTTAATGTATATATGGTTTAGGGTACACAGGGTCAATTGCAAAGATAATTGAGGACACTTTGAATCAGTTGGACCCATTTGTGACTATATAATGTGTTTTTGGGTTATCATTATACCCTAGATGTCATCATGTAGATTGATTGAGTTAGTTAGATGGGGTAATTAGCTATGTGATTTAAGCCAAACTAAACCCTGTAAACTTAATTCTTAGTCTAAATAATGTTAATTTGGGATAAATGATTAGTTTAAGTTTTAAATATTTTATATTTATGGTTTAGAGTTTATATATTAATACCTTTATGGATTAAGGCTTAGGTTATATAAGGTCTAATCATGATGGTGATTGGGGCAAATTTGATCTCCTTAAACCTAGATCTATGAGTAAAGAATGTGAATTAGGGATCAATTATCCCCCACATCATCATAGATTGAGCCTATGAAGTCAATTGTGGTAATGAGTGATGTAATTTTAACCAAGTTCATCCTAGTGAACCTAATTTATACTATATATAAAGGATGTTAATTGGGGATAAATTAATCCTAGGGGCCTAATGAGCCTCAGTGTAAGGAATTTCATCCATATGATATCAATTAGGGATCTAAGTGCTCACCATATTAAAAAGATAAGTATTTTTTCAATTTGATATGAAATTTGGTCTAAAGGAGCTGTGTGCAAGAAATTACATTTATATAATGTAAATTAGGGCTTAATTGGCCTTGATTGCATACCATAATGAACCAAATGAGTATTTGGTTCTAGATGATACATAATTGGGGCTAATGGAGGCTTGACTAAGGAAGTGTGTCAACATAATTTAAATTAGGACCCTAATTTCACACCTTATTCAAATAATTGAGTGTTTGATTCAATCTGATATGAAATTAGGACCAATTGAACCATTTATAATTAATTACATCCATTTAATAATATTTGGGATTTTGATTGTGCACTAAATTTAATTAAAAGAATATTTGGCTCAATATGATATGAAATTTAGTCCAAATAAGCCTTGTGTAAGAATTTTCATCCTTCTACTATCAACAGGGGGCTCTATTGGTCCCAAATACATAACATATTGAATCAACCAAGTATTTAGTTTAGTTGAATATGAAATTATGGTCAACCAAGGCTCATGAAATTAAGTGAATACATCTAATGTCAATTATAACTTTGTTAGCCTCAATTGTAAACTATATTTAGCTAATCATGTATTTGGTTTTATCTTATACATAATTGGGTCCAACTTAGCCCCATGAAAGTAATTTTATCCATCTAAAATTGGTTGGGTTCCATTAACCCCAATTACACACCATATTGAACCAATTTAGTATTTAGGTTCAATATGATATACAATTGGGGCCACTCAATCCCTAGGCAAGGAATTGCATCCATATAATGTCATTTGGGGATCTAATTACATTATGTTAAGTCAATTGATATTTTTTCTACACTATACATGATTGATATACTATACTATTTCACACCATATTATAAAAACCCAAGTATTTAGTTTATTTTGATACTTAATTAGGGCCAACCAAGCTCTATCCAAGGAAATATGTCCATCTAATGTCAATTTAGGATCTATTGGCCTAATTGCACACCATATTGGGATCAAATGAATAATAAATTGATTTATAGGTTGATACATCTCCATTTATCATTTAATTCTATTAAATATTGACAATAATATTGGTCCCAAAAAAAATATTAATTAACCAAACTTTAATCTTAAGACTACTAGGCCTAATGGCTCATTTAGTAGGTCAAAATGCAAATTCAAGTTTTAGGGTGTTGAGAATATATAATGTGATCACATTAATAATGTTATTTAATTATTAATTAATGTGATCATTTTATTAACATGATCATGATATTTTAATTTCAATTCAATTCTCATGCCTTTTGGCTCAGGAATGGCTTGGATTCCTGAGCCAAAGGCTTAGACTATCAATGTATAGCTGAGTTTTGAGAGTTATGATAAAAAAGTAATAAAATTCAAATTTTATTTCCAAATACAATAATAATTTCAATATGAAAATTCAAAAACATAATACCATCATGATGAGCACACTCTCCTCTTTCCAAAAACATGATTTTTATAATATTTGGACTAATTTAGGATTTTAAACTATGTTAATTTCTAACTATACCTTGTTTAACCCACTACATGCTACAAACATACCTACCTATACATGTTCATGTCATTTTTATTTCTTTTATCCAGGTAAAAAATAAGTTATATGGTCACAAACTAGGCCTAATTCTACACACATTCAAAAAAAAAAAATCATTTTTTTAGGTAGTTAGGTGCACCACACGAATGGCTATCCATTTTTTTATCAGTTTTTAGGATCTATTTATTTTCAAAATTCATAAAAAAAAATATATTCATTGAAAAAATAAAAAAATATAGGTTACAAACTAGAATATTTTATTTAAATTTTCCCCAGAGGTTTCAAATAGTATTAAACGCTGCAAAAAAAATAGTGCACCACACAGTCATCTATCTACTATGTTTTCTATAAAAATAGGAGTTCTTAAAATTTTAGATGTTTGACCTAGTTATACTTAACCATTTTTAAAAAAAATAGTGTTTTAGAAACTAGACTAGAAATGTGACATTTCATGTTCTTACACCATCTTCAAATTTGGAGTGTAGATATCCCAAATTATCTATAGAAGTTCATATTTCTAAAATTTTAGGAAAAACATGTCCAAGGGTAGGCCACTTTTTATCCTTAAAATTTTTTCACTTACCCACATATATGGTCCAATAATCAAGGTAAACTCAGAGTAAATGATAGGTGAAGTCCTTGAATTTTGTAACCATAACACATGAAAATATAGATGGCATATTCTTCAGCCCAAAATTCATCTTATTGTAGGATAATTAACCATACTCAGTCTCAAAGGTTGTATTTTTTTTATACTCTTATGAAATATATATCTAATGTTATCCCAAAAAACCATTAGTGAAGGTAAAAATTTCACATCCTATAATACCTTCTAGAATTTATTTAGTCAGTGAAGATGGAAATGGGTCTATCACACATGCAACATTCAATATTTTTAAATCCACATAGAATTATAATTAAACATAATTTTTCAATATTATAACCATTATAATAACCAGTTAATATTCATTAAAAAATATATTAATCTAATAATAATCATGTTATCAATATCCTCTTTAACATTAGTGTGGATGTTTGGATTCATTCGGTATGGCCTCTTCTTAACTAGTCTTGCACCCTTAATGAACTTAATACTCATCCTCCACAAAATCTATATGTGTGTGTGTGTGTGTGTGTGTGTGTGTGTGTGTGTGTGTGTGTGTGTGTGTGTGTGTGTGTGTCCTAAATTTATGTATTAATTCAATAATTTAGGCTAACTCTTCAACAAACCAATAATCTTTAATGGCGGTGATCTTTGGTTTGTCTTCCATTATAATATTTACCTTAGTTGTCTTCAATGGACCATGGTAGTAATTATTATTATCTTTAAAAATATATAAAAAAATAATCTCTAAATGAGGTCTACACCTTCAAATGATACATCATATCTTCAATAAGAGTTTCATCTATCTTATGAACCACATTCTATTTGTTGTGCTTGAAACACTGATTTTGCTCCACCATACCTCTTCATTTTTCTCACTAGATTCATTATCATTTTTTCATTATTAAAATATTTCCATTAGTTTCATATCTTTCTCATTCTACATATTTTAAACAAGATCTTCTATATATCTAAACAAATTGGCCATATTTGTTCAAAAATTATTCAAAGAGAACATAAATATTTGATTATCTCCTAATGAACTTGTGGTAATAACTAGTGTGGTATTTAAAGGCATGCACATCCCACTATATGTTTGGCACTTATAATTTTAGGTTGATATAATTTTTAAATAGGATCCACAAAAATCCATTATTTATAATTCACATAGATTGTAAGCATTCTAAAAGGTGTTGCAAAGGCACATTT
Source organism: Torreya grandis (assembly GCA_037957365.1). Lineage (NCBI taxonomy): Eukaryota > Viridiplantae > Streptophyta > Pinopsida > Cupressales > Taxaceae > Torreya > Torreya grandis. The sequence goes on along the minus strand of JARHVA010003703.1, from coordinate 1,527,739 downwards.
ATTTAGATTGAGTGATATATAAAGTTGAATGCATCACTCAAACATGAGTATAAGGAAAGTGATGTGGTCCCTTACCAATCAATATATGATATAATCATCAAGTTAAACTTGGAGGATTTGATGGATTAAGTCCTTTATTGTTACAACAATAATGGATGAAAATAGATATGGCACATTTTTCAAACCAAAAGGCATATTATTGTAGTAGAATTAACCCCACTCAGTATCAAAGGTTGTATTTATATTACACTCTCATTAAATATGGATCTGAATGTATCCTAAAAAATCATCAGTGAAGGTAAAAAAAATCCACATCTTATAACTTCTATAATTTCATTAGTTAATGGAGATGGAAATGGGACTCTCACACATGCAACATTAAAAAGTTAAGAATCCACACATATTCAAATGCATTCATAATTTTCAAGATTATAACCATTATAATAACCAATTAATATTCATCAATGAGATATATTAATCCAATAGTAAGCATGTCCTTGATCTCCTCTTTAACCTTGGCGTAGAGGTTTGGGTTCACTTAGTATGGTCTATTCTTTATTAGTATTGTGCCCTTGACTAGTTTAATATTCATCCTCACCAAAAAGAAGTGTGCACCCCTAATTTACTTATCATTGTGTATAAATATGTCTTAAAACTATAGTAATATCTTGAAATTTGGGCTAAGTCTTCAACATACCAATAATCTTTAATGGTGGTGATATGTGGTTTGTCCACCATGATAATGTTTACCTTAGTCATATTTAATGGTCTATGGTATTATTTATTATTATATCCTTACATATCTATAGATTTTATCTCTATAAATGAGTTCTCCACAAGTGATCTATCATATCTTCAAGTTGAGTTTCATCTACCTTATGAACCCTTATCTCTTTCTTGTTTTTGAAGAACTAATGTCAATCCAACCATACCTCTTCATTATTATCATTAGACTTATTATAATTATATTATTATTAAAAAAACTCAATAATGTTATACCCTTCTCACTCTACATATTTTGAAAAAACTCCTCCATAATAACATCTTCTTTCATGATGGTGTGACACATCCATTGTAGAAGACTAAAGAGTTTAGTATTATATGAATAAAAATAAATTGTATTAACAATATAAACCTTCATCCATTCACAATCAGTTGTTTATTTTCATGTTTCAAAAATAACATACTATGCATGATCGTAAGTCTTTAATGTGTTGTAAATATCATGGACTAACAATCCCACTAGGAGATGATACACACTTTTAGTCCAGACTTACTTTTAGGTATGTAAATGATTTTTTGGGGATCAATTCTCACTATATGTAGAAAAATCATGATTGATGTTACTTATATAAAACTTTTTGAAAATTATATGCTTCACGGTAATCCATGTTAGTAGGTAATATGTATGCATCACCCACTAAAGTGTCATAACTTTTAAAATTATAGATGAGGGATTGCAAAATGTACTTATCCTTGGTTATACACACTTAAATATCATTTACATATTCACTAGTAATTTTAGAGCCATCATAATTTGTAAATGTTATAATCTTCCCCTTGCTAAGTTTGAATACACATTTCATTTTAGGCATGGCATAAGGAACCCAACACTTTGTGTTTGGAGTCTGGTTGGTCTTGACTTTGGTGTTCTTAAAAATTTCATGTGTTTTAGACTATCTGATCTTTAATTTTATGGCACTACACTTGCACCTAATCACCTCATATCATTATTTCACCCAATGATCACATGGGACACTAGTAGTGTCAAGAAGGCATTCACATCATCTCAATTAAGGACTCCTTCACTATCGAGGTATAAATCTTCTACACCTTTGGTAATGATAATATATATATATATTATTTACTTTCCCATCCATTTTAATTATTTAAACATAAGGGGCCCAATGATCACTATCTAGAGGGATGGAAATTCATTTTTACCCATTTTGAAAACACATATAACATTTACTATGGTTCATATTTGCCTTTTTCATACAACATCACAACCTACCAATAAAATTAAGGTGATTTTTAACCTCATCCAATTTGATTACTTCAAATTCAACACAAAATTTTACTCCCATAATATCCACCTATGTCACATCATATCCCACCCTAAAAAAATTACTTGAGTATTAGTATGGGATATGGAACTAATGATTTATAGTTTTGATTTTATGTTTGATCTTGATATTTATGTTGTATGATTAACAATCTTATTATTATTTTTTCATGATCAGTTATATTGGATGACATTTTCATATATTTATGAATGTATTATTATCATGTTGACTGTTATTTTGTTTGAAAATTTATTTTCATTACATTAGTTTATTGATAATTTTATATAATTTTATACAATGAGTATTTAATTATTTTTTATAATATCAAACTAACTACCTTTTATTTGATCAAGGTGGTTGTAAGAGTGTCATGCCCTCACAAGTGGTATAGAGGGAGATTATAATCATAGACGAGGGTATATATATCAACATTTAGGATTGATAGAACTAAAATAAACCCCCACACACACAAACTTGAATTCTTACTTATTGTTGACATGGTGGATTGCACCCTTGAAGGGAGGCTCAACTCTCTTCATCCACGCGACACAATGGAGACATCCCTCTTGCTATGGGTAGAAAACGTGAGGGATGAATCTCTAGATTAGGGGCTAGCTACCCTTGATGCACCTTGAGGCCCTGGATTTCCTACTACTAAAAATGGGGGGGGATGAAAAGGGAGAGAAATACTGAAATTAAAATCTAAACTAAATTGGAGATGCACCAAAATAGTTGGTCTACTCAGATTTGAAACACACTTTACACCAAGAAAAAGCTGATATACACTTCATTTGACATGAGAAGATATTTTTCATCAGTTTTTCAATAAGGGGTCCTATGGAGATACAGGGAGGAAGAACTACTAGAGGTGTTCTAAGACACACTATGATAGCATGTTCATATGCACATATACTCTGTTGTGGAAACTTATTACTGACCTAAAAAAGAAGAACTCACAATACACTAGAAATGCTAGAATCATTATGTGAAAGCATGAAAGAAAATTACATAACACAAGACAAAACCATAGACATATGTAAAAGTGTAAACTCAAATAGAGGTAAAAATTATATGTCTTGATTCAAGATAAATTCCTATAGGGCTTTTCCATACAAGATGAGAGATATTCTTCTTAAAATAATGAGTTACAATTATATAGAGCAAGATACTGATAGAGCAAGGAAAGGAGACCCATGCTGGAGTCAAACACTCCTGAGACAAGAGACCATGCTACTATTCTATTCTTCAAACTATGTATGAGAGAGCCATGTTGTAGATTATCCACCATCACTTCTACTATCCTTCGGTTGAAAAAGCATGGGGAACCCATTCTCATCAATAGATAAAGTCATTCCAATCTATTCTAAGTGACTGAGCCCTCTTTAATGTTTGGATGTGACTAGTTGTGAATTAATGACTTGGCATGAAAACATAGGTTGCAGCTCTCTATAGTTCAAAAACTACTCTATTTTATTGGTTTTCAGTAGATATATTCTACCTAAACATATTACCTCCCTTGGCTAAGTTGTCTATGCCACTTATCTTAGTCTGAGTGGTCTCTAATTTTTCCCTTTGACTTCATCAACTGTTGTAACTATTCTATGTTTTTGTCCTTTTTTGCTCTTTATTTTGCCTATGTTTTATCTCTTCCTTGCCTTCTCATTTTGCACTCCCATGGGCTTTTCCTTTTATCTTTTAGATAAAATGTCTAAAGGATTTCCTTCATTTTCTCACCCTTTACAATGTGGCCTTCTCTTTGTCTACCTCAGGCTTTTCCTTTTATCCTTCAAAAAAAATGTCTGAAGGATTTCCTTTCATTTGTTCATCCTTTGCACTATGCTTCATTGACCTTCAAGATTTTGTTCAAGTGATTTCCTTCAGAGAAAAAGTCTAAAGGAATTAATTCTTTTAGACCTTTTTCTAAAGGAAATATTTCCTTTAGACCTTTGTCCAAGGGAAATTCTCCATGTGTCCTTCTTCTACCTTCAGGCTTCAGCATCTCTTTCCTTCAGACAAAATGTTTGAAGGAATTCCTTTGGACATTTTTTTTAAAGGAAATTCTTTCTTGCCATTGGCTTTTCCCAAAGGGTAAGTGACCTTCTACTTTTTTCTTCATCCCTTACTTCCTCATGGTGCCCTACACAAGGGTTTATTTCATCCAAAAGTGCCCTTCAGGATTTCTAAAATGGTCTTCATCTTTCTCAAGGTGCCCCCTACAAGGGCATATTGTGCCTTGAAATACCCCTTCAAAATTTTTGATTTATTCCTACCATTGACCAAGGTTCCCTCCACAAGGACACTTTGAGTCCAAATTTGCCTTTTGAAATAATTTTAAGGGTCTTGTGCACCACCTAAGTGCCCTCCATAAGGGTACATACCTTCGAGAATCTTATAAATGACCCTTTTGAAAAGTGAAGAGGTCCTCTTGCTGACAAAAATCCCTCCGTAAGGTCCATTCTACTTCAAACATACCCTTTGGCCTTTCTTCAATTGTCCTTCAAAAAATTGAAAGTCCACTTCCTTTGCTTGGTGTCCTCTGAAAAAATGCATTGCCTTGGTGATCATGCTAGACCAAACTAGGTTCTTCAATGTAAACAACTCATGAATATTTCAATTAAAATCACTTTGAAACCCCAATTCCTTCTTGATAAACCATTTTGGACTTCTCAAGATCTTCTACTTTGGGTTTCACATTGACTTCAGTTGATAAGGAAAATAAGTAAAGACACTTGGAAAACCTGATTTGGTCTGTTAAGACCAAATCAGGTCTTACAAGTGACTTTACTTATAAACCTTTACAAGTGACTTTAAAGTCTAAATAACACTATAAGGACCAAATTGGGTTTATTAAATAACTAAACTTGAGAAAATTTCACAAGTAAAGTCATTTGGAAAACTTGATTTGGTCTATGAAGACCAAATCGGGTTTTGTAAGTGACTTAGTGTATGGAAATTTCATAAGTTAAGTTATTTTTAAAACCTAAAATGAACTATTTTAGGTGAATTAAATGCACTTGACAAACCTTAAATTCACTTGGCTAAGAAAAATGACAAAACACTTGGATTTTTCATGAAACAGGTCTGATAGGGGTTATTTTGCATAAGGCAATTAAGGGATGACTTAGACAAATAATGGATGTGAAAGACGCTTTAAAAATAAAAAAGAGGGGGTGCCTAATTTTAGCCTATAGGACTAAAAATTGGTCAATACATTTAGTGACTCATAGGGGAAGCATGCCTGTTATGCTTGGGTAACCTCTGAGTCCATTAGGTATGGAGTCAGGATGTATCTTGGAGAAGTTAACAACAACCTTGTAAGGACCTATGAACTAGTAAGTATTTTACCTCAAACATAAAGGAAAACACACACAACAAAGGCTAAAAAACTACACACACATGTACAACATCACTTAGGGGAAACAAAAGACACACAATCGAAATCAAACTACTATATAAAACTAAATAGATACATTTGCCTCCCTCTTAGATCAAAGGGAAAACTTCTTAAGTCTCCTTTATGGCAAGAAAACTTATGGTGCCAGACAAGTGGCTAAATAAAATGGAGACTTGGTGACTTTCTCTTCCTACCTACCACTTTGATTATCTTGTATCCAAATGAATTAGGGTCAAACATGCTTCCAACATATATGCATTCATCTTGCTCTTGGAATTTTGCCTCATGCTAGCCCTTCATGCTAGTGCATCTCACTAAGAAGTCAATGTTTTCTAGCTGATCATCATAGGACTCATCTAGCTCATAACCCCCTTGATATGCATCATAGATTGATTTGTTTCCTTTTGCCTTATTGAAGAGCCTATCAAATTGATCTTCTACTTCATCATGGCTTTCTTGAAGAAGGGTGACTATTGTGATGTCTAAAATGATATTATAAATTACTTGCTCATCCTATAGAACATCACCTTCTTTTTCAAGGCTCTCTTCTTAAAATCTTTCATCAAGATGGATAGGCCTCACTTTTTCTTACTAAAAAACAAGAGTCTAGTTATTCAAAGACATGATACTAATCCTCCTCCAACTCGAGTCCCATGGCATGGTCATTCTCCTCATCAAAGAAACAAGGAAGTTCATCAAATAAGGGAGGAAAGAGCTCACCATGCTTATATTCCTCATCATCCACTGTTGATAAATAAAGTTTGTCAACCTCTTCTTCATATTACTAAAACATCTACATGTATTCATGACCTATGTCTTCTCCATTATTGATTATGTCTTCAAAGGGAGCATCCATGATGATATCATCTTCATTGTCACTCATGATAGCCTCTTAGGTAGCTCAAAATTGGATCCTCTCTTCTTCACTTGCCTCTTTCAAAATAGGTTCCTCCTTGAGAAGGAATGGAGTGGAGGGTTGATAGACAAACTCATGTGGAAGAGGAGGCAATCATTAAGGTATAATTGAATAATTCTCTTCCTTCTATTTGGCTATCATTTCATCTACATTAGATATGGTTTGATAGCTCTCTTGAAGGAGTGTAGATAGGGTGTGCTTTGACATGGAATCTATTATTTGGTCTAAACCATCCATCACACCTTGGCTGAGGAACCTCATTCTAGACTCCAACTCTATAATTTGCCTAGCTATATTCTCTTGGAAGAGAATTTCTTGGAGATCATGAGGATCACCATGAGTAGAAGTAGCTTCATCTTCTTCAAGGTTTTGATCAAAACCTTTATCCTCCTCATTCCTGCCCCATGATTCCATTGTTTCCTTCTAACTCATGACCTTGGGGCAAAAAATATTCTCTTGAAAACATGTAGTAACTTCATCATTTCCAAGGCCCTAAGCTAGTTCATGGTATTTTCTCCTCTAATTTGGAATATTGACATCATGTTGAAATACTTGAGGAGGTTGAGGAAGACTAGGAAGAGACTATTGATGCATAAGAAGAGTTTCTTGAAGAGAGACATGTTGTTTTTAAAAAGGCATAGGATGATTCCCTTCAAAGGAGGATTCACAATCTAAGGAATTGAGAAGGCTAATTTCCATGGGAGGCTGCTCTAATGCCCTTTGGTGTTGAAAATCTAGGTGCAAGGGATTAAGAGCAGGAATGGCTAATGCATCAGATGAGCTTGAGTGAGCAAGTGTTATTTGGTAAAAAGGATTTGGTACATAAGAGGGGGATTTATTTAGAATATGAGGGGGATAATTTAGAATGGGATAAGGCACACAAGGTTGATTGCCTTGAATGAATGGACTCTTCCATTTTACTACTTCCTCCTTCATGGATTTCAAGGTGTGAGCTTGCCTAAACAAGCACTCATGTTTGTACATAAGCTCTTGCCGATATCTATTCTACTCCTCCATTATATTTATCTCCATCACTTGCTTCTTAAACTCCAACATTATTTACTTTACACTAGGTAAAGGGCAACTAGGAGAGCTTCTTGAGGTGATTCCATGAACAACTTGAGCTCGATCAAAGTTATATGAAGGAACACAAGGCCCATGTTGTTGAGTAATGGGATTATACATACCAAAATGTGATTTCTTGATGGGACCAAGACTACTTAACTAGTTAATTCACCTCAGAGTCACCATTGGCATTGGTTGAAATGCCTCCAAAGGCTGATTAGTTGAAGAACACATTAAAAAATCCTTCAACTTCTTAGAAAAATTACCCCATTGGGTATGCCAGAAACTATTGACATAGTGGGTTGTACCCTATGAATGGAGGCTCAGCTCTCTTCATCCATGTGACACAATGGAGACATCCCTCTTGCTATGGGTGGAAAACATGAGGAATGAATCTCTAGATTAGGGGATATCTCCCCTTGATGCACATTAAGGCCCTAGATTTACAACTACTAATAATCGAGGGGGGTGGGGTGAAAAGGAAGATAAATATTGAAATTAGAACCTAAACTAAAGTAGTGATGCACCAAAATGGTTGGTCTATTCAGATTTGACATACACTTTACACTAAGAACAAGCTGATATACACTTCATTTGACACAAGAAACTCTTTTGCATCAGTGTTTTAACATGGGGTCCTATGCAGATACAGGGAGGAAGAATTACCAGAGGTGTTCTAAGACACACTATGGTAGCTTGTTTGCATGCACCTATACTCTATTGTGGACACTTCTTGCTAACCTAGAAAAGAACTCATAATATGGTAGACATTCTAGAATCATTTTATGAGAGCATGAAATAAAATGACTTAACACAAGACAAAACCATAGACATATGCAAAAGTGTAAACTCAAATAGAGGTAAAAATGCTATGTCTTGATCCAAGGTAAATTCTTGTAGGGCTTCACCATACAAGCTGAGAGATATTCTTCTCAAAATGAGAAGTTATAATTATATAGAGCAAGATGTTGATAAAATAAGGAAAGGACACCCATACTGGAGTCAAACACTCCTAAGACAAGAGACCATGCTGCTACCATATTCTTCAAATTGCATATGGGAGAGCCATGCTATAGATTGTCCACCATTGCTTCTACTATCCTTGGGCTATAAAATCATGGGGAACCCATTCCCATCAACTGATAAAGTCATTCCAAGCTGATATGACTAATTGATCCCTCTTCAATGTTTGGATGCAACTAGATGTGCATTAATGACTTGACATGAAAACATGAGCTATGGCTCTCTATAGTTAAAAAACCAATCTATTTTATTGGTTTTTGGTAGATATATTCTACCTAAATGTTTTAACTCCTTTAGCTAAGTTGTCTATATCACTTGTCTTGGTCTAAATGGTCTCTAATTCTATCCTTTAACTTCATCAACTACTGGAACTATTCTACATTTTTGTCCTTTTCTACTCTTTACTTTTCTCATGTTTTGTCTCTTCATTTCCTTTTCCTTTTGCACTCCCATAGGATTTTCCTTTTGTCCTTCAGACAAAATGTCTGAAGGATTTCCTTTATTTGCTCACCCTTTGCACTGTGGCCTTCTCTTTGTCTACCTCAAGCTTTTCCTCTTGTCTGAAGGATTTCCTTTCATTTTCTCTCCCTTTGCACTATGCTTCATTAGCCTTCAAGATTTTATTCAGGTGATTTCCTTTAGAAAAAAAGTCCAAAGTAAATTCTCCATGTGTCTTGCTTCCACCTTAAGGATTTGGTATCTCTTTCTTTCAAACATTTTGTTCAAAGGAAATTCTCTCTTGGCATTGGATTTTCCTAAAAGTCAAGTGACCTTCAACTTTTTGTCTTCTTCCCTTGCTTCCTCTAGGTGCCCTCTGCAAGGGTTTATTTCATCCAAAAGTGCCCTTTAATATTTCTAAAATGGTCTTCATCTTTCTCAAGGTGCCCTCCATAAGGTCAATTTGTGCCTTTAAATGCCCCTTTGAAAATTTTGATTTGGTCCTACCATTGACCAAGGTGCCCTCTATAAGGACACTTCAAGTCCAAAGTTACCTTTTAGAAGAATTGTAAGGGTCATGTGCATCTCCTAAGTGCCCTCTATAGGGGTACATACCCTTTGAGAATCTTGCAAATGACCCTTCGTAAAAGTGAAGAGGTCCTCTTGCCAATGAAAATCCATCTGCAAGGTCCACTCTACCTCAAACATACCCTTCGGCCTTTCTTCAATTATCCTTTAGAAAAGTGAAAACCCACTTCCTTCACTTGGTGCATTCCAAAGAAATTCATTACCTTGGCAAGCATGCTAGACCAAACCAAGTTATTCAATGTAAAAAACTCATGAAGCTTTCAAGTAAAATCACTTTGAAAACCTGATTCCTTCTTGATAGACCATTTTGGACTTCCCAAGAGCTTCTACTTTGAGTTTCACATCGACTTCAGCTAATAAGTCAAATAAGTAAAGACACTTGGAAAACTCGATTTGGTCTGTGAAGACCAAATCAAGTTTTGTAATTGAATTTACTTATAAACCTTTATAAGTAAAGATGCTTGCAAATTCTGAATAACACTATTAAGGACTAAATCGGGTTTATTAAGCAACTTGACTTATGAAAAACTTGATTTGGAAAACTTGATTTGGTTTGTGAAGACCAAATCAGGTTTTGTAAGTGACTTAGCTTATGAAAATTTCATAAGTTAAGTAGTTTTTAAAACCCAAAATACACTACTATAGGTGAAGTAACAACACTTGACAAACTTGAAATGCACTTGGCAAAGCAAAATGATAAAACACTTGGCTTTTTCATGGAACAGGTTTGATAGGGGGTATTTTACACA
>JARHVA010003703.1:1340000-1512500 GCA_037957365.1 Torreya grandis | reverse complement strand
CACACTGTTTGATGACTACTTGGTAAGTGCTATTCCAACTATAGGAATAACTCACCTCCCTTTTGCCACTTGGGCCATTTTGTCTATTTTTGCACTTTGTCTCTTCCTGGCTTTATCTTTTGTGGCTCCTTTGGCCCTTGAGGCTATCTTTTTGGTGGGTCACTATGTTCTTTGGGCACTTCTTTGGGCTTTTCAAAATCAACGGCTATTTCACGAGCCTTAAATTTGATGGTTGCACACTTGTCACTGCGTTTGAACTTTTAATAGCTAGTTCACCATGCTTGATTTTGACATCTTTGGGCCCATCACCCCTTGGAAATCCTTCAGCCTTTTCCTTTCCTTCAGCTTCTTGTTGCTTCCCTTTCCTTTGGGCTTCTTATTTTGGACCCTCCTAAAGGGAAGGTGAACCTTCATCTTTAGAGAAGTGTCCTTCATTTTGGCTGAGAGTCCCCCGCAAGGGCACCTACCCTTTAGGGTCCTTTGGCTCCCTTAGTCTTGAAATCCTTCAGACAAAATGTCTGAAGGAATTCCTTTAGACGTTTTGTCTGAAGGATCTCTTCCTTTACTTTCTCCACTTCTTTCCTCAGCTCTTTTCACTCAGCCACTTTTTCTATGGATTTCCTCATAGCTACTTTTCCCACAGAATTTTTTTTTGCAAGAATTGTCTTGCTCATTCCTTTCCTTCAGAGACTTTCTTCGGGTTTTTTACTTGCAGCTCTCTCCTGAATTTCTTTAGACTTTTTGTCTGAAGGAATTCCTTTAGACAAAAGTCTAAAAGAAATAGATTAAGTCTTTTGCCTCAACCCTTATCTTTTGTGGTAGGATTTTCTTCTGAAGAATTTCTTCAAAAAAAATGTCTGAAGGAATTCCTTCAGACATTTTGTCCGAAGAAATTCTCTTCTTTGCCTTAAACAAATTTCTAAAAGAAACTTACCTTTTTGGATTTTCTCTGTGGCCTTTTTTGCAAATGTTCCCTACCCTCTGCAAGGGCACTTAAGTCCCAAACTACCCTTTACAAGGGCACTTGAAATGGTCCATTTTGCGCCTAAGTGTTGGGAACTCATCTCTGCCTGTAGAGTCCATAGAAAACTTCCTTACAGAGTTTGTATAAATTCTTGTAGAGTCCGTAGAAATGTCTACAGAGTCCATAGAAATCCCTGCAGAGTCCGTAGAAACTTCCAAGACTTGTGCAAAATCAAAAAATATATTGTCTTATAAAAGTAAGGGAAAAAGGGGGGACCGAATTTGGCCTACAGGACCAAAATGGTCAACAAATTAGTGAGTCCCATGGGAAGCATGCCTGTTATGCTTAAAAACCATTTGCCTTAAAGTCCATTGGGCATGGAGTCAGAATGCAACTTGAAAAAAGTTAGCAAAATCTCTGATAGATCCAAGAATCAATCATGAAGCTTTTACCCCAAACATAAAGGAAAACGCACACAAGGCTAAAAACACTACTTGTGCAAACTACACTTAGGGAAAATAGGGAAAGAAAACTGAAAACAAACTACTATATATAGCTAACCAGGTATATTTGCCTCCCTCTTGGATCAAAGGGAAAATTTATTAACTCACCTCCCTGGCTAGGAAACTTATGGTGCAAGACAAGTGGTTGAATGGAATGGAGATTTGGTGACCTGGTCCTCTTGCCTGTCACCTTGATTGGCTTGCATCCAAGTGGATCATAGTCAAATATGCTTCCAATATATATGTACTCTTTTTATTCTTAGAAGATTGTTGAATGTTGGTCCTGCATGCTGGTGTGTTTCATCCAAAAATAAATGGTTATTGGCTCATCACCATAAGCCCTTTGTTGTGCATGGTCCCTTTGTAATGCATCATAAACTGGCTCGTCTCCTTCTGCCTCGTTGAAGACTCTACCAAACTTATCCTCTACTTCCTCTTGGCCTTCTTGAATAAGAGTGACTATTGTGATGTCTACAATGGAATCACAAATTGATTTCTCATCCCATAGAACATCACCCTTTTTTTCAAAGCTCTCTTCTTCAAGGCTTTCCTCAAGGTAGACAAGCCTCTCCTTTTCTTCTTCAAGGACCAGAGTCTCTAGTTGTTCAAAGACATCCATCTGATCCTCCTCTAACTTAGGCTCCATGGCATAATCATCCTCCTCATCAAAACAACAAGGAAGTTCATCAAACAAGGGGAGAGAGATCTCACCATGCTTACATTCCTCTTCATATTATTGAAACATCTGCATGTATGTATGACCTACAACTTCTCCATTGCTGATGAAGTCTTCTGAAGGAGCCTCCATGATGATTTCATCCTTGTTGCCATCCATGATAGCCTCTTGGGAAATTGTAGATTGTATCTTTTCTTCCTCACTCACCTCTTACAAAATAGGTTCCTCCTTGAGAAGGGGTGAAGTGAAAAAACCATGTGGAAGGGGAGGTAGTCCTTGAGCTAGAATCAAATGATTCTCCTCTTTCCACTTGGCTAGTAATTCATCTATATTAGGTGTGGCCTAATAGCTCTCTTGGAGGTGTGTAGATGGCATGTGTTCAGACATGGAATGTGCCATTAGGTTTGAACCATCCATCACACATTAGTTGAGGAATCTCTCTCTGGATTCCAACTTTGTAATTCTTCTGGATATATCTTCTTGGAAGAGCCTTTCCAGGAGGTCATAAGAATCATCATGATGATTAGGAGTAGGTTCATCCTTTTCAAGGTTTTGAGAAAAACCTTTCTTCTCCTCCTTCTAGTCCCATGATTCCATTATTTCCTTCCAAGTCAGGATCCTACCATCAAGATCAGTGACCTAAGGGAGTTGAGGAAGACTAGGAAAGGTCTGTTGATGCATAGGAAGAGTTGTTTCAAATGAAAGAACATTTTGGCATGTATAATCCATTACTTAGGACCATGTACCTTATATTTCTTCATATGTTTTGATCAAGCTTAGAATCTTTATGAAATCACCTCAAACAGCTCTCTTGGTTACCCTTCAATAATGAGGAAAGTAACGCTGGAGTTTGAGGTGATTTCATAAAAACCTGAGCTCCACCAAAGCTATACAAAAAATGATTTCTTGATGGCACCAAGATTGCTTAACCAGCTAATTCAACTCAGAGTTGCCATTGGTGTTGATGAAAAAAATCCTCCAAAGGCTGGTTGGTTGAAGAACACACCAAAAATTATTTAACTCTTTGGACCAAAATTGTCCTAGTTGGTCCCACCGGGCGTGCCAAAAAATTTTGACGTAGTGGATTGCACCTTGGATAGGAGGCTGAGCTCCTACCTTCCATGCATAAAAATGGAAACTCCCCTCTTGCCTGTGGGCCTGACAAAACTGGGGGGAGAGTCTTTAGATAAGGGCTAGGTCCCTTTGATGTATCTTTTAGGTCCTGGACTTCCTACTACTAACAAATAAATGAAAAAGGGGGGGTTGAAAAGGGAGAAGGATGCTGAAAATAGAACCCAAACCTAAACCTAAACTAAAAGGTGATACACCAAAAAAGTTGATCCACTCAGCCTAAACATACACTTTTTACCAAGAAGAAGCTCCCATACACTTCATCTAATGTGGGAAAACTCTTCTATATTAGTTAGTCAAGGGTCCATAGAGATACATGGAGGAAGAACTATCAAAGGTGTTCTGAGACACACTTTGGCAGCCTATATTCCTACTATAGACACTTCTGGTAGACCTACAGAAGAAGAAACATCACAATGCACTAGACATGCTAGAATCATTCTGTGAAAAGCATAGAAGAAAATGACTTAACACAAAATAAAAACATAGACATATGCATGAGTGCAAGTTCAAATGGAGGTAAAAATTGCTAAGTCTTGATTCAAGGTAAAATCTGGTAGAGTTCTGCCTTATAAACCCAGAGATTTTTTGGGTAGAGCTTTCCCTTATGGGCTAAGAGATGGATCCTTTCTCAAAATGAGAAGTTTACAATATATAGAAAGATAAGAAGAAGTAAAGGTGCCCCTTTGGAAAAGACTTTTGGCACCCTTTGACAAGTTGGCCCATGTGTGTTGAGAGCATCAAGGAGAGGGAGTCACTATTGTTGATATCATTCTTCTAGAAGAGGCCTGCTAAAACCATGCTGTGTAATCACCGGTCTTGACTTTGGCATTCAAACATTAATGTGAACACATGGACCACACCTCTTTTTCTATAAATAAGACTGCTCCTTTAAGATATCACATGGTTTGTCTACTTATTTATGTAAAGTGGAGAAAATAGGGTGCACCACTTACTATTCCCACCGTTTGATGACTACTTGGCAAGCGCTATTCCAATTGTAGGAATAACTTGCCTCTCCTTTGCCACCTGGGCCATTTTGTCTATTTTTGCACTTTGTCTCTTCTTGGCTTTGTCTTTTGTGACTCCTTCGGCCCTTAGGGCTTTTGGTGGGTCACTACATTCCTTGGGCTCTTCTTTAGGCTTTTCAAAATCAACAACTATTTCACGAGCCTTAAATTTGACATCTGCACACCTATCACTGTGTTTGAACTTCCAATGGCTAGTTCACCATGCTTGATTTTGATGTCTTTGAGCCCGTCAACCCTTGGAAATTCTTTGGCCTTTTCCTTTCATTCAGCTTCTTGTTGCTTCCCTTTCCTTCAGGCTTCTTGTTTTAAACCCTCCTGAAGGTAAGGTGACCCTTCAACTTTGGAGAAGTGTCCTTCATTTTGGCCAATAGTCCCCTATAAGGGCACCTGCCCTTTAGGGTCCTTCGGCTCCCTTGGTCTTGAAATCCTTCAAACAAAATGTCTGAAGGAATTCCTTTAGAAATTTTGTCCAAAGGATCTCTTCCTTTGCTTTCTCTGCTTATTTCCTCAGTTCTTTTCACTTGGCCACTTTTTCCATGGATTTCCTCATGGCTAATTTTCCTATCAACAAAAAGTCCATAAGAATTGTCTTGCTCATTATTTTCCTTCAGAGACTTTCTTCGAGTTTTTTACCTGCGGCTCTTTCCTAAATTTCTTCAGACTTTTTGTCTGAAGGAATTTCTTTAGACAAAAGTCCAAAAGAAATCACTTAAGTCTTTTGCCTCGGCCCTTGTCTTTTGTGGTGGGATTTTCTTTTGAAGAATTTCTTCAGACAAAATGTCTAAAGGAATTCCTTCAAACATTTTGTCCAAAGAAATTCTCTTCTTTGCCTTAAACAAATTTTTGAAGGAATCTTACCTTTTCGGCTTTTCTCTGTGGCCTTTTTTGCAAATGTTCCCTGCCCTCCACAAGGGCACTTGAGTCCCAAACTGCCCTCTGCAAGGGCACTTTAAATGGTCCATTTTGTGCCTAAGTGTCAAGAACTCATCTCTACCTATAGAGTTCGTAGAAAACTTCCCTGCAGATTTCGTATAAATGCCTACAAAGTCCGTAGAAATGTCTATAGAGTCCATAGAAATCCCTGCAAAGTCTGTAGAAACTTCCAAGACTTGTGCAAAATCAAAAAATATACTGGATCAGAACAACAGGGGAAAAAAGGGGGGACCGATTTTGGCCTGCAAGACCAAAATGGTCAACATAATTCATTCAAGGAACTTATATATAACTTTATTGAGGATGAGTGAATAGAGACAATGATATTGTTAAATACTAATTACTTGTATCTTACATTATTGTTTGGATTGGTGTATGTTGCAATATGTATTTATTATGCCTTGAAATTAAATGTAAAAATTACTAGGCATGTTTCATATGAGAATAGGTAATAGATATATGAGGGTGCTAAATTCAAACTCATATATGTACCCCTAATATCATCTAATAGACTATGATTCACTAGCAAATAGTTTTTGTGAGTGGAATTGACTTAGATCCATGTGAGATATGATTTCTATAATGAAAAATTGGGCCAAAGTAATATTATAATTGAGACATTGTCATTCCACTATAATTCTTAGTTCACATATGAATGATAATGTCATAATAGATAGAGGATTTTTTCCATGATCTATGTGACTATTACATGTATTAGTGATTATACACACATGGGTTCTAATTTATTTCTTTATATCCACATTTTTCTTATCTACCCCTATATGAAGAGAAGGGACATTCCCCATGGGGAGGTGTGTGGGAGACTAATGATCTATGGTTGGAAGAAAAGCACTTAGATGATGTTTCTCCTCCCTTAATTTATTAGACCATTTTGGGATCATACACATGGCTATATGTATAGATCATTAATATATTTATGAGGCTAATTTATACTATTATACATGTTATATTTTATATTTGATTTTGTACTTAAATGTAATTTGTAGTACATTATTATTTGATGACTATTCAAAATAACAGTGTCTATGAGATTTGTAACTAATTTTAAATATTGTGACAATAATGGTTGTATGCTTTATTATAGGTATAGTTTTGGATTATATCAGTGATTTAATGTACGTGACTCTTTTCACTATTTATTTTATGAAAAAAATTCATCATATATTCTATTAGAGGTTATTTGAAAAGTAAATGGATCATAATATTAACCAGTAGGTTGATACATTTATGAATTTAATGCTTAAGACAAATTTATTAGTTGAACAATAGTTATATAGATGATTATGGATAATTTTATAAGTAATCTATATGGGCATTTAAAAAAAATGTGTAACTTTTGTTAAAACCTAGATGGGGTCTTAACAACATATGAAAATTTCAAAATCCCAAGGGTTATGCATGAATATTTTTTACCACAAAGACAACAATAAATGGGTGTTATAGAGTTAGGGTTCCCATTTTTTACCAAGATTATTTATTCAAAATGGCCATTTCAACCCCATTATCAATTAGGATGTCATGTATTGTCCATCCATCAATAATAACATTAATGAGGAGATTTTTATCATAACCAATGCTTTTCACGGTCTTGACCTCATCTCCCCTCACTTATCACAACTTTGGATATTCTTTGGCTTGGTCCAAAACATTTATAATCATCTAAAGTTTTGATTATAGGGATAATGTAATCCAAAAAAAAAGGGTGCATAATTTTGAGAGGTTATCAACCTATTTTTCATTGGTATTTTTCCATATCATTTTTATTCAAAAGTTGACCTTGCAAGTTTTGGATCACATCCATTACCTCTTGTATTATCAAATTTTGGTTGAAGACATTAGGGTATTCAATGATTGATGAGGATTATACATGTTGGACCTTTTATTTGCATGCCTCCTTTACACATGGTTGAGTAGTAACACCATTCCATGTCATATTATTGACCTAAAATCCTTGAAGTAGTTTACAACCACCCTCATTGGGTGTCCATCAATTTATTAGAACTATTATCTTAATAATTCATGTACCCTTATCAACATTTTCTCTTTGTGTTATATTTGCATAAATACCATGGCATTTCTCTATCTTATGTTCTCCTTGATAATACCTAAAATTAGGGAGCTTTGGGAAATCCCTCTAGTAGTGGTCTAGTTATCCATTCTTATATAATATTTATTTGGTATAATGACCTCCATATCATCCATCACTATAAGTGTGTTCACCACCATAGAAATGATGTTCTTATTTTTAAATTAATGTAGTTTCTTGTCACACTCCTTACTCGTGAGACTCACAAAGTTCATATATTGCCTGATAATTATAAGTATTATGAATACATGATTCACATATCTTTCTATATAAGGAGAACTTCATCTGTATTTTCCTTTGTAGCAATAAAAAACATGAACATGATGATATTCAAGGTAAAGTTTATATTATTTTTTTAGTTCCCTTAAGTGGTGCCTTGTAAATTTTTTCTTATTGTGGATTTGAACATCACAATTGGTACACCATAAAGTATTAAAAAGGTCATGTGTGTTTGTAGAAGTTAACTCTATAAATGGGAGGACATTAAATTTATTTTTTCATCCATTAAGTGGATAATCCCCATGTCTACACTACCAACTTCCTCAACCCTTAATGATACTTATAGAACCTCTCATGGATCTATGAAAGTTTTCATAAACAAGGTAAGACTAAATGGTAAAGTAACCCTTCAACAAACCATTGTGCATGTTGAATAGTTTGTATCTCATATGAGATCTTAGATATAAGTTCTTATTTAATTTCCTTTAACATAAATATGTTCTATTACTCAAACTCATAGATATTAAATTCCTTAAAAAATGATTCCTTTTATTGATCATATTATATAATAGCTTGTAGTGGTTCAAATTTATGATACCATGTGTCTGCATGACTTAAAAACTCTAGTCCCAAATTTTATTACCTTTCATTATAGATTAGTAATACCATTCACATGTTTATTAACCTAGAATTTATATCCATGTTCATCATAATTTCCACCCCTCTATATTATAAAAAATGTAAACACATATCATAAATGAAATGCTAAGAGATTTTTTTTTATTATTCACACACTAGTTTTTTTCTAAGTACTTAAAATATAACTACCTCCTAGGTTACCTCCGCCTATGGAACCCATGTTTCCACTTGATGGGGGTGTTATTTTACCTACCCTTAAACTAGGTTGTACCTTGGCCAGATTGGTGTTTGGGTTAGCTACTACTGTACTATAGCCTTTGTTCCTCCTAATGTGTTAGTTTTCTCTTGCATGGGTGGGTTGTACCCTAGTTGATGTCATTCCAAACATATTTGGGCTCTTAAATTTTAGTGTTGGTATTACTATAGATCCTAATTATTTGTATTTTACTACTTGTTTTAATATTCTATTTTTTACATCTTGTCTCTTGAATTTCTTTATTTGGAACAAATACACCTAATTTCCATCACTTCCTTACATGTATGTATGAAAAATTTGAGATTAAACTTTAGATGGATCATGAGTGGGTGCCTCCTAAGCTATCATTAAGTTATGGATACTATCAAAATACCAAGTGACTTCAACCATATCCTTAAAAAAATTATCCTACTCATTGATATATACTTATTCATCATCAAAACACCTATATTCTTAACCTTAAAATTATATTACAAAACATGAAATGACTACTATGATGCATACATTTTGTGATTTATAATAATAGGTAGAATAAATGTCTCAAGGGTCTAAAAATCCAAGTGATAGGGTCATTTATCATTATATATATTTAAACCCTTTTGATGATAATTTAATTTATTATCTTGTTCTGATTAGTATTATTACTCCTAAATTTCCCTAGCATAATATAAATGAAGACCATTAAAATTATAATGATTAGACACAAATTTTTTAAGACATGTAATTACAATTTTATTAGCATGTTTTCATATATATGGGTATTGGCTGAGATTAAAATCTTATTATAAAATATACCCTTGTTTTGAGCCTCTTATTATCTTTCATTAACTTATATTTTCCATTCAAATTTAGGTTTTGTTCACTTTAATTCAAATATAATACCTTAAATTAATCCAAAATTATTGAAATTATATATATTAGATATTTATTTTTCCTAGTATGACTTCATATGCTATTAAAATGTCCAAAACATTATTTCTTTCCCGTGGTTAAAATTTATTTGACTCAATTATGAGTGCACTAGCCCTTTTCACATGTTTCCTCATGTTTCATTGCCCTTATTTTTAATTTTTACCACTTTGATACCTTCCACTTGTGTTATAGTATATCCTAATTTGAATTTAAAATGTATATATACACACAAGCACATTAATAAAGAAACCCCAAAAAAGTTGTAATTACTTTATAAAGTTTGAAAGAGAATTACGTGCCTGAGCCTACTACATAACTTCATGATGTGTGAAACATATCGTTAGATATGCATATTAATGTATAGATAACCAATAACCAAATTGGGTCATTATGACACTTACCTAGGGATAAACACCTATAGAAAATTCCATAGAGAAGTACATTTCCATTAGGATGGTATATAGTTCAAGGGGTATTAATATGTGGGTCCACATTGATAACCTCCAAATTTTATAGAAGGCACTCATATTCCCTATTGGACCACCTAGGGACCCTCATCCCTACCTAGGTATATGGTTACCCTACATGGTTATGACTTGATAGTTTGAGAGAGTGATATGATTCATTCATGCTTAGGGTGTCAATAATATTACAACCAATATACCATTTATTCCAAGTAGACAATTTTAAGAACCATAAGGGTATAATTAAGTATATAAGAAATTATATTTTTAGAAATTTATTAAGCATAAAAAATGATAATAGGGAAGTACAACCAATAAACATGAAGGCTTAAAATGGTTAAACAAAAGAATCATCACACTAAAATTTTCTTAGGCAAAGTCTTTCAATATTTTGAGGTTAGCAATTAAATATCACTGAACCACTACCAAATACAATGAGACATATGCTTTCGAGACACCATAATATTTTAGAACTCACATAATTAACAATTCTAGTGCCATCCCCATTAGATCATTATACCATGATCCAAATTTCTTAGGGATCATTACACCACCATTCTTTCATTTAAGGAATGCCATAGTTGAAGATATAACTTTGTTATATGAAAAAAATTATCATTGAATTTAGATAAGTCGCAATACTCTTTTCAAGGGTGGATGACATCACACAAGTGAGAGTTTTATTGAGTAAGCATACATATGGCATAATAATATCAAATCATTCACATTAAATAAATGAACCATCTCGTAAGTCATCAATATATGTCTAGAACCTATATGGCTTCCTACTTATCCTTTGGTTACAATGTTCTGTTATCATTAATGACATAAATGTTAAGTCAGTCAATAAGAGATTAATATCTAAATAAGATTTCATTATTTTAATAAATCAACCATCAAATTAAGTGACCATAAAAAATATGACATAATACTCATATCTAAGGTGGGTTATTAAATAATAGAACATAGTGTATAATTCATAATTTCACACATGATATTTAATCCATATTATAATTTTGATGTTATTCATAAAATAATATACGCTATTCATCATAATAATGACCAATAGGAAATATAAAATCACACTATAAAATTAAATGCCAAAGGTCAATGCTATTATATTAAGCATACTTATTTACCTATAAACAAGCAACCATCTGAATCAAGAATGCATCACCAACTTGTTGGGGATAATTAAGGTAATTATACCAATTGGGTTCTATAAATGAATCACCAATTGGAGGTCCTTTCACCACATTACCCATTATATAATAACTTATAAATTAATAACCCTACTTAAATAAAGAGAACAAAATAAAAGTAAACAAATATGAATACAACCAACATTCCATTATTCAAGTGCTAATATATAAATAGTCAAAGTCATACCAAAACATAAACAACTAAAAAATAGCTTTCTAAAGTTTCCAAATAGACTAAGTCATCAATTTATCCTCATTATAACTTACTGTAATCAATAGTACCAAGATCTTACTAATAATAAGTATGTAGACACTGCTAATTTATTTCAAGTTTAAGAAGCAAGATAAAACTTCACCATTTAATTCTATTTTATTTCATTTCTCTATGCAATATAAATGCACCTGTTAATTAAAATCATTAATATCATAACATCCATCAACTACCTTGGCCATAGGCCACAATAAAGAGGTTGCATATAATTGTATAAGGAAATTGAATAGCTATAAAGAGATTTAGAACCCAAAAAACACTTATTATTTTAATCTATTAGGGTTTTACTTATGCAAATCCTAAGTTTGATTAAAGGGTTTAATAGTCTAAATCAATGAAATTATATGCATAAAATAACCACTGATTTTTTATATATTTTGACTAGCTTTGATTTTATAATAATAGTAACAAATATGTGCAAATAAATACTCATCTAGAAAACACATGGTACAAACAATTTGAGTGTTGTAAACTAAGAAATGAATAGGTCTAAGTATCATCAACTAGATTCTATATCATAACCCCTCTTGGATAGTAGTTCCAAATTAGGATAGAAGCACCATGTGTATATAATGTCCTAATAGTGGAAATAATGTCCTCAATGCAGGACTGATCTAAACTTTTGGCTACACTTTTTTTTTTTTTTTGGGTTTTGTTCCTATGTGCATGAATTCTAAATATCTATATTGTGCCTATAATAACATATGTATGATTTAAACCCTAATCCTCCTTGCAAGTAAGGCATGAGCTAAAAAATGTGTTTGATAGTAGGATAGGTTAGACATCCTCACCAACCCACTATGAAGAGATTTGCCTACATATCAATACTCTAAGGAGGGACAAAACTCGATGTAGTTCTCCCTGCCTAAATGCTGGTGCAAGTTCATGTGATGATAGAATAATAGTGGTATTGAATGCCTTGAGTTTTTTTAATATTGAAAATCTAGAAAATATAAGCTTAAGGAAGTTTTAAATGGTAGTATGCAAAATTAGGTTAGAATAGGGATTGATAACCTTGATTTTGATCAACTTGTTTCATGTTTGAATAGATATTTTGCATATAATTTCTATCTAGTGGATAGAGGTCTAAAAGTCATGTATTTATTGTTTTATGTAACTTATGTAGACAATAAAATATGCTTAGGCTGACCTTCGGAGGGTTTTATCTTTGAATATATATTTTTTTGGGAAAGATAGGTTTAAAGGACACGGGTGCCATTTTGGGGACACTAGTGTCACATGGCTCTAATGTCCTTAATGTGGTGCCAATTTCTAACTAGTAGAATGATAGGAAAGAAGTGCTAGGATAGTGAAATGATGGTCTAATAATGTGTTAAAGCTAAGGATGCATGTGGTCTACACAAAAGTTGGAAAAGTGTCATAATAGGCTTTAGGATAGGTCTAGAGCTAAACTAGGAATAGGTTGTCTCAAGTAGCACTTTTAAAACTCAAATACCACTTTTAGGTGATTAAATTTACCCCCTTTTGTGATATAATTCAATAAAGTAAAATGAATAGTATAAAGGAAAAAGAAACATACCTAGACTTACCTAGGAATTGAATCCCATGAAGTTGAGTCTGAGTATGTGAAGCTGGGTCTGTGTATATGAAGCATGATTCAAAGCATGACCTAAAAATTAAATGTGCATAAAGCAATCCTTAATTAATATACATAAAAAGTAAAATAATATGATAAATAAAGAATTAACTGAGTGAAGAGATGGGAAAGAGGAAAGGAACAAATACATGTCATTGATTATGTAAACTAATGCATAAACTTGGTGACAATCTATGTGTATGTGTCTATAGTGATCAATCACTAAATAGATTATACTAAGTTGATATATTTTTTAATCCTCATGTATGGGTGGCTCAAGAACTCAATCTAATTTTGACTCCATCATTTCTCACCTCTTCTTGGTGGATTGTGACATGTGAATAGTTTGGATTGGACTAATAATGTGTTCAACCCTCTCATGTGGGTGGCTTAAGAACTCAAGTAGGCTATGACTCCATAATTTACCACCATGTATAGTAGATGAATCTAAAATTGAATTAAATAGTGTGATAAAGTATATTTAACTGTGTATGCCAGCTTCATAGCCACTCAAGTATATTAGGTGACTTTGGGCCACTATAGAATGCTAGCCACTGTAGATGGAGTAAGTCATGAAACTAGTGATAACCTAGAATATGATGTCCATTGTATATAACATAGATAATGATATGGATTTTTTAGTTCCATCTAATCAATTTATGTGTAACTGAGCATATGGAAATAGTGTGTTGCATACATATTCCCAATCTGATATCAGAGTATACTAATTCTAGACTGAGTTTTAATAATTATATCTTAGTATCTAAATTGAATGTGTAAATGACCATTCCATTAATGATGCCAAAAATATGAGTAAATGATATGAATTTAAGCTAAAATAGTGTGAATCTGAGCATAACTATCAAACATGTAACTAGATTTGTGCAAACTTGTATTATACCTGGTGTAATGTTCTAGTCAATCTGCACTATCCTAAAATTAGGGATACTAGTTATTAGTGCCACATATCATAAAATAATTTCATGTCATACTAGTGTATTTAATTGGGCTCTAATGTCTATCTAGGCTGAATTTTGTGTCATTATACTGCTTTTTTGAGTCACTTTTTCTTCCTATGTTTACCTCCATCTAATTTTCTAAAATTGAAGATGTGTGTTGAAAAATGTTCTATGAATGCAATATGAGAGTCTAATCTCAATGACAAACCCTTGTGAATCCCCCCTCTTTTGAGGGTATCTATTTAACCTAAGAAATAACTATCCTCAAAATAAATAGATCTATAAAATGTGTGTTAGTTGAATCATATGTGATAAATGCATGATATTCCAACATAATGTGCAAATATAAAATCAAAATGTAGGATAATCTGAGCATAAGTATGTAATGTAAGATGTATTTCATTTCTAGCATTCACAAGGGTGTCAATATAGATGTAATTAAATGTATGTAATAAAAATTATAAGTAATAATTGGGTAGTTACGTAGGGGGATGAGGCATGATGTCCATCACAACACACAAGTAGGAAGAGTATATGCATGAGATCTCTCATGGAATCAAACTTTAGTGTGTAAAAATAAAATATAAGTGCCATGTCCATGATGCATACAAGAAATCATACATAAAAAACACATGAGACATGTAAAATAGGCCAATAGGCCACAATACAAGGGACATGGGCACATGTCACTAAATCTAAGAAAATAAGACTTATAAGGACATGTTCAAATGTCACATATGCAAGAAAAAATCAAGTTGTCTTAGAGCCACATATAAGGACATGTTAAAATGTATGTGTACATAACCAAAAAAGTACACATAATGGACATGTTCACATGTCAAAGGCATACATATTGTGAATAGAAGTGGCGTAGAGCCAAAGAAAAATGGCATATCCAAATTCCTTCAAATAGAATAAACATAGAAATACAATCAAGTCTAAACTATGAAAGATATAAATGAAATAATGCATGATTATGTGATACAAATCTATGTAAAAGCAAGGGTGTACATATACTGAGTCTAAAGTGGTAATAGCCAGCAAAAAATTTGAGTATGTATATCAATGATCAATATCAAGATATAACAATGCTAAAATAGGAATGTAAATAATTTAAGGATATAAATTGGTAATATAAATTATGTATAACATTCCCCTAAGTGGGAAAATGTGTCGAATGAATAACCATGAATCATTGTATATGCCCTCAGTGAGTAGATGATAGTAAGTCTATATAAGTGTAGTGGACCTGAGTCTTGTAAGCAATCTATAAGCACTCAAAAAGAATAAGTGAAGAATGTAGTATGATAAAACTAATTATACTAATATATCTATCATATGTAGTTTCTAGAAAATATAAGAAATGTAAACATAGAAATGCATATAATCTATACATTTTGTGTTTTCTAGGTAATATTTGAATGTTTTTATGTTTTGGTATGTTATATTATTTTTGTGTTTTAAAAAAATAAGCTATGTACAATCAATATGAAAATTAAATATGTATGCAAATCAAAATAAATGGAAAGTATTTTAAATAGGGTATAAACAATACTAACTGATGAGTCTCATGGGAGACTCACTATCACTATGACTTATGCCAAATAATGGAGCTGTGATCATATGTGCTCTGTGAAAAGGCAATTACAATCACATAATATATTATACTGAGTGACCTATATCTATATATTTATTTGTATCTACCTATGTAGTGGTTTTAGGAATTTTTGGCACTTAATATGGTGTCTTGTGAACTGTAGGGGTCTTAGGAACCCATATGGTAGAATAAGCTATAGGTGACATATGTGCCCTATGTTGAGAACCATAAGAACCCAATAATATTGATCTTAACATAAATTAACTAGAGTAAGGTGCTCTATAATTTTTGACATATCTCTAACATAGGGGTCTCTCTAATAATGGTCTTCCTGGGAGAGTATTTTTATGTTTTGGAACTATAGGAGTATAGCTCACCTGCACTAGTGTCTCTAATAATATATTTGATGTATATATAATAAATATAATTTTATCTATAACTAATAATGATGTTATATCTAGTAATGGTGATGGAACTATAATTAGTGACTGTGTTTAAATGCTTGTGGGATAGGTAAAGGATACTTATATGTGAAACCCTTAACTTTTACCACCTAATTTGCATGTATGTACTTCAAGCATATGTTCACTATGAATGGGATGGCTCATATATGTTGTAACCATGGCCTAACCAATAACATATCAAATATGCCTAAACTAGGTACTACTAACAACTGAGTGGCTATATGTGCTCATCTAACCTATAATGGAAGCATAGTCTCCCCAATGGAGCTCTGAACATGACCAATGAAACCACTAATAACTATGTCTATGGAGAATATATCATAATCTAAGTACCCCAAATGTTATAAAAGTGTCATAGTGTACACACTAATGCTTAACCCATTATCAACCATAACACTCTAGATGGGATGATGATCTATGTATGCTCGTATAATGAGTACATGTAAATATGTATCATCGTCATAATTCCCTACTCTAAGAAGGTGATGAGTGGTCTAGGTGGAAATGTAGTGTGGTACACTCCAATGATATTTTGTAATGGGTGTGCCTCATTCGTAATAGTTTTTATGATACAAATTTTCACCCTAGAGAATGTTTCTCAAGCCTTCTCAATTTGGGATAACATGGAATCACCTCTAGGTATGGGTAACCTACTTGAAGAGGTGAATATCTAGATTAAGGGATAGCTCCCATGTACAAAACCTAAATATTAACACTAACCTATTTTTTCAAGATGAAAAATGACTAGAAGGGATCTAAAATAAAATGAAAAGTATTGATAGTGATGCACCGTTAACTTTATTACTTGTTTACACTTACACTATGAAAAAAAACTACAAAACTAATCTCAACACCTAAATCCAACCCTTGTAATAATAGTGATTCAATATGAAGGTAAGATTCAATTTAGTCTTAAATTTTAAATCTTAGTAGGCTTGTTAATAGACACTAATAATCTTTCTCACACTTAAAATCATACAAAGCTACTAGATACACATCATATGACCTGATAGAAGGCAAATTTCTCACACAAAGGAATGAAGGATATGGATGAATAAAAGGAAGAAAACTATCACATATCATTCACTAAAAAAATCATATCAAATATTGAATTAAATATTTTAGGAAACCCAAATTAGTTTGAATTTTTATTCCAAAGTTAGAACAAGTATCAAATTCAGTAGGGATTCACCATACTAATTTTTTGGATGCTTATGATGCCTCTCACAGCTACATTTATAGAAGATATTGGAAGAAGAGAGGGATAAAATACAAGAAGAGAGTTCATAAAATGATTATCATGATCATATCAGTTAAAAAAAGGAGATTGACACCAAGCCTAGAAAGAGTGTGTTTTCATCTTCCTCCTCATTTACAATAGTTGTTAATGAACCTGTTCACAATAATGGCATAAGAAAACTCCTTGAAAGTTTTGATGCTTTTTGTTCATAAATCCTCCTCAAAGAGTTACCATGTACTTCTTAAGAAAAATTAAAAACCTTCCAATTGACATCTGGCATGTTGAGGCTATTCTACACCAACTTCTACCTCTTGCAAAACTTCTTCTTCATTGAGAGACTATTGTTGAACTTCATGATTCATCTTCTCTTTGTGATCAAGACATAACCTCTAAAGATAGTTCTAGTTTTGTGTCATAGGAAACCTCCATTAGACATTTTTATTTTAGTGAGGATGTCATTTCAATTCATGAAGCCTTAATCCTTCAATAAAATTCATTTTGTAATTGGTTATGACTTAACTAACTAATCCATATAAACCATCCTTTTTCACTTAAGCATGGTTGGCCACTTATGGCCTATATAAAGATTATGAGACCCTATTTAATGAATAAAATGTGGTAAAATCACCCTTATACTAGCCTAAGTAACCTCTGTAGCTACTTATAAGAGTTAATCTAATCCAAAACATTTTGAACTAACTCAAGAAAGATTTTTTTTGGGTCAATATTTGTACACATTCATCTCATATGTGATAAATATGCACTAATTCAGGTGCTTGAGAGAGTCAAAAACATAATACATATCATTTTAAGGCTCATTCAATCCATACCAAGTGTTTAAAAGCATTATTTCTCCCATTGGGTCATTTGCAGGATTTAAAGTGTCCTTGAGTCTTAATGATTATTCATAGTACTGAAGGCCTTAAATCCTAAATAAATGCTAGTATTGTTAAGTATAAAACCTTTTCCACATCTCCTAAATGTCTCAGTATCCCATGCATCTATTTATGGATGCTCACACGTGGAGAAAATTCTTCTCAGGTAGACAGGCCTGCATTCTTGAGCTTGAGAGAGAGGAATTTGTGAAAAAAGGAGTATGAGTGCTTTTTTTGAGTTTGAAACACTTCCATAATATCTAAGGCACATTAAATAAGGTCTTAAAGTTTTTTTTTTTGTAAATAATGACCTCTCAACTAATGAGAATTTCATTAAGACTTGTATGAGGGTTTACACATAGTCTTATTCTTTTAGACTTAACAAGATTCTTCTTGCATTTTATTATTTTCTCAGTGGCTCAAATTATCATGGAAAAATATTGAGAAATTAAATTTACCCTTATGATACCTTTAATCCTCAAAAACACCTAAAAAATGCAATCTCTCTTCACATTCTTCTACATAGGTCTATGTTTGTTCATTTATGTGTACTAGGCCTAATTAGCTTTTAGGATTTTCACTGCCTTCAAGCATATAACAATTAAATTAAATATTGTGGACCTTTGGTAACCAAATTAATATTACTTATACTCTCCTTCATTTCATATTTCATTCATGGGCTAACGCATTCTCTTCATTTTCTCAAAACCCTACATGTACGTGGTAGACTTGGCTCTTGGTTGTAAGTATGAAGTGAAATCTTTCTTCATTGACACTTAATTATTTATTTAATTATTTTATCATGTGTCTCATTCTTCTAATTTTTTATTTAAAACATATATATCTCCAATACCACCACAAAGTCAATGTTTTCTTTGTTTTGTACACATAGTCTAGGGTATACCTACTAAGTGTCTTAACTAAGCTTTCTGTTTTGAGTGGCTTGATCCTCATGACCTACGAACTTTAAATATTAAATTTTTATTTATTATATCCATGTTTAATATTTACCTCTAATACCTCTTATTTTCTTACCCCAATAGTCATAAATCCCCTCTTCTTTCATCTGCCTATACAGGCTTGTGAGTGCTCAATTGGGAAAATGCCTTACAAGGACTAAGGATAAGTTATTGGTGTGAGAAGGTGAAGAACATGATACTACTCCATAGGTCCCAACCATAAAATTAAGATAATA
Organism: Torreya grandis; assembly: GCA_037957365.1. NCBI lineage: Eukaryota > Viridiplantae > Streptophyta > Pinopsida > Cupressales > Taxaceae > Torreya > Torreya grandis. Next base: position 1,493,265 of record JARHVA010003703.1, on the reverse strand, counting down.
AAATTATTTAGGATACCCTAATGACATCAATATAACTTTTATAGAGGAGTCATCTCTCTTTATGGCGTACAAGAAAGGTTATCCTTATATAACAGTCATCCTTACGTTCAAGATTTATGCACCATTTTTAGATTCTCCTAATGATTTTATAGGATTTTTAGGAACCAATAATATGTCTATATGTTTTCCTTGGATATTTCAAGGCTTGTAAGACATCATATTAGCATTTGAGTCAGAAATGTCCACCTGCAGGTTTACAGACCTGTGGGTGGACAACACCTTTATTAATTCCATTTATGAGCAAAATTAAGCTTTAAATAATTTATAAAACATCCCTAATATTCATATACCATTTTATACATCATTTTTTACATTTATTTTTCCAATTAGATACTTATTTAGTAATCAGACTTGTAGATCATTATTATCCTTCATCTTGATACATGTAGAAGCTTGTCCTAGGATCTATAATGAGATCACTAATTGGAGAATGGGTTAAGGTGATTTTTGAATATTTTATACACATTTTTGACTCAATATTATATTTTCATATAATTAACTTTAATTCTTCTTCCTAAAAAACCTACAACCTTATACTAGGACCCATGATGAGGGATTCTCTTATAAATACCTACAAGTATGCCAAAATGAGTGATCTCTGAATCTTATCTCAACTATAAATAAGGTTTTGGGTTTTAATTCCATAATTTACACTCACATTAAAACACTTAATTCACTGGGAACACCTCCAAACTTCACAAAATGATTTGTCTCATGAAAACATTAAGAATGAAGCTCATTTGTATTAGTGCATACACATGCATGATGTATCTTGGTGAATTTGGGTGCCATTGAGATCCATGTCCACCTTGAGATAAAAAATTTATTATTTTTTTTCTCCCACCAAATTCAAAAAAGTAGACATGAGGATAAAACTCAGCCAATGGGGACTGGAGTCACTTTTTGACCCCTTAATCTCTTAATGATTATTCATAGAGTTAGGGGATTATATATGCAAACCAATGGAAATAATATGAATCTCATTAGGGTCCCCTCTACTTTTAAAAAATATATATCCCAAATCTCTCTCCTCTTTATGATCCAACTATATGAATTTTTCCTTTGTGATCTTATTAAGAGATTGATAGGAGAGATAAGATATTTTTTACCAATTTTGGATCTGCCAATGCTATAAAACTCATGATATGACTCTAAAAATGTCATAAGTACATGAAAACATTAGTTTATTACACTTATTTGGCTCTCTACATTATATTTTTATTTACAAACCTTTGACAAGTGCCTTCAATGTTGGTATTTCAACTTCCTAGGAATTTTTTGGCCCCACCACCACTTGCACATTTTACCTAGCTTCTATAAGCATAAATCAAGAGAGAAACATCTTGACATGACTTAAAACATGTTAGAGACCTCAAGCATGCATTTAATCTCATCCTATCAAAGATAAGGATTACCTTAACTTATCCAAAAACCTTAAAAGATGATAAAAGACATTAATTTATTCAAACAAGGATAAGATGCTTCAAAAAAGGAAATCAAAAGATTAAAAAGACTTGAGGTGCAATACAGAGGAGTCATCTCTCTTTATATCCTATAATATAGGTTATCCATGTATAACAGTCATGCTTGGGTTTAAGATTTTTGCACCATTTTTATATTCTCATAATAATTTTATAGGGTGTTTAGGAATTAGGAATATGTTTAGATGTTTTCCTTAGATATTCCAAGGCCCTTAAGTCCTCATATTAGAATTTTAGTCATAAATGTACATCGAAAGGTTTGTAGAAGTGTGGGTGGATAACACCTTTATTGATTCCATTTGTGAGAAAACTTAAGCTTTCCATCCTTTCTCAGACATCTCTACTCTTCATATACCACTTCATACATCATTGTTCATCTTTATTTTTCCCATTAAAGACTTATTTAGTAAGCAGACCTATAGATCATTATTATCCTTCATCTTGATACTTGTAGAAGCCTATTCTAGGATATATAATTGAGATCAATTATTGGATAATGGGTGAAGGGTATTTTTTAAAATTTTATGCACCTTCCTAACTCAATCTTACCTTTTCATCTAATACACTTTAAGTATGCTTCCTAAAACCCCTGAAACCTTATACTATGACCCATGGTGAGGGATTCTCTTATAAATTTCAGAAAGTATGATAAAAAAGTGATTTATAAAGCTTGTCTCAACTATAAATAACGTTTTGGGGTAGAATTACCTGATTTCCACTCACATTAAAACACTTACTTCATTGGGAACACCTCTAAACTTCACAAAATAGTATGTCTCATGCAAACATTAAGAATGAAGCTCATTTGTATTAGTACATACACATGCATGATCTATATTTGTGTATTTGTGTTCCATGGACATATATTTCCACCTTGAGATGACTATTGTATGGTTTATCCTCTCTCACTAAATTCACAAATGTAGACATGAGGACAAAATCGAGTCAATGGGGATTGGAGTCATTTTTTTACCCCTTAATCTCTTTATGATTATTTATATATATAGGGATTAAATATTTTAAAAAATTCCAAGAATATAAATCTCATTAGTGTCCCCTCCATTTGTAAAAATCTTAGGTCCCAACTCTCTCTCCTCTTCATGAACTAGTCATTTGAAGTTTGCCTTTGTGAGCTTTCCAAGAGCTTCATAGGAGAGATAGGATATTTTTTGCCAATTTTAGACCTACCAATGATATAAAAATATTAATATAAGGTTTAAAATGTCATAGGGATCTAAATACATTAGTTTCTTACACTTATTTGCCTCTCTACATCGCATTTTTCTTTACAAGCCTTTGACAAGTTCCTTCAATGTTGGTATTTCAACTTCCTAGGATTTTGTTCACCCCACCACAACTTGCACAATGTACATAACTTGTATAAGAATGAATCAAGAGAGAAACATATTTACATGAATTTAAAACATTTTATAAACCTCAATAATGCATTTACTCTCTCTTTCTCTTAGAAAAGAGAAGGATTACCTTAACTTCTCCAAAAACCTTAAAAGATGTTAAAAGAACTTAATTTCTTAAAACAAAGATAATATGCTTCAAACAAGGTAATCAAGAGATGAAAAATACCTAAGATAAAATATATCATATTGACACATCATGTCGTAGGTCTAGGATTCTCTAAATTGGCTTTGAGGACTCTAGGACACTTGGGGGGTAAGACAAACCATAAACAATGTTAATAAGACCTCAAAATACCATTTGAAGACATCACATGATGTAAAATGGATATCAATAATGCTAGAAAACATGACAAGTCAAGTTTCAAATTTTATGGGTTGACATTTTTGGCTTGGGGGCCAAAAATGGTAAATAGTTTGTCAATTCATAGGGGTAACATGCTTGTTATGCTTACTAAACTAGTAGCTTTATATTTGCATTGGGTAATGGAATCACTTGCATACTATAATATAAAAAATTATACACCTCTTAAAGAATCATACTCACACCACACCACACAACAAAGGGAAAAATAGAACATGCTAAAGGCATTTAAAGAATGCCACACATAAACAAACTCATACAAAACACTATGCTAGGCACTTATGGGAAACAAAACACCACACAACTATGTACAAATAGAAAACTAACCTCAATAACAAGGAATAAAGTGTATCCCATTGACCAAGATTCTTATCCATTTAGTATGGATATCTATAAGGAATTTTTCTCTTTGCAACTAATTCTCACATAGGGCCCACTCCATAATGTGTCAAACTTTGTGTTTACTAGGCTTGGCCCTATCCTCATCCTACTTCAAAACAAGATCACCCTCTTGGAATTTTATTTAAATGGATATCCTATAAAAAGTTTTATTCATTTAGTTTTTATGGTACTCAAAAGTATGCATGGATTCATCTCTCTTCTCCTCTAATTCTATCAATTCTACCATCTTCACCTCCATAGGGTCATTATCTATTTGTTGTAGATAGTCTATTAACTCCAAGGATGGAAGCTCAAGATAAATAGGTAATTTTTCCTCTCTTCCATACACAATCATTTATGGTGAGTTACCAATGGCACTCTTAGGAGTGACTCTATAATGCCATAAGGTTGTCTTCAACTTGGTATGCCAAGTTCTTTGATTATCATCAATTATCCTCTTAATGATCTTGACCAATTTTTATAATATGCAATTTTGTTCCCTTGCGGGTAGTATTTAGAAGATGTGATTAGGTATATTCCATGTTCATTATCATTATGACTTATATGTTCACCAAGGAATGCTAATGCATTATTAGATATGATGGTTGATGGTTCTCCAAACCTAGTCACTATGCTTTCATAAAAGTTAAGGACTGATATTTCATTGGCATCTTTAAGAGCTATTACCTTTACTCATATTTTAAAATAATCATTAGCTCTAAGAATACACTTATTAACTTCACTTTTTTTTTTTTTTTTGGGGGGGGGGGGGGGGGTGGTTTGTTAATCATGCCTATGAAATCAATCCCCCATTACATGAATGGTTAATCAACTTGAATGGGATTGAGAGGTAAGGATGCTAACCTTTTATTTTTAGTGAATAAAATACACTTTAAACACCTTATTACCCATGCATATTATTATTTGAAGAGTCTAAGACAATAGTAGCCTACCCTCATTATCTTTTTTCCTATGGTTTTGGGAGAGAAGTGACCTCCTACAGGTTCATCATGAAATTTCTCTAAAATTCTACTTACATGAACAACCTCAACACATCTAATCAACATATCATTAAGGTATTTTATAAAAAGGACCCCATCTACAATATCATAAGGTATATATTGAATCCTAAAGTACCTTATCTTTGATTTGTCTAAATCAGTTGGACACTTACCTATTTGTAAGAATCTTGTCATGTCTTGTACCAAACTTGTAGGAGGTGAAAGTGTTGTTGCTTAAGGTTCACCTTTTAGTGTCAAAAATGAATATATATCCCCTTGAAGTCCCAATTATAGGTGCTCACATAGGCATCTCCCCCTTACTAGTTTGGCGACCTTAATATCTACATCATACTCCATTACTTTGGTAATCTAACCTGCCCTCTTCTCATTCAATTCTCTATTGAGAAGGAAGTCTTTAATGCTTGGGTAAAATACCGTAATGTGTATTTTATTATTTGAGACCATATGTCTAAACATTTTTAGACTTTTTATGACTGAGAAGACCTACTTCTCCACTAATGTGTACCTTTCTTCATACCCTTCAAGCCCTTGAGTAAAGAATGAAATGGGATATTCAACACCTTCACCATTTTATTGTATCAACATGGAAAATATGGTGTCAATGTTAGATAAATCATACAAGAAGAAATATTTTTAAAAATAGGGTTAATAAAAATAGATTATTGTGTTATGACTTGATTTATAGCCTTAAAACTAATCCTCCCTTCTTTAGTCCAAAATAATTCTTGGTACTTCTTTAACATAGTTTTAAAAGGATTTTGAAGGTTGGAAAAACCAGGTATAAACCTTCTAATAAATTTTATTTTCCCAAGAAAAATTGACATTCCTTTCTTTTTTAATGGTAAAGACAAGACCAAAATGGCTTCACCCTTTCAAGGTCCATGAATATCCCTTCCTTAGAGACAATGTGGCCTAATAACTTACCCTTATGGACTTCAAAAACACATTTTTGGGGGTTCAAAGATATCCCAAACTACTTTCACCTATCAAAATTAGTCTTAGGTGAGCTAAGTGGTCACTAACATTCTTTGAAAAAGTAGTAATGTCATCAAGGTAAACTATCACCATCTTATTGATCAAACCTTGGAAAACCATGTACATATCCTTTTGGAAAGTATCCCCTACATTAGATAACCCAAAATTCATATTATTATAGGCATAAGTGACCCATTTGGTTGTCAAAGTATTTTTTTATTGGTCCTCTTCCTTCACCAAGACTTGGTTATAATTGGTTATAACCAAAAATACCATCCAAGAGGGAGAAATGTTCAGATCCTATAACCATTTGAAGTATTTTCTCCATTGGAGGTAGAGGATGATGGTCCTTCAATGACACCCTATTTACATCCTTAAAATCTACACATAACTTGGTTTCCCTACTCTTCTTCCTCATAGGGATTATATTATCAACCCATGAAGAGTAATTGATAGTTAAAATGATATTTGATTCAATTAGCTTTATTATCTCTTTCTCCATCAAGATCTCAACCTTGGGATTTATATTTATTTGTCTTTGTCTTACTATTTTTGCATTTGGGTCAAGCTCAATGGTATGTTGAGCTAGTCTAACATCAAATAATTTAAGTTCACTATAATCCCATGTAAAGACATCTAAAAAATCTCTACATAACTCAATAAAATCAACCTTCTCAGCATTGGTACATAACTTTCTCATCTTGAGGAGTTGTCCTTAAAGATGAAAACTCTTTAAAAATGTTCCTCATTTTCAAACATGCTTACCTTCTCTCTCCTCATTTGATCTTCTTTCTTGAAAATTCTTTCAAGAGTTTCCAATCTTCTAGGGAGTTTGTTGGACTATATTTGGACTATTTGGTCACCATTTTTCTATTTAAACTTGACCTAATTCTTTGAGGAGAAATCAACTTCCTCAAATATAAAATTTTAAATCTATTTATCACTTTCAAAAACTTTCCAACTTTCATTATTTTTAGGGATAGATGACCTAACTAACAATTTGACATGTGGTTGATAACTCTCACTCTTGACATCATTCGGGATGTCAAAATGAGCTCTTACTACTTCTAACCTATGAGCATGTTGATTGTTTCTCTTATAACTTATTGCAATTTGAAGGCCTCAAAGTCTTCAACAAGGTCCCAAATTATATGTTTGTAAGCCTTCAACAATGGATTCTTTGTAGCATTTTTCCTTCTGACCTGATGTAATACTAGTTCACTATCACCATAGTTTTTATATGCCTTATACCTCTCTTACTTACTACCCATTGGAGGCCATGCATAATTCCTTCATATTTTATTTCATTTCAAGAGTAGCTAAATTGGAACATAATAGCATAAAAGTACTCCTCCTTGGAAGGGGAAACAATAAATTTACCTTCCCCTACTCCATTTTTACTCCTTAAACCATAAAAAATAATTTCCACATTTATTATTCATTCTCATTGGGCTTTGAAAGAGTTGGTATTAATCTAACCTATTCATGCATTAGTAGACATATAGACTAGTCTCTTTAATGAATTTAAAAGGTCCAAATTCATCTAAAAAAAGATCAGGTATGCCATCAAGAGTTATAACTAATTCTTGGTCATTAAGATGGTCTCCCTCATTAGTGCTAGTCTAATTCATGATATATGTATTTGGTACATAATGTTATACATGAAAATTAGCTAGAGGTTTAGACTTGATTGAAATCTTATCTCCATATCTAGTCCTAAATGTCATATAAGACTAGTCTAGAGTCAACTATCCCCCAATATTATTAGTAAAGTCCCTTGACAAATATAGAGCAAAAAAGGGAGGTACATATACAACCACAACATCTTATGTAATGAATAAAGTAATAAAATCATGAATATTATAAAACTTTGATGATGCCAACTATCTTATCTTTTGATCCATCTAATTGAAACACACCTTTGAAGTTTGGTTCATATTTCAAATTTAACTTATCAGCTACCTAATTTGGCATGACTGAGCTACTTTCTCTATTGACTATCACAAATTTATGAATTGAAAAATCTCCAATGATTAAAGAGATGTAAAAAGGATGATATTTATCTACTTTCTCTATTTTAGTTGGCTTCCCATCACTAGAATTCAATGCATTTGCTATAATTTCCCCTTTTCACTAGTTTGTCTTGAAGATGTGTTAAATTTGGACAATTCTTTTTATATTAGGTCACTTTTTCCAGGGATTAAAAATGTATCCCACATTTGGATGTATACATGGACACTTTTCATCTACATTAAAACATTTGTGAAAGAGCCACTAACCTTAACTTTTCCACTAGGAGTCATAGTGTTGCCTAGAGCTTGTGAATTTTGATGCATGAAGGAACCTTTAGAATTTTGAAATATATAATTTTCCTAAGCATTATGGACTTTATTATCCACCCCTAATATTTTGGATTTTAGATAGTTCATGGTTTAACCATTACCTATCTCTTTAGTTTATTTAATTGCTCTTCCTTTTGACCTTATGTTTATAGGTATAAGATTTAAGTCTTTATTTATATTCCTTTTGTAGTACACTACAAATGAATCTCCTTGATTCCAATTAACCAAAGAGTTTTTTTATAGAGCATTCCATACATTCATCTCTCCTTCACTAGGTAACTTAGTTTATGTCATAGTAGACATTGTTCCACATTGTGCCATAAAATTTTGATTAAATGCCTCATCTACATAGGTAGATTGATCATGAGGGTGATCATATGGAATATGCTCTTCATATTTCTGTATAATACTATTTTGGATAGGTAATAGGGATTTTGAGGTAGAGGGAGCATTTATATTTTGACTATTGTATAGTCTTTCCTGAGTTAGTTGCCCTTGCCCTTGAGAATGGCCTTGAAAAGTTGATTTGTTAGCTTGATAGTATTGAGAGGGATAATTTGGTTGATAGGTACCTTTTTGGGATCTCCATTGATGATATTTTTTTTCCTTTTAAGTTTTTTGATCTCTTCTCTAAGATCCCTTATTACATCTACCTCATTTGACATGTTTGGTTGGTTAGGGACAATTTATTTATACTTGGTGTAGGAATGGGAGAAATAGTGGGTATATGGGCTTGTATAATAGGGAATAATGGTATAGGGGGTATTGGAGAGATCTTCCTATATTTTATTAGACAATTCTTAACTTTGATATCAATTTCATAGGCATTAGGTAGAGTATCTCCTCCCATAGATTATATCATCATGGGTATATCACTGTTATAATCGCTAAGATAATATATAAATTCATGGTGTGTATTAAGCCTCACCAAGATTTAGATTATATCCCATGTTTTTTGAAATCTAGTGTTAAAATTTTGTATGACTTCTTGAGGGAACATCTTGATGGTGGTTAATTGTTTAGTCAATGATAAGTGATCACTCTTGTCCTCAAATATTTTCATCAAAATTTCACCCAAGTGATCCCATGAGTCAATAGAATTAGGGGTCAAGGTCCCATACAAATCAATATCTTTACCCTTGAAGGAGATTCCTAATAGCCTAGTAGCTACATCCTCTTGAGTGATATTATGTATATTGTAACATTTTGTTATGTTCCTTATTTGTTCAATAGGAGTAATAGTAGAATCTCCAATGTAAGAAGGAACACTCTTAAGGGATGCCAAGGAATAGACTCATATTATGTAAATGCTAGAGGGATTTGACCATTTAAGATAGTAAAGGTAGATTTATTTGTGTTACCATATTTAAAATTGGACCCAACATGAGTCTCCTTATAGGTATCTGAGTAGAAAAAGACTTTTTTTGATAGGGATGCTATTAGACAACCTTCTTATTTTGACTAAAAATAAGGTAAATCTAAAAACTAAAAAGGAATGCCTTTAGTAGAGGATATTTTATTTATCTTAGGCATGAAATTTGAACACTATTCTACAACCAAGAGATGATTCTCATTGGATTCGTTAGATACTGCATGAAAGAGGCTATTAAAGCTTCAAAATTTTCAAGACCAACATAAATATTAGACAACCTTCTTGAAACATGTGTCCCATAGGGTTTGATATAATTATTATCATCCAAATTTTCACCCTAGATAAGGTTTCTCAAGCCTTCTCAATTTTCAATAACATGGAATCACCTCTAGGTGTGGGTAACCTACTTGAAGTGGTGAATCTCTAGATTATAAACTAGCTCCCATGTACAACACCTAAATATAATCACTAACCTATTTTATTGAGAGTAAAAGGGTTAGAATGGAACTAAAATAAAAGGAAAAGTATGGAGGTGATGCACTAAATTTAACTCCACTACTTTCTTATACTTACACTATGGAAAACAACTAGAAAATTGATACCAACACCTAAATCCAACCCTTATAATAATAATTCTTCAATATGAAGTTAGGATATAATATAGTCTTCAAGGTGAAAGCTTACTAGGCCTGATAATATACACTAATAATATTAATCATGCTTAAAACCATATAAATCTACTAGATACACATCATATGACCTATTAGAAGGTAAATTGCTCATACAAAGGCATGAAGGATATGGATGAATGCAAGCAAGCAAACTATCACTTTTCATTCAACAACAAAACAATATAAAACACTAAATGTAAGATCTTAGGAAACCCAAATCAGTTTTAATTATTATTCCAAAGGTATAAAAAGTATAAAATTCAATAGGGATTCACCATACCAGTATTTTGGATGCTTACAATGCCTATCAAGGTTACATTTATAGAAGAGATTGGAAGAAGAGAGGGAGAAAATACAAGAAAAGAATTCATAAAATATTTTTCATGATCATATTAAAAAAAATAGAGGTATATTAACACCAATACTTGAAAGATTTTGTTTTCATATTTCTCCTTCTCATTTAGAAAATGTATTAATGAACCTCTTCAGAAGAATGGTTTAGGAAAACTCTTTGGTAGTTTTCATGCTTAATTATTTATAACTCCTCAAAGAGTTACCCATATACTTCTTGAGAACATTTAAAAACATTCCAATTTACTTTTTTCATGTTGAGGGTGTTCTACACCAAATTTTACCTCTTGCAAAGCTTCTTCTTCATTAGGAGACTAGTGTTGAGCTTCATGATTCATATTCTCTTTTTGATCAAGGCATAACCTCCAAAGGTTTTTTTCGTTCTGTGTCAAAGGAAATATCCATTAGACCTTTTTATTTTAGTGACTATTTCATTTCAATTTATGAGTCTTTGGTCCTTCAATAAAAGTCATTTTGTAGCTGGTTATACCTTAACTAACTAAGCTATAAAAGCCATCTTTTTTCACTTAGTCCTGTTTGGTCACTTGAGGACTATATCAATAATGTGAGACCCTATTTAATTACTTGAGTGTGGTAACATATCCATTATAATTTCATAGGTAGCATATGAATATATTTAGAAGAGTTTATCTAGTCTATAATCTTGAGAACTTACTCAAGAAAGATCTTTTTGGGTCAATCTCCATACACATTAAACTCACATGTGCCAAACACGCACTCATTCAAGCGATTGAGAGAGTCAAAAACATCATACATATCATTGCATTACTCATTCAATACATCTTAAGTGTTTGAAATATTTATTTCTCCCATCAGGTCATTTGTAATGTTTAAGGAGGGTTTAAGGTGTCTTAGAGTCTTAATGATTGTTCATAGACCTAAGGGCCCTAATACCTAAACAGATTCTAGGATTTTTTATTATAAAAAATTATCCACATTTACCAAATGGATTATGATCCCATTCATATGCTCAAGGATTTTCACACATGGATAAAATACTTCTCGATCAGTCATGCCTACATTCTTGAGCTCAAGAGAGAGGAATTTGTGAAAAAAGGAGTATGAGTGAATTTGTGAAATACAACTGTTAAAAGCAATTTTCAAAAGCTTGTAAATAAAAATAAAATTTAGAGAGATAGATAAATGTAATAAAATTATTTTTTTAGGTCTCTATGATATTTTAGATTCATATCAGGAGTTTTACAACATTGGCAGGTCTAAACTTGTAAAAAAATGTCCTATCTCTCTTATCGAGATCTTGGCAAGCTCACAAAGAAAAAATTCAAATGGTTGGTTCATGAAGAGGAGAGAGATTTCAAACATATTTTTTTTACTAGAGGATGGTAACCTAATGAGATTTAAATTCTTCTCATTGGTTTGTAGATTGAATCCCCTAACTCTATGAACAATCGTTAAGAGCTTAAGTGTTTAAAAAGTGTCTCCAATCCCATTTGGATCAATTTTATCCTCATGTATGAATTTTTAAATTTTGTGGGAGAATATTAAACATAAAATATTGATGTCAAATTGGACAATGATTTCCATGGAACCTGCATCCACCAAGCTACATCATGCATGTGTATGCACTAACACACATGAGCTTCATTCTCACTATTTGTATGAAACAAAATGTTTTGTGAAGTTTGGAGGTTGTAAAAATAAATTAAGTTTTTTAATGAGATTATAAATTATGTAATTAAACCTCAAAACCTTATTTATTATTGAGACAATCTTTAGAGATCACTTGTTTTTGCATACATGTAGGCATTTGTAAGAGAAACCCTCATCATGGGTGCTAGTATAAGGTTAAAAGTGTTTTAGGAATAAGACCTAAAAGGTAATATTTATTCAAGATGGTGTATAAAATATTAAAAATTACCTTAACCCATTCTGTAATCAGTGATCTCATTATAGATCCTAAGACAAGCTTCTGTAGGTATCAAGATGAAGGATAATAATGATCTATAGGTTTGCTTACTAAATAAGTCTCTAATAGGAAAAATAAAGGTGAAAAATGATGTATAAGTGATATATGAAGAGTTTTAATTTTTTATAAATGATGGAAAACTTAATTTTTCTCACAAATGGAATTAATAAAATCCTTGGAAGATAAAACATATATAAATATTCATAAGTCATAAAAACCCTATAAAATCATTATAATAATCTAAAAATGGTGCATAAATCTTGAACCCAAGCATGAATGTTATACATGGATAACCTTTCTTGCATACTATAAAGAGAGATGAATCCTCTGTGGAAGTTAAAGTGATGTCATTAGGGTATCCTAAATCATTGTATTATCCTAATTTTATATTTAATTCCTATGGAGGAGTCTCATGTTATTAATCTTCTCACACCAAGAACTTATCATTAGTCCTAGTAAGGCATTCTCCTAATTGAGCACTCATAAGCTAGTACAAGCAAATGGAAGAAGAGAGAATTTATGAATATTGAGGTAAGACACTAAGTTATATTAGAGGTATAGAGGAACCATGAATACCATTAATAAATATTTAATATTTAAAGTTAAAATGTGATGAGGATCACACCACTCAAAATTCTAAGCTCAGTAAGGACCCCTAGTAGACATACCCTAGACCATGTGTGTAAAACAAAGAAAGCATTGGTTGTGTGGTGGTATTAGAGGTCCAAAGTTTTTAAATTAATAATTAGAATAATTGGACACATTATAACACCATTAAAGAAATAATTAAGTGACAATGAATAAATAATTCACTTCATACTTATAGCCAAGACCCAAGACTACTACCTACAGGCAGGGTTTTGAGAAAATGAAGATAATGTGTTATCCCATGCATGAAATATGAAATTAAGGAGAGTATAATGAATATTATTATTTTTACCAAATTTCCATACTATTTTCATTAAATGGTTAGGTAATTTAAGGAAATTAAAATCCTAAAAGGCTAATTAGGCCTAGTAGGCCTAAGTAAATAAACACAGACCTTTGTAGAATAATGTGAAGAGAGATTGAAGTTTTAGGAGTTTTTGAGGATTAAATGTCTCATAAGGGTAAATTGAAAGGTGTAAATATTATTCAATGATAATTTGATCCACTGAGAAAATAATAAAATGAAAGAAGAACCTTGTTAAGGTTAAAGGAGTAAAACCTTATGTAAACCCTCAAGCAGGGCTTAAGGAATTTTTTCATTAGTTGAGAGGTCATTATTTCCAAAAATATCACTTGAAAACCTTTTTTAATGTGTCTTATAAAAATATCACACTTTCATAAGATCTAACGTATGATATTTGACATTAGACATTTGATGTTAGATTATTTTATACCAAGTCTTAACACAAATCATTTTAGAGATACAACTCCACCCCTTTGACCAAGTTAGACCAAGTTTGAACCATTGTTCTTTGGACATAATTTTTCAGAGTTTGTAGAACTCTAAGCCTTTTTTTTTAAGCTTTCATCATTTATATTGATATGTCTAGATACACTTATGGTGGAGTCACATACAACCTAACTTATGATAGAATAGCCACACAAAATACCACTAGGAACCCATATAGAGAAAGATTCTCTAAGGAGTTTTATTATTCTCCCTACAATAATCCATATGGGGAACATAGTCAAAATCCACAAAATACAAATCAAAACCTTGATTGGCATGAAGAAGCTTGTGAGGAGGACTTTGAAGACCCAACTATAGATAATGTTATTTGTGATATAGATCCATACCCTCTTTATAATAATTAGTATGTGGAACATAGTAAAAAACTAGCTTATAAGCCAACTCACAACTGGGATGATATGGTTTATGAGGAAGACTTAGATGCTTTAGATTATGTGAGTAATCAAGATCCACCACATCATACCATTTCTATTCGAAGACCACAATGCCACACCATTCCTATATTAAGACCTCATCATCTGGCTTGTGCGAGCAATTAAGCCCCTTCATCATTCCAAGACCTAGTCCTTTAGATTATGTGAGTAATCAATCACCACAAAACCCTATCATTACCATTTTTGGAATTCATTCTTTGGTTCATGTGATAAATTATACTCCCTAATGCCCTACCATTATCCAACCATAAGCCATCCCTCCTCCATTACCAATCCCATCCAAACCTTAACTGATCCAATCCTTCAAAGACCAAGCTATGTTCAAAACTGGTATTTTTCAACTCATTAGAAACCAAGGCCAAGTGAACCAACCAATTTGAGATGCTTCTATTGAATCAACCATTTATGATAAGTCAACATATGATGAATCAACTATTGACCCTATACCAGTTGTCAAGGAGTCTCACACTGATGAGTTAGTCTTTACTAAGTTATTTATTAATGATTATAACTGCCTTTGAGCAAATCATTACCTCGACCATGTGCCTATTTTTCAAGAGCCTCCTATTGATAATCTAGTCTCTAAGGAGTTGTCTCTTGTCCTTTTTCTCATCCTAGAGGATTCCCACTCTGACAAACTAGTTTTTGTGGAGCCTATTATGCCATCACAGGCTGTTACTTATCTAATATCAAGCATTCAATAAGACATCATTGTAACAGAGTACCCATTAGATGAAGAATCAGAGCTAGAGTCAGGTTTTATTATTGAAATGAAATTAGATTTACCATTAAAATCTAAATCAACATCAGTCTCAACATTAGATTCAAATTCCCTTGAGTCAGAATCAAATTTAGAAGAATAATATGTATGTGGCCATTAAAACGTTGGTGATGCATGCCTTACAAATTAATATAAATACATTTGTGATCATTCTACAATTTTTTAGGATGATTACTTTAGCTTCAACATAAATTATCCTAGTATCTTCTACAAGGATTTTGAAACCTCTCCCCATTCCATTACCATTCCATAGGTCATTACCATCAACCAAAATAGCCATATCATTGACATTCCATCTCTCACAAGTGTCGATTGGGATCGATAGAATCACACTTTTTTGAACTACATCCATGGTGACATAACAGTTGAAGAAGAGCATGGAGGCCAAAACCACATTCATATATCATAAGACCACTCTCCTAGTGAAACCTTTTTGGAGGTGCTAGGGGAAAATCAAAGTCAAAACTTAGCATCTTCTAGTGAAACTTTTTTGGAAGTGCTAGAAGACAATCAAAGTCAAAAGTCAACATTCCTTAATGAAACATTCTCAGAGCTGATATAGGACAATCAAGACAAATTTATTAGTAAAAATCTCTTTGAGGCACCAATATTTGAGCACAAAAGTTCTTCACTATTGGATGAAGACAAAATCAAAGATCAAATCAAAATAGCTTCCTATCTATAACCTAATTAGATGGTATCTAATCTCAAGATCAAATAATAGAAAAATGTGGTGGTCCTATCGAGAGAACAAGTCTTTAGCCCTACCAAAACTAAAATTATGTTGATTTGGAATCAATAAAATTACATGTGACTGACAGTCTTGATCTTCATTTTTTTCCATTTTCATCTACAATTCCATTTCACAATCAAACCTACCATCCATTATTTGTCCTTATTTACCATCCATGGCTGCACTTTCCTTTGTAGAGGATACAAAAATACCTTGTCTTAATGCTTGAAGGAATTAGAATCAATGACCAATGAAGATCATAATATTTTTGACATCCAAATCAACATCTAGTTCATGATAGAGTAGTTATTTAGATAAGGTGTGGGATAGTAATTAATATGATCAAGTATTTTTTTTGTATCATTTATTAATTAAGACGTGCATCTTCCCATCAGTAGGAGCAATAAAATAAAAAATCACATTGAGGCCAAAAACATGTACCATACCATTTCATTGCCATGCCATTGCCATTTGTACATATCCTTTTGCCATTGTCATGTATCCTGCCATTCACCCCATCACTTGGGGGAAAACCATCTTACCATTTTTTTACATCCTATCATTCCATTCCTATCTAGACCAAAGCCTATTTTTAGTCATCCTACCCAATACTATTTTGATATTGGTTCCTTTTGTTCTACCCACACTTTTATGAGAGAATTCCTATCAAGTTTCAACAATCAATCTAATCCATGTTTCAATGATAGTCTATGAAAGTAGTATGATAGTTGATCTAGAAAGATATCTTTCATTTTCCATCATGTATTAGGATTGTTTATGAGCTTGATTATAACCACCTATGGGAAAATCAATGTCTCACTAGTCTTGCTACTAATTATAACCACCTATGGGAAAATTAGTATCATTGACCTATGTCATTGTATCCTAGTTATAAACACTTATAGGCAAACTAGGGGAAACACCTATTTATCATATATTGCCACATCACCTTGCCATTACTATTTTAATTTGACTGGCCATTTGCAAGATTTGAAAACTTGTTGGGACCTAGTTGGTTTTTCTCTACCTTTTTTGTGGATGGAATTACTATGAATTAAGGTCATTTTAGGACTATGTGGGTCATGCTCAATTCATGTTGAGGTCACCTTAGTCCCCCCTTCCATATGCTCTCACTATTTTGTGAGCAACCTAAGCCAAATTCTCTCACCATTTTGTGATCAAGTATCTTATCATTCTCGATCAAGTTAAGATAGATGAAAATGAAAAAAACATTCATAACATTTCAAAAATCCAAAAATGTTTATCCTATCTAAGCCTAGTTAGTTATCCTTGATTCTCTTTACTGGGGCATTGTCATTATTAGGATGCTTCTTTTGATTTTTTTTCAATCTTTTTGTTTATTTGTTTATTTCAAGTTGTTTGTTTGTTTATTTTTCTATTTATTTATTTTATTCACTTGCCTATTTGTTTGCTTTCAACACTATTGCCTCGACTCAGTCTATGTGCATTTATGGGTGATTCCTTGAGCACATTATTCTTGAGTCTATACATATTCATACGTCAATATTATCATCATGGTTTTTATCATTGGTGTATTTTTTTGAGTGTTTATTAGATCAAGATTCAATCCTTATGAATATTTTGGGATAGTCTTCATGGTGTTCTATCATGAAGCCTACCATCACATGTTACAACAAAAATTATCTTCAAGAAGGTCTATAATCAATGAAGCTATAAAATTTTCTCCTTGGCACCTTGGCAAATCCTTCCATCCCACCCTTGATCAAATTAACCCATTAACCATTATCGTTGTGTCATTGCTAATTAGGATGAAAATCTCCTTGTTTGTTAGTATAATTGAATCATTCACACTTATCAATATTATTTTTCTATTCATCTATTTCATCACTTTGCAGCTACTCATCTTTAATCTATATTCTAGGTTATATCTTTGAGTTATGCTTTCTAATCATCCCTAACTGCGGCACCATCATCTTTAGCCAATTTAGGTCCTTATAATGATTATAACCACCTATGAGCAAATCATTATTTTGAATTTTATTCTTGTTTTTAACCACCTTTGAGAAAATTAACATCATTTTTAAAAATCAATACATGCAAGCATTTTCTCATTTGGATTAATCTCAACCACAAGTTAATTCCACCTTTCTTCTTATTTCTTTTTTAGGGACCATCCATCAACAAATGTGATAGCCACTCCCTCGAGGGGGCATCATCATAGGCTTCCCAAAACTATTTAGAGCTTTGTTCTTAAACCATCATCTTCTTTTTGGCATATAGGCCTTTTCTCATTATTTAATAAGATGTTACTATGCTTATAGATTACAACACCTTCCCAAATAGGGGAAAACTATAGACATCTAAATCTAGCCACTAATAACCTCCAATCAGGGTTTTGGCCAATTTCCACCAAAATGCATAATTTGGCCTAAAAACACTAAAGCACATTAAGAGATTAAAAATTGACATATTCAAATGCTAATTTTTTCTAGGGTATCATTAAATGGGTCATTGTAATTTATGGGCTAGCTAACTTTGATTAGATCATTTTGAGTCAAAATGCCAATTTTGTACCTTGGTGCTTTGGATTGATCTTTCCTATCAAATCTCTTGCACAAGACATGTTCCTTCATTATTTGTTATTGGTAACATCCTAAATGGGATAATAGATCCAATGCATCTGGCATTGCTTTCTAATTCCAATCCAGTCAAATTTTAGACCAATAACAAGGCATTCTGATCAATTTGAGTAATTTGTGCACAAAGTGCTTAAACATGCTTAAGAGTTAATTAACCCAAATCAAGGCCTAATTAATAATTCCATGGAAACTTGTTGAAAACTTGTTTTTAGAAATGAATATTGAATATCTACATCATCAGGTGACCTCATTTCTTGGGAAGACATCTGTAGGCCATAAATGCCACAAATATCAAGATTCATGCCTCCCATGCCTCATCATTGCACTCTATACCTCTTAATTGTTCCTCTATCCCAAATATTGATGAACTTATTTATCAATTTTAATTACAAAATTGGATTAATCCTTAGCCACACATCTCAATCTTGAGATGGATGGTTTAGGTTGATTCTGATCAATCTTAAAAATTTATAAATAGGAGGCCTTACCACATCATCTATAAGATTAATTTGTGCAAAGTTATAATTCAAGATTGGTGCCAAAAGCTTCAAAAAACTAGTGTTACCATGCAAAATTGATTTTAATCCAAGCCAAGCCACAAGCTATAGGTGCCAAGGAGAGATAGAGGTAGCCAAGCTTCCATTGCTAAGGACTTCATGAGCATAAATCTGAGCAAGACACTACTACAAAGGCATTTGGATCATCCAAGGAAGGTGAAGGAATTCTTGTTGTTTTTCCTTACTTTTTAGTTGTGTTTGTCATTTTTTTTTGTTGCTAAGCTTACCCTAGTAACTAGGCATGAAGATGTTAGCTTAGTGTGTTTTTGATTTGGTTTCATTCAATAACACCATATTAATCTCCTCTTCTTAGTCAAATTCCTAGTTTGCATACATGAAAACACTCTAAAGGTTATTCAAATTTGCATTCTTTATTTTTTTAGTCTTGCTTTGAATGGAATTTCAAGTTATCATTATTCCATCAAGGACCTCCTCCCTCTTAACAATGGGGATACCCTTGTTTGTATTTGGATTAGGAAATTACACATTTTCTATCAACATTATAAATGGATTGTTTACCCTTATTCAAATCTGAGTTTTTAGGCCCTTTGGCCTCTAAGTTTTCCTCTTATCAGGTTATCATTATTTTAGTTATGTTTAATATAGTCACTATAAGATTTGATAACATTTATATTCTTAGGAAAGTCATATAATAATATTCCTAGCAAATTAAAAACTAAAAATAATTCTTTCCTAGAGTTCCCTTTTAGAGTAATAACACAACTATGATACTAGATGGAACAACCCCCCAAATAATTATATAATTTTTCCATAGAGTTTTAAATGGAGCTTCATGTAGGGCTAGATACATAACTTCATGATGCATGATGCATCTATTTAGTTCTAAAATTTAATGTATAGATAATCAATAACTAGATTGGGTTATTATGGATACTTACCTGGGGATAAACACCTCTAGAGGATTCCATAGAGAAGTACACTACTAGTAGGATGGTTTATGTCTTGAGGGGTATTAATGTGTGGTTCCACACTAATAACCTTTAAACTTTATATAAGGAACTCATCTTCCCTATCAGAACACCTACAAGCCCTTAGCCCTACCTAAGTATATGGATACCATACATGGTTATGGCTTCATAGTTTGAGACACTATTATGATTCATTCATGCTTAGGGTGTTAATGATATTACAACCAATATCCCAATTATTCCAAGTAGACAATGTTAAAAACCATAAGGATAAAAATAATGCTATCAAAAATTATCTTGTTAGCCATTTTTTAAGCATACAAATCTTATAATAGGGAAGTAAGACAAATAAACATGAAGGATTTAAATGTTTTAAAAAAATAATCATCATATGAAACTTTGTTTAGGCAAAGTCCTTCAAAATTTTGAGGTTAGTAATTAGATATCATTAACACAACTACCAAAGATAATATGATAATTTTTGAGATACCATAATATTTTAGAATTCATGCAATCAAGTACTAGTTCTAATATTATCCCCGTTACATCATTATAACATGATCCAAAGGTATTAGCGGTCACTATACCACATTTCCTTTACTTGATGAAGGCCACAATCAAATAACTATGTTATATGAAAATTATTTATCATTGAATTTAGATAAGTCACAATACACTTTTCAAGGGTGGATGACATCACACAAGTGATAATTTTATTGAATAAGCATACAAATGGCATAATAAAATCAAATCATTCACATGAAATAGATGAACACTCCTATAAGTTAATAATAGAGGTCTAACACCTATATGGCTGCTTACTTATCCTTTGGTTACAATGTCATGTTATTGTTAAGTACATAAACATTCGGTCAATTAAGAAGAGACTTATATCCACACAAGATTTCATTCTTTTAATAAATTTACCATCAACTTTAGTGATCATTAAAAATATATGACTTAATACTCATATCCAAGGTGGGTTATTAAATCATAGAACATAGTGTCTAATTTGTAAGTTCACACATGATGTTTAATCCACATTACAATTTCAAGGTTATTCATAAACTCATATATACTATTAATCATAATAATGATAATAGGAAATATAAAATCACACCATAAAATTTAATGCCAAAGGTCAATGTTATTATATTAAGCATACTAACAAGTAACCATCTAACTCAAGAATGCATCACCAAAATTGTTGAAGATAAATAAGTTGATGCTACCAATTGGGATTATATAAATGAATCACCAATTTAAGGTCCTTTCACCTCATTTCCCATTATATAATAGCTTAAAATTTAGCAATGCCACTTAACTAAAGAGAACATAATAAATGTAAATAGATATGAATATAATTGGCATTCCATTATTCAGATTCTAAAATATGAATAGTCAAAGTCATACCAAAACATGAATATCTAAACAATAGCTTTCTAAAGTTTTCAAATAGGCTAATTTTCCAATTTATCCTCATTAGAACTAACCATAATTTATAATACCAAGATCTTACTAAGAATAAGTATGCAAAGAATTCCAAGTTATGTCAAGTTTAGCTATCAAGATACAACTTTTCCATTTAATTATATTTTATTTCATTGCTTTATGAAATATAAATACACCCGATAATTGAAATCACTAATATTAGAATAGCCATAAACTACCTTGTCCACAAGCCACAATAAAGAGGTTGCATACAATTGTATAAGGAAGCTGAATAGCTATAAAGAGATATGGAACCCAATAAACACTTATCCCCAAAATTATACACCACTAAAACTTAATGATCTCATTTATAATGAAAATAATTCGAAATCAAATATAATTATTAATTACTTAATGTAATAAAAGTACATTTAAAACTATAACTGTAACATCTAAAATTTGTCCACCAAATTTCTTCTTTCCCAATATAATAGAAAAATGGTAGCATGTATCATTGGGAAAGGTATTTAAAACTGATGTGATGAGAGTAATCTATAGTTTTCATCATATAAGGAATGGATTTAGAAATAAACAATGATGCTCAAGTTCATTATGGCAAGACCCATTACCAATAAAAATGAAAACATAGTCAAATGATCACAATAATTGATTATAAGATTGTATATAAATTATTTTACCACATATCTCCTATATAAAGGTACATCAAAATTAATTATAGTTGTCTAGATAACCAAGTATCAAAATGATATCTTAAGATAAGAGTATAATCATCATTCTTGTAACCCAAAAAATACATCAAACATAATAATTTTCTTTCCTATATTGATACATGTTATGATGTTTCATATCATACATAAATGAAATAAATGCATCATTAGAAACAACAATGAACCACTCCACGAACATCCACCAAGAAACATACACTAGTAGATACTGATAATAAATATGCCATAACATTAAGATATAAATGAAATAAAAGAGGATGTACTCAGTAACAGGAAGCCAACCCATTTAAACCAGTCCTATGAGCCCACTATTGGTGGCCCTCACCACCCTAACCCATCATCTAGGTGGTCAGTTTTTGACTACCGAGTACTCAAGAGAGGTATGAAGCATACAAGGAGATATAATCCACCATAATAACTTGTAACAATAGTCAATAAAAGACAAAATATGCTAATAAAGTCATCAATAATATCATAATGCCCATAGACACCAAAAAAGTACCAATCAAATTAAACACGAAACCAACAACTAAAACCAACAGGGTAAGTAAACAACCAATCAACATGGACCAGAACATCTCCCAATAGCCCAAGGCCAAATAGTATAAAAATAAATTCAACCATTATAATAATAGGTTAATAAAGAAGATTTAAATTTATTAAAATGAATATATTGGTCCATCACAACTGAAGGAACATCCATAGGTTTGAATAAACCATAACCCAACCCAAATGTATGTCAAACCCAATCAAGATGTCATTCATATGAATAAGTTTGAATAAATCCAACTAGGTTGATCCCATAAAAAACATATAATTAAACCAAGATAGAGCTAGGCATATAATATTTCTTATATTTCCCATATAGGGCTTCAAGAAGAACCTATCATTCCCAACTCTTGTAGATTTTGTTCACAACTAAACAACACTTAGCATAACCTTAGTCACATGCCAAACATAATATAAAAACTAGATCATTTCCCAATCAATGTTTACAAGGTCAAATTAAAAGGATTAAATATGAAGGATTCACCCATTAAGGTTTCCATAAGTAAATTGACTATTTCAAAATCCCCTGCTAGGGAAGATTTAACATTTTACAAACATAATTTTATAGCATGATCCACTTAAAAAATACAATCATAAACATATATATGGAGATCACATATTTCCCTAAATCAAACTAGAACTTCAAATGCCATTTAATAATGATATACCCATAATAATCTTTAGGGGTCAATCCCCACATTACAAAAAAATAGGGATAAAAAAACCATGATCTAAAACCATTTCCATTTAATAAAATGCCACCAACAATTAGATAACAGACAACCCATAATGGCTCAAAAGAACATAATCAATTATTATCAATTTATATACATTATGGGTTCATTTTTTTCTTATCAACTCCATAATAAACTAGAAACACATGAATATCATCATAGTTATAAAATAACACCACTTACAAGAAAAATATAGACTGACGTGAGGTTGAGCTACTTGTTCCACTACTCTTTCTTACCCATCGTAGTCTTTCTCCATCCCATGAAGGATTTAGGACTTTTTATTGACTCCCATAATAAACCCTTGGTTTTTATTCCCATCTCCACATGTGAAGGAATAATGTTTTGGGTATTTTAAATACATTCCCCTTAAAAAAATATCCAATCCCATGCTACTTATCCTAGAGTTTATCATAGGAAGTGAGCTCGATGCCATGCTACAAACTTCCCAAAATAGAATGATGAAAATGGAAGTATAGGGGAATAAACTAATAATAATAATAATAATAATAATAATAATAATAATAATAATAATAATAATAATAATAA
Organism: Torreya grandis; assembly: GCA_037957365.1. Lineage (NCBI taxonomy): Eukaryota > Viridiplantae > Streptophyta > Pinopsida > Cupressales > Taxaceae > Torreya > Torreya grandis. Next base: position 1,469,360 of record JARHVA010003703.1, on the reverse strand, counting down.
TAATAATAATAATAATAATAATAATAACCACTATCAATGTTCTCCAAAATCATAATGACCCCTTCATGAACATTTGACCAAGATATCCAAAATATCACTTTTCCAAGTCAAATCCCATGATGGAAGTCAAGACATCATGACTTATAGGCCAAACACTTCAAAAAAACATCAATCACAAGTCTATGGAAATCAAAGGACCCACAATGTGGTCTATTCATACTAAAGAAAACCAACCTCATCATTATGCCATGGCCAAGGTCAAATAGACAAATATAAACATGTAATGGGAACCAAGTCCAACCCTAATGGGTCCAATCTACTTAAATATTAATTACCAAACCTAGCAATATAACCACCATGCCACATGGAAACTCAGCCGTAACATTTCACAAGGCCAAGTCTAGAAACCAAGAAACACAAGACCCATAACTAGGCACACCAAAACAAAGATGAATCCATGAGACCAGGAATCACATGATAAGACGAAACAAGATCAAATAATTAAATCCTAACAAGGATAAAATATCAAATTGAAATGAACACAAAATGACAACATAATCCAAAACATGCACAACACTAAATTAATGCAAATAAATATGAAACAAAATGTAAAACATCAAGAATAGTCATGAAGACAAAATAATAATCATGAGAAGGACTAAAGACAACAATGTCTCAGTATCTCAATCATAACTCATTATACCTTTCAGATTCACTTTGGAATGTTCATTATCCTCTCAATTATACCCCAAGATTTTGAATCCCACTACCAATACTATCTCATTGCCTAATTCCTAAAGTCACTAAAATGAGGCATCAGTAGTACTTGAGCAAGTATTGATATCCAATAATAATAAAATTCTAAATAAATCATAATATTTAAATATGATATACTAAATCAAGTATAATCATCTATAGGAGTAATGAACCAAAAACAATATTGATAACCATGATAACCAAACCATATCTTTTGAAACATAATTAGAAACTATAATAATAGCCAAGTGTCAACCATCATGTAGTAAATCATGCTATAACAATAACATATAATAATATATTGAAATTTAACAATATATAGCATGATAAAATGAATCAAGTGTGATCATTTGTTGTATAAATAGAATTATAGCAGTTACTCATTATATCTCACATCACATCATCTAAAATAGAATAAACATTTGTAGTAGTTAGTCTAGTGCTAAACATGCATGCTATAAAAGTATATCAATCTAGCATCTACAGCCAGTCACAAGGTTAGGCCATGAAAATTAATTTATTTTAATGAAATATACAATAATCTTTCATTGATTATATTTTATTATTTCAATGATGAGATTTAGATATAATTTATACTTATGTCCATTTATGCAACCTTGTATCAAGAGAAAATGTAGATACTGAGATTTGGTAAAGCCTTGTTTCATAATAATTGCATGTATATATCATAAACCATGAACTAAGCACTTAGTGGCAAATTTATTTTTATCATTTTATTGACTTATTTATTCTATTTAGTTGTGTTTCACCCTTACCATATTATGACTAGCTTCACATGACATTTTATAGAGATCTTTTGCCCTCCCTATCACCCTTGGAGTATTTTAAGTTAATTTCAAAATTTATGGTCAGTACCAACAATCAAAATTGAATATAAATAGTGGAACTGACCTAGGTCCCATTTCAATTTCTTTTGGGCATGTTTTTATTTGTGATATTTTCTTAAGAATGTTTCAACTTATTTTATTAACATTTTTGCTCCACTAGGTCATTAATTCAAAGTTAGAGACTCATATATACAAAGTTATTATAAGGTATTTGGAGATAACCATATTTCACTTTCAATATTTAGACAAAATTACATATTTCACCTACATGTTTTTTAGAGTTTAATCTCAAGTCTACAAGGGTTGATTCATATATGCATGCTTGTACAAAGGGAAAAATAAGAGAAAGAGAATGTAGGCTTGTATATACAATCACCCACACATTAATGGGAGATCTAAATTAGATTTTAAACCCTATTTAGAGTATTGAGTTTGTAGTGCAAAATTTAGTCTATCAATAGGGATTGACCAAGGTTATTCTAAGTCAACCCTTTCACTCGACATTCACACCCCCTCCTTAATTTGATATCAGATCATTTGTGTAGACTATGGTTTTGAAAATATAGGTGTTCTCAGATGATTCCAAAAATAGATAAAGTAATAAAGTAAAATTGAAGATGTAGTTTCATCACCCTATAGTAAAAAATTCGTTCACTATAAATAAGCTTAGTTATGACCACTATAATAAGTATCAATTATCTATACTAACTAAATTTGTTGGAATCCACCAAATGAAAACATGTATAAAATATCATGTATAGATTAGTGATATAGTTTTGAGGCACACAATTTATATAATTATATTTTAGATCATGTAAAAAATTAGCTAAAAATGTTCTTACCTCCTTTTTTATATTCATTGTTATATTTAATATGTATTCTGTAAATCATACTTAAGGCACTATTCTAATAATTATTATCTCATTAGGGTTTCATTAATCCAAATTAGAGTAAAACATATTGATGAACCCAAATATTGATCAAACCACCTTTTGAAATATTTATATTTTTTGTCTTAAAGATTCAAATTTCATTTTTTATATCCTTCCACATAGAAACACATCTCATTTTTTCCCCAGGGTTTCATGATTTGATTTTTTATTTCCATACACAAAATATCTTTTCATATTTGCCTTAGTCTATCCATGCTTGTTTACATACTTGGATTAGGCATTACCTATATTGTAATAACATATTTAAGACTTAATAAATCAAAAAATGCATAATCAATCATAAATCCCTAGTGACTATCATCCCATGGACTTCTTATTTTCTATAAACACCAATCCTTATGTTTATGATAATTAATGGATGAATCACCAAACACTAGTGATTAATGATGCTAGTTATGTAGATGAATAATATGACTATTATTTTTTATTTTATAGGTTAAAATTGGGTTTACATGGACCTAAAATCCATAGTTCATAATGAAAGAAGTGCAGGTAAAATAAAAATAAACAAGGCCAACCCAACCTATCAGACACAAAAATTCAACAAAGTTTTAGTAAAATAAGAATAAAAAAACTAGACCGAGACACAAAGCCACCTATTATATTTCCTCAGAGTGGGTCTCTTTCATGCTTCCACCTATCTTCTTATTCACATTTTTGCTTATCATTTATATGGTTTGTGTTCCATGGCCTTTTCCAATGTTTCTTCTATATTCTACCAAGCCCTTATCATTCTATGATATTGATTTTTATTTCTTGGTATTCTAGATCCTTAAGGTGATGGTGATAATTTATTGCCCTTTTCTATGTTGGGTTCCCTTAAGATTTATTTTACTTCCCTCCACCATTTCCATATCCCCCATCCCTTCCCTCAGCCCATCCACTTCCTGCTTGAAATTGTTTCATTATTCCATAAGTGCCACTAGCTACCTGCCCATTTTTTATATATTGTCATTGAACTCTGCCAACTTATTTATATATTCCTCCAAAATATGAGCTAAATCATCATCCCTATTCCATACCTCTATCACTTTTAATTCATGGATTTTAAATTTAGGGTTTTTGACACCCTAGGGGAATTGGAGACTTCTATTAAACTTCTTGCCTAAGCTCTTCTCTAGGCAAGAAGAATATTGGTATTTCCTTTTGTCCTTCTTCTTTCCCTCCCATGGGTAAACTGGGTGGGGGGAAGGAGAAGCCTCATCCTTTTTGCTCTCAACTAAGTTATATTTATCAAAGTTCTGTTTATTGATTTCCATAATATGTATTTCTTGGCTCCTCATGGTGGTCACTTTTTTAGTGAGCAAGATAATTAGTCCTTAGTGGATTATGTTTGTAGTGGGTTTTCCTTGGAAGGATAGGATTGTAGATAGTGAATAATACAACTATTATTATTATGATTATAATTATGAGTATGATTCTAATGATTAAAAAAAATGGTATGATAGTTAATACTTAGTGAAGAATAAAATGAATCCACTAAAAATGAAATAAAATAACCTAATAATAAAAAAAAAAATTAATGATTAAATAGAAGAACATCTGTCTCCTACTTTCTCTTTACATTCTTATTTAAACTGTACAATAAAACAAGATGAGAAAAATAACAATAAACACATGCATGTTTTTATCATACCTTATGAGTTAAAAAGTAAATATTATTTTTCTAATACACTATGTTTATCTCTAAAATGTGTCACATCATTTCATCTCATTAACTGTTATAAAACACAAAAGCATAAGTTCTAAATTGGAATGAAAAATATGTAAAATCCATTCTCTATCTAAAAGTGGAAAAAGAATGTGAAGAATTTGAAACCCAGTATCTCTATAAATGGAAAAATAATGTGAAGAATGTGAAATTCCTTATCTATCTCTATAAATGACAATAAATTTGAATAATGTGAATGTGAAATTCCTTATTTCTCTATAAATGGAAAATAATGTAAAGAACATGAATTTTTTTCTATAATTGGAAAGATAATGTAAAGAATGTGAAAATTCTTCTCTATCTATTAATATGACAAACTAGTGTGTATAAACTCAAATTATTTCTCTCTCTAGGATTGGAAAAACAAAGATATATTATTTCTCTATGTTTATAAATTCTAAATGATACAACCATATGTGATGATTATTTATCTTCTCTTGAAATACAAAATCAAAATATCTCTACAAATGAACCTTTTATTGAGACTAGATGTGATGACAATATCATAATATGAAATGATACATATTTATAATTTAAATATATAGAATATGATGTTAGACATGAATATGATGACTTTCCTCAACCTATGCATAGTTTACAAATTGTTTTTATTATACCTCCTTCACCTGGTAATAGTGTACCTGTGGAAAATTACAATAATAAGATTCAACCATCGTATGAACCTCTAAAATATATAAACATGCCTTTCTAACAAATCATCTCATTAATGCATGATGCGGGTGCCTTGAAACACAAAATGCATCACCTTAACTTAGAAATAATTCATATCATTCTTGGGTTAATTATAATTCCATATATGGAAATCCCATTGTGTGAAATATTTTAAATGACCCATTACCTCATGAATTCTTCATGCCTACATTTGGTATGTTTGATGGAAGTAATGATCCTTTTATACATCTCATAAATTTTAGGGCTTCTATGGATAAATATTATGGTAGTCTAATTTTACTAAAATATTTTAAAAAATACTTGATTGAAATATTTATGGGTTGGTTTAACTCTTTTCCTAGTGGGTATTTACACTATTATCTTAAGTTAGAAGAAACATGTTTAGTTTGATACATTAAGAATAAGGGACCAAGGATTACATATGAATGCTTATGCTCTCTGTCAAGTAAAATTAGAGCTAGTTTGAGATTAAATTCTATGATTTAAGACTTATTTATACCAATTAATATATCAGCCAAAATATTTGGAAAAATAATACATATTTTGTCGGGGTATCATTTATCCTCTCAAATTCAATCTACTTTGTGACATTTATTATTCATCTCAAGATATTTTTTATAATAATTTTTCACTAGAAGATAATTTGACACCTAATCCAAATCAATTGAAAGCTTGTGAAGACATTAAGATACAAAAATAAGTTCCATATATGGAAGATATGAAAGTTATTCCACCTCCTGAGGAAAAGATCCAAATAAGATAAATTCAAGATAAAGTTCTCAATAAAGGGAAATAATTGGTTTGAAAATTAGTACTATAAATTTAATAAATCTATTTTAAATAATGGGTGACCACTTAGATTTGATAATTTTAAAGATTGATCACATGATATTCTATAATCATTATTGGATAAGAAGATAATTATCTTGCTTCTTAACTATTATCATCCTCATCACTATAAAAATAAATTAAAAGGCAAACCATTTTTCATTTATCATGATATTGATAGACATCAGGATAATTATTTTTATGTATTTATGACAAAATATTACACAACTATTAAATAAATGGATTATTGAATTTTGAAAATTTGACACTCGATTAACAGATCCTCTTCTCTATCTACTTATACTATTCATTTTATGAATATGAATATTTAACAAGGTGTGCCTAAAAAAGAACCAATGGTTCATTGAATTTTTTTGGATAATGTTTATAGGATAAAATCTTATTCTAGTTTGTATTATACTATGAGTGATTTGTCCTAGGATATTCCCATTGTAGATCTAATGGTCATTCGAGATATAACTATAAAATGACTTTGAGAAGGCAAGTTTACAAGGATAAATTATAATATAATGTAATCACAATTACATATCCTCAAAAAAAATTATGGATACTGAAATTGACTCAAGAATCCACAAATAAAAGGAAAGTACAAGTTAATAGTATCACACAAAATATTTTTTTCATTAAAACAATTTCCAAATAAAAATTACCAAAATTTTAATTTTATTAAGGGACTAATTTTTTTGTCACTCAATTGATATATTTTAAATATATCAGTGTTAACATCAAAATTTCAAGTGTGTAAATAATTATTAGCCATTAGCTTAAATTTGTATTTAGTTAGTTGAAGGATAGTCAATGATCACTAGGTCAAAAACGTGGTACCTTTTGGGATAGGTAGTAGGCATTATGCTAAAAATAACACATTTTGAATATATATAAGTTTTAGGTCTCAAAAATATGTAACTTTTATGATATCTAGTAGATGTTAGTCTCAAAAAATAGACACCTTTTAAATAGTTAGTAGTAAGAGTTTTGAAAATAGATATATTTTTGATAGCTAGCAATAAATAAGGTAAAAAATATGTAAATTTTTAGATATTTAGTGGGTGATAGAATAAAAAAGAGACACCTTATGGATACATAAATTTTTATAGCTTTTTTCACATTTTTTCTCATCAACAGAAAGTGAATAGGTGTTATCTTTTAGCAGATCTACCTAGTGGCATAAAAATTTGGGAAAAAACTATTAAATTATCCAAGTAGAAATTAGGACTGACGAAGGATTTGAAAACATAATTCAAACACTATTGGATTAGGGTTATAAAAATTATTAGATTAGGGTTTCAATAGTTAAAAAATTAAGCTTCATGGGTTACTAAACATTTATTCTTGATGTTTGAGACATGAATTTTTTCTATAAAGAAGGTTTGGAAGTACAAAGCTTATAAACGTGTTTTTTGAAATAAATTGAGATTTAATACAAGGAAAAAAACCATGGATTTTTTTAATATAACTAATCCTAGAAATGGGAGAAAAATAAGATAAACTAAGCCTAAGAAAAAGGAGAAGAAGAAACTTGAACTCAAAATATACCATTGTGCTTGTTGTGAAAAGAAAATTTGAATTTATAGACCACAATAACATAAATTAGACACAAATATCTCACAAAAAAATAATCCACCAAAAAAAATCAAAATTTTGAAGCAACAAATATGTAATAAATATATAATAATATTGACTTTACCTCATTATTTTGAGATGACTACATATCTACTTTAACATAATCAAGGTCTAAATTAGTTCTTAACTTATCTATCTTTTCTATAAAAATTCACTTTCTCTTTGCATTGGTTACAAATATATAACATAGGGATATTACATAACATATTACTAGAAACCTCACTAACTATTATTCATTTAGGATTGTTTAATAATATTCAATGTGTCTTATCTTTCATAATAACTATTTACTTTCCATTATTTTTTTATTATTGGTAAATGGTTTTGAAAGGGACCATACCCAATACAAGAAGGCTCAAAATCTAGATAGAACAAGGAAACCCATAACCAAAAAAGTCCCAAAGACCAGATAATACAAAAGTACAATAGTGGTTTTTTGATGAGTGGGGTCCATGCCCTAGCTACAAAGAAGAAAAAAAAAACTAGAAAAGACAAGAGAGAGTAACAACAGGGAGAACCTTGACAAATAACAACACCAAAACAAAAAATCAACAGTAACTTCACAACATCAAAAAAAGGAAGCTTCACTTTATGAGCTTGCTGAAGCTAATATTGAGCCCCTCCAATGCATTAAATAGATTGAGATCAATATTTTGAGATGGGTATATAATGTCAATGGTGGTTATAGCATAATTATTCTTAGTTCCACCCTTCCACAATCCCAAATTCAAGTTGCTAAGGGTGTAAACTTGCCTAACTTGAAACTCAAGGAACTCCAGAATGGCCTAGTGTATAACCATATGATCAAGCTGCCTACTCCTAATATGATCCATAGTGTCCTCTAAGGATTTAATTCATTTGGAAATGTCTACCATCTTAGTCCCAAAATGGGAGGATTTAACCACCTTCTTCTTTCCCTTATCAATAATCTTATTGAGCTGTGTGACCTCCTTCCTAAGCTCACTGGTTATTTCTTCCAACTATGTAAATTTGGATTTAAGTCTAGGTTCCTTAAGATTATGATGAGAGGGACCAAAATCTACATCAGTCTATCTCATGTCAAGGAGTCTCTCTGTGATGGAAATTTCCTTACCCATGTAGAAGCTAAGAACTAGACCTTTGCCTTTATCACTACTTATAAGCACCCTCTTAGGAGGAGGAGGAGGAGAAGGTGAGGCATGAGATATGGGATTCTTAGTCTTAACCCTTCTCTAATCAGGAGGTTTAGATGAGGGAAGGGGAGGAATATTATGAACTGGAATGTTAATCAAGATAATGTTGTAGTGTTGATTTAAAAAAAACCCTTCATGAAGAGGTAGGGCACGTTTGTGTGACTAAAAATCATGAATAGAAGCTTACATGGATTACAAGATATAATAAGGGAGACTAACCCTTTTGCCCTTATGGAAATGGTTTAGAATGACTAGATGATGAAGTGGTAGATTTTTATACCTACCCTCCAAAGCCAAATACCTCACCAGCATACAAGCCACCTCATCAAAAGAAGTAGGGAGAGAGGAAAGCACAATACCATCTTTGAAAAAATTCAAGGCATTAACCATGGAACCATCTAAAAGGATTTTCTCCTCTGCAACCTTATCAAATTTGTTTTTGAATAAATTTTAACCATCCTTTCTTAAACCAGTGATAGAGGTAATGAGTTCTTTGGTGATAAATAAGTTCTTATCTCTATAGGTGACAAACTTATTCTTCCAATTGTTGGAAATAGTGATAGAAATGTGGTTGTCATGTCCCTTGATCTTATGCATGAAAATTATGGATCCTCCCACATTTAAATCCCTCCAAAGTTCTCCATTTTCCTTCTAATCTGGGTCACACATCAGTTTAACACAGCATGGAGTGCCACCCATGGTGTTAGGAGTAAGTTCTCAGACAAGGGCACGTAGTAAATAACTAATAGACTGCTCTCAATCCACCTTTGCACAAACCCAATACCTAAAAAAAAGATAAAGTAGAGAAGATCAATGAAGGATACTAGAAGAATAATCCTAAAGAAGGCATGTGATTTCCAAATAATGATTATCTTTCATATGAGTGATCCAATCCCTCATACCATGATTAAGCATATCCAATTTCCCCTTCATTAATAATGATATCCTTATTATTTTAAGGGATTTGGTCATGAGCAAACCAAAATTCAATTTGTTTATTAATCACACCCATATTAGTAAAAGAGTCCACCACATGGTTACCTTCTCTATAGGTGTGACATATCTTGTAATTAGGAAAGTCCCAACATATGCTAACAACCTCCTAGATGAAGTCTCTTATATTCCAACTAGCTAGATGAATACCATTGAGGTGATTAATGATATTCAAATAATCCCCTTCAATGATTATATTTTTTATATAGAAATCCCTCACTAACTGGATCCCCCAAAAAATAGCAAGTGCCTTAGAAAAATAGTTGGATTGTATGCCCATAGGTCTAGCATAGGAAGCAATAAGATTACTTAAGTGATCCCTGATGATCCCAACTCCTCCTGTAGGTCTTTGATTACCTTTAGAGGATCCATCAAATTTTAGTTTGTAATAGTTAATTGGATGAAGAATCCATTGAATAATGGATCTGTCAATAGAAGGAGTTCTGATATGAAAATCACCTATAATGATATTCCAATTAGAAAGAAATTTCTCCTCATCTTTAGGGAAAATCTAATTTTTTGGAGGCTTGAAATTAAGTACATTTTCTTTTGCATCAATATATATGTCTTTTATTAATTTTTTGTAGTAATTCTTCTAATCTCTAAAAATGACTACATCCCTAGCCTTTTAAATTCTCCAGAGGGTGTGAGGGAAGATAAGTTTCCAAAAATGTCTGAGCATGTTATGTCTAAATAGGGTCTGCCATTACTCCCAGGCCTATAAAATATCTTCTAGAAAGGTCTAAGAAACCTGAATTCTAGAAAATATAAGACCCCATAACTTGTTAGCATAAGAATAATGTAAGAAAAGGTGATGAATGTCCTCAGTTGCTTCCCTACATAAGCAACACCTGTTAGGCATAATAAAACCTATTTTGATAAGTTTATCATTGGTGAGAATCCTTTTATTGAGCATTATCCACAAAAAGTGATTAACCTTAGGAGTGAGCTCCTTGAACCATATCTTGATCCAATCAAAATCATTGGGTGTCTCCTTAGAAATTAGTTGATAACCCAATTTAATAGTATAATAACCATCAAAAGATTTGACCCAAATAAAATCATACCTAGGACTTAGTTGGCTGATCTAAATGTTATTAAGAATATCTTGGAGTGAAGTTGTCATATCTTTCAAATTAGGTTGGTTATAGGAGATAATAAGAGTGAGGTCATTCCATTGAAACTTACCATTATTGTAGTAAATGTAATCACTAACTTCATCACTAGTATGGGAAGAAAGATAACTCTCTAACTAAGTCCAAGAGCTATTTTGTTGTAAGTTTTGAAAATTATCCCATCTATCTTTCTAAAATATAATATCCTTACCATCACCTAGTTTCCATTTAGAGCCCTTCCCAATGCAACCCTTGATTTTGATGACATTTTTCTAGAAAATAGAGCCATTTGAAAGGTGTTCCTCAATAAGAAATTTTTGAGAATATTGTTGACCTAAATAATTAGATCTAATAATATTAGTCTAGGGATGATCATCCTTTAATAATATCCAACCCATTTTGGAGATAAGATATGAATTCATTATCCTAATGTTTTTAATACCTAGGCCTTGCATTTTATTCTAAGAACATGCCTTATCCCATGCCACAAGATGGAATCTATTCTTATTCTCAGTACCAGTCCATAAAATGTGCTTCTAAATCCTTTCAATTCTACCATACATATATAATGGAATAAATAACATGGATATGATATAAATGGGAATATTTTTCAAATTACAAACACTTACTCACATTAGAGAGAACAGTTCCCTTCCATCCATTAAGTTTGTTTTGGAATCTATCAATAAGAGTGTTCGAGATTGTCATAGAAACTTTCCCCGTACCTAAAGGAAGCCCCAAATAAGTAGTAGGGAGAGACTAAATTTCCATTATTAGATTCTAATTTCCCTCAAAATATATGGAAATTACCAGTTTTTTAATTAGTTAATTTAATTTCCATGAAATGAATTATGAATTATTATTCATACTTCAGAGATATATAGCTTATTCTCAACCAAAATTTGCACTCAATCACTCAAATTTTTTTTCCCATTGATAATTTGTTCATATTAAACATTTATCTTATCATTTAAATTGTCTTGATGGTCTCCATATTACCCTATTTTCATAGATGCCAAATCACATACACACTTGTCCTCTTACACACAATACACACTTATGTGTCAATACATAATACCTACTTGTGTTCCAATGCATAATACACACTTGTGTTATATGTACATTACACATTTATGATCCATGCATAATACACCTATGATCCATTTACAATATACATTCCTTCCACGCAAATTTGATAGACTTGTGTTTCATGCACATTACACATTATTGACCCATACGGAAAATAATACACTTTTGTGCCACACACAAAAAAAAGTATGCTCCATGAAAATAACACACTTTTACTCCACACATTATAAATGTGTTCCACGTATAATAAAAACATGTGATCCATGAAAATAACATACTTATGCTCCATGCATATTAAAAATGTGTGCTTCATGCACATAATATACTTATGCTCAACACACAGAATGCATTTTAACTTCATATACACAATAAAGATTTTATGAATACACACAATAAATTTGGGATTCACACACTTTTGTGATCAAATAAAATTTTATTCTCTTTATGAAATTAATACATTACCAGCTCCCTAACCTTTAAATATAACATTAATATTAAATTCCTTGAAATAAAATTTTCCAATTTTTATTTTCCCATAAAATTCATGTCAAATGTCCTAATTGTATTTCTTATACAATTAATTTTAACTCAAAGAACATATACATTTCACACACACACTATTTTCACATTATATTGAGCACACATATATGCTTAATTCACAATAGAGAGCACACACATGCTCTATTAATGAAATCAATCATATACATGACATTTTTCTCTATAATTTAGACACAAACATGAAAACAAAGTGTTCTAAAGATTCAAATATATGTACATTATAATATAATGTGATAATGGGATTCAACATACAATTATGTCTTATATAATTTTTCATCATGAAATATTGTCTCTACTATTACATAATAACATAAAATTAGTTATAATAACATGTCAACATAATCCATTATATTCTTATGTTTTACATACCCACCTATATATTCCATTTTTAAAAAATAATTTACACCATGTGTGATCTATTATTACATCTAACACTATTAATGTGTTCTATGTTTTCCTTTAACATCATTGTTCTCTTTTGCTACTTAAAACAATATCAAATTTTATGTGTTTTACCATACATAATTATATTTATTCCTACGATGACAATATACCTACATTATATTCATGTTAATAATAACATTGATAAAAAAACATATTTTTTCCAATAGAAATAATATTTCAAGTAATACATTAATTTATAAATAAAATCCCTATTATTTTATACTAATAATAATATTGCAAGTCACTAATGATATGTGGGTGAGTTGGTTAATTGGGTTGGTTGTGCCCAACCCCATCTAGATTCAAATTCCTTTAGGTGTGGGAGATCGATTTTTTTGTATTTGTTGCATTATAGGTTTGTTGGTTATATATATTAATAAAGATAAGATCTAACTCCCCATATGTGTCCTATACAATCATCTAATTTTTATTTCAATAAACAATATACATATTATATTATATTATACTTTCCAATAAAATCTTACATTGTTTACATATATCAATATACACATTATAATGATTTTTAAACCAGCCCATTGAAACAATATACACTTTTAACGTACTTTATTATTTAAATAATGAAAATATAAAACTAAAAAATGTTCTCTATATTTTTATTTATAAAAACAACATTAAAGGTATACATCATATTGATTTATTATGACAATAATACAAACTATTTTCTTCTAATAAAGACAATATTTTCTATTATTTTACAAAATTATCAAACAATGTGCTCTTAATGATAGGGTAAAACTACTTTCTATATTAAAATTATATTACCTAATGCCTTTTATTCAATAAAGAGCATTACCCCTAAAATAGATAACTCCCTCTCTTAGTTTATAGAGCATTAACTATAGTACAATATTCAAGTCATTTTTAGGGGAACATTTTGATATATTAACTTATAACCCCAGAGTATATTATGAATATAGAGCCATAAAGTCCTACCTTTACTATAAAGTTGATCCACTCTACTTAAAAACTATAGATATTCTATTTAAACAACTATCAATTCTATTATTAGAATATAATACTTTGACACTCTTACAACTCTATTTTCTCATAGAACTCTATTTTATTTTAAATTCTTAGGATTAAAACTTCCTCTTTAAGTTATACATCATTCATAAATTACTAAGTCATTTTGAATATATCTCAACAATCCATTGTATTTAATAAATGACTTATATACCTTTTTCACAATGGGATAATCAGGGAAGGCTAGTTGGGCACACCTCTAATGTTTCAACAAGGTAGCCCAAATAATCTAGAGACTGATCCATTTACTTTTCTCTAAATTAACAAAGGTATATCATGCCTTAAGCATGTCCAAATTATGAATTTATCAATATAATTCTAGTAATAATACATTTAACCATAATAGTTTTGGTTAGAGATGTTACATAGAAAAATAATTAATTTATTCAATAATGGATATATTCTTATATACAAGTTTATTCTATTACAAAATAGAATATTGAATCTATCTCCTAATAAAACTTAAACTAAACAAAGTGCATTATTTCAACAAATCACACATAAAATAATTAACTCTAAATATAATTTAATAACTTAACATTCCCAACATTCCCTCCCCCACCCTTAGTATGGACATAAGGAAAGGAAACATCAACTAGACCAAAAATGCAATGCAACACATACTTTGATGGATAAGGAACACATCAACCAATCTATAGATGGTGTCTATTAAAATTTGTGATTAAGAAATTTTAATATAAATATAACAACTTTTTGAGTAAAATTAGATTGTATAATATATGTAATAAATATAAAAGACTAATTTGGAACTTACTATTTATAGAAATATGTTAAAAATAAAACGTATTAAATACAAATAACTTAGCTATAATTTGGATTTGATATGATGTAATGGATATTTTGTGATCAACTATGGGATTCTGTGATATATATATGAATTGAGAACAAGAATTCATTTGAATCTAGGACATGGTGGAATTATTCAGACAAGTTTGGCCTACAGTATCTTTTATAGTGTGAGCTAACACTTGGTAGGGTTTTTTCAATCTATTTGAAATTATATTAACATGCATTTTCCTTTAGGTCTTGTGTTTATTAGTGGATTCACTTGATTAATTATAGGAGTTATTGTGTGCCTTATTATTCACTTGAAACCCTTGATCAATGACATAGAGGAACAAATGCATTAAAAGGGAAAAAATAGGTTAGGGGTGAAGTCATGCTTGACCTCAGCATCCTCTATATTGAGCATTACCTACATACCAATAATTTAAAAATGGATAAAATTTCATGTAGTTATCCCATGATATGGTGGTGTGTGTGAAATATAGGTGTAATGTTACATGTTGGTGCAATCCTAGTGTAATTATATGTTTCAATAATAATGTGTGACCTTGATAGTGTAATTAGACTTAGATCAAGGTTATTTGAGTGGTATAGACTTGTCATTAAAATAAATAGGTACTTTCCTCTCAATATCCATTTATAATATTTCATGTTTTTGTAATATGGAAGCTTCTTGCCAACTAATGAAAAAATAAATAGAAAATGTGCTTATATAGTGGTGTTTATGGGATTTACTCAAATGGGACTTACAAAACATGTAGGATTATACATTAGGTGATTTTTAATTTTATAAATTAGCCTTTACTTGGTTTGAGCATGAGTTCAAAATATTTTGACACTATCAGCCAATGAGTTTGTCATGCATGAGTGGACTTGTCTAAAGAGCAGAGATAAATAAACTAGAAGCATGAATCAATCTAATAATGAGTTTAGGCTACTTGGAATGACTAATAGGAGTATTCAACATAATATTTTATTTTAGATATAAGGTCATCCACATATAAGTAGAGGAATAATAGTTTTAAATTGTGGAATTGAGCATAGGCTAAGTGTGTATAAGGAATGGTCACAAGTACATTATTTTAACATTAAATATTAATTTTAGTGATTATGGATAGGAACACATAAATAACTCTAAGTATGAATAGGGACACACTTTTTTCATCATCCTAATATGTGTAAGAATACACATTGGTTCAAAAACACTATAGATATGGAATTTCCTACGTGTGATTACCTACATATGTAAACAAAGACACACATATATTCACACTTTCAATTCTAATGAGAATACATCATCTAAAACATAACATATGAAATTAGGCATATGCACATCTATCTACAATTTATTCTTAATGATAACATATCATTAATAATCACACACAAACATAAAAAAATATAATAAATATTGAGGATTAGGTCCCCACTATCCTCAATGAGTGTCGAGATTCTCATTGAAATCGTATTCAAAGACTCTATTCATAACCATAGCCACCTCTCATGAATAACATAAAAATTAAGGGTTGTCACTATATATTTTTCTCAACATTAGTTATTTTTTTGCATACATTTTTCATCTTTTATATCAAAATTACATCATCAATTCTATTGATGACTAAAAAATATTCAACTCTTTAGACTTTTATCTCATTTTATTTTTCCACTATTGTAGTGTGAAACCTTTGAAGTATTGGTGAATTAGAGTAATTTATGGGTCTCCTTCTTCCATTTTCTCCAACTTCCTACCACCTTATATGATCATGATAATTAAAAATAAATCCACCCAGGGTCAAGACACTCTCACAAAGTGAACACTAGATAGAGATAGGGTCCCTCCTCTATTGCCAGGTGGGCGTATTGAGAACTAAAAAAGATAGAACCATGAATAGATCAAATAAATAAAAATCTATAAGTGTTAGGAACTCTCATCACTTTGATATCTTCCTATCCATATTTTGAACTCTATTAAACTATAGTATCTTCCCCTTACCCACCCCACACACACAGGATTGACACACCCATTCCAAATTAGATGTCAGGTTCACTCGATATTACATCCATTAAAAGGATAAATTTTATATTCCAATGATGACCAAAACATAATTTATTTATTTAGATGAACTAATGAAACCTAAAAATTAAAATCAAACTTTGACATTATTGACTTGATGAAACTTTATCGACACATAATTTATTAAACCACTAAAAAAAACACGCCCTTGATAAATGCTCTTTAAATCATAAAAAAAATCACATATACTATAGTTAATTTAAATAGTATCAAAAAATTAACTATTAACTATAATAAAATATATCACCTAAAATCTATTATAAAGTATAAAAATTAAAAAAACTAAACAACTTGCCTATACAAAATAATAATACCTTTGTTGTTACTTGCACAACACGCCCCATTTTCAGAATGAAAATGGGGACCCTCTTTTTGTTTTGGAGTCTTGTCTTATACCTTTAAAGTGTTCATTGTGATTGTCAATTTAAATTTTCCTTCTTTGGAGTCCATTCTAATAGATGTGAAAATTTGAAATCTAAATACGTTTCATTACTTTAACTAAGTCTGAATCAATCAAATTTTCATCATAAGTGCTTAGTCTAATTTGCATCTAGGGATGCATTAATTTTAATTTTTGAGTGTGCATAAATCTACTAATTATTAATCTCTTTTTTTTGTTTGTGGTTTGAAACACATTTTATATCTTCATTTTAGACTATTTAACCTTGGATTTGTTCAAATTATCCAACTATTTTAGAGTGTTTATGGCTTATTTTATTGAGTAACTTAGTCCATTTCTACTTACTTTTAAGTCAAAATAACTAAATTTTTATAAGGTTTAATTTTTAACTTAGTCACTTCTCAGAAAAATAGATGAATTTGGCTTTTGAATCAAGTGAAATGTCTAAGACTGTTCAAAGATTCATTTTATACTTAGTCATTTTTTAGCTTTCACCATTGTCATTTTTATTCAAATATTTAGTTGTTACTTTTTGAATCAATTCACTAATTGTGGACTTTTATATTATGCCTATAAGTACTCAAAATAAATCTTGTATCTTTTCTTATTCAATGTGGAAACTTTTTGTGGCACCCAATAGCCTAGATCCATCCAAGAAGTCTTTCAGGACTTAGTTGTTTCTTTAACTTTACCTAGAGCCACGTATCACTTTTATACTCAATAGGACTTAGCTTTATCTCTTCAAAGGTGTACCATTACCATGTGTAAATCTCTAGATGGTCTTGACCCTATTTAAAATTCTTTTAAGACTTAGTCAAAAAAAATTTAAGTTTCCTTGATGGGTCTCCATGTCAGTAAATCTCTAGGTGAGTAGGTGAATAGGATGATGCCACATAATATAATCCCACTATCCCTACTCTCTTGGAGATTTATGTGTATCCCAAAAATGATGTCATTACCTTGGGTAACCAGATGAGTTAGATGGCACCACATCATGAAATCCTACTACTCTACAACACTAGGGCAGTTTGTGTAATCCTAACATTAGTCAAGGTAATGAGTGGGTGAGAGAGATGTTTACACATGATGAAATATCACTTCAAAATGAAATGAATAGTCAACATGCACTTAAGTCCTTAGCTTATCATAATAAATGCAAGGAAGATCTATGTGGAAAGGACCCATATTTTCATCTTGGGGTCTATATCTGGGCAAAAATTGTTTAAAATTGGCTAAGTGTTAAAGGATGCCCTAAGGGAAGTTTGATACTCATAATATATTTATCTTTCTCTAGCTTTCTTGGCCCTTCCTAGGGTTTTAAAAACTTTCTCTAGCTCGATCCAATCTATCTATGACATGTGAGAACTTCTTGAGGAGTCTCAATGTAGATAAAAGTATATACTTAGCTTTTTACAAGTTCTTAACATTATTCTCTTGGAGTCAGTCTCTTGAGGTGTCATAATCATCAAAATTTGATAGAGGTTAGGAACCAATCAATGCAAAACATGTGGATTGTGTCAATTTTAGATTCAAACACCTAAGCTAACATGATGTTAGAAGTGTCAAACTGAGGGACTAATCATAAATTACCATATGCCACCTATCATAAGTGTCAAAACTAGTCAACTCCTAGAACTATCAGAATTGTTAGACTAGGGACCAATTAAAAGCTGCCAAATGTCATGTGTCAATATTCTAACCAAAAAAATCACCCTAAAATTAGGTGCACTATTCTCTGATTCTTGACATAGATGTTAAAGCCTAAAAGATCCTAGTGTATCATAGTATGCCACATGATAGACCTATATACATTGACAAATGGGGCCCTCAAGGTGTTGAGGTAATCAAAATGAATCACATGTGGAGATTTAGATAAATCCCACATGATAGTAAATTTTTAGGGTAAATGACACAATGGTTGTGCATCTGGTAATATGAGCCTAAATTTGATGGCTCATCTAACTGTTAAACTATCAAAATTTGATATTTGACAGTGTATTCAATTTAATTTTCATAATCATTTAGGGAGTGTCCCCTATTAGTGGAGTGGTTGAGGAGGTGATGTAGATCATTAATGGGGTGGAATTTAGGAGTATGACATCCCCATTGGGATCAAACATGAATCATAATAGACATAATATATACTTTAAATAGGCATGGATTTAATTGCATAGGATATGGGTGGACAGTTATCCCAGTGCAATCTCAACTACATTCCCTTACAAGAATTCACTCTTAATTTAACTAATCATGATCCCTAATATTTTCATAATACAATTTAATGGGATTAGTTCACAATGGATATCAAGTGGGAATGTTAGAGATCTCAAACCCCCTAGTCAACCACATTATTTCCATCACATTGATGATAGCTACAACTACTCCGTCAGTGGGTGAATTTTAATTTTAAATTGAATTTGAATTTGAATTTAGAATCTTTAGGCCTACATGCCTATATTAACTCATCAATGTAATAAAGGTTAGTCTTTTTTATGACTGAGAGGATTATGCTTAGGCTAATCTTTTTAGGGTTAGAAGAGACTACACCTAGTTGAATATTTTAGATTATAACTTAAAGTAGTGGACCAGTCATTTTCCTTTCATGCATTTCCCTATTTTATATATTATTTTTTTGAGTCAAGATTGTTTGGAAGATGAGTCTATAACTCAAAGAGCATTTGATGAATCTTAAATGATTCTTAATAGAAACATCTTTATGTGAAAGCTTTACCATTTGATAGACTATGTCTGCATATGTATATGGTGACCCAATTTTCCTCTTTGGCTCTACTACTTGATTCCACAAACTCTTGCATCATCCTTGGTCAGAGTTGTGCTAGTTATAGCTCAAGTAAAGATTGGTTTACTCCAAGATTTATTTGATCAATAGAACCATGTTGGATGACATTATAAAGTGGTTCTTTTTTTCTTTCTCCCTGCCCTTTTATATGTTTCCATTTCTTATCAATCTATTACTCTAGATTATTTTAGTTTATGAGTTATAATTTGAGTTTAATGCTTATCTTGATTGCATGCTTATATATATTTCTCATTTATGCATTGTTAAATTTATAATCAATAAACATGCTGATTTTGAATCAATTGTTTCTTCATAGTTAAATCATTTTGTCAGTTCTTAGGTGTAAGATCTCTATTATTTATGCATATTAATCTATCTAAAATACACATTGAAGACCCTTGACATGGTATTATAATAATGAGTTGATTAAGTTACCATGTAATACTTGGTAACCGAGACCTTGGGAAGATTTTTTCACACAAATCTCCTTTTAGGATATATAAGACCTAATAACCCCTAACTAATTTGGCATGTGAAAACACCTCATCAATGGATTTTCACTAGAATGAGGGCCTAAACTAATGTATTTCAGACTTATTTTATGTTTTTGAAGAGTTACCTAGTTTTTTCTATATTCTCAGTCTAGAATTTTTTTATCTAAGTCTTCTAATGGCTTTAGCTTGGCTAGGAAGATGAAGTTGTCCTGTGAACATTCTACGACCTTACCATGACTTTCCTAAGAACCCCCATAATTTTTGTGTAAAGTATATCCATGGTGGGAGTTCAACTATTGAAGAACACATTCATGATCTTAGAAAAGCCCTTATCATAAAGCAGATTCAACATGAGGATGTGGCCCTATTCCATTTTTCATTAGATCAAACTACTTATTCTTGGTACATTGGTAGATTAGAAGGTTGCATAATAACATGGGCCATCTTTTAAAACCTATTCCTTAGATTTTTTAGTGTGCCCATTGACCCTTATGTCTTATTCTACAAATTTACTATAGTTTGTAAATGGCCTATTGAGCTAACTAGTGTATTTATTCATAGGTACCATCAACTATACACTAGGCAAAAGGATCCTTTCCTATAAATTAAAGATGCACAAATTAATGTATATCTCCAAATCTTAATTCCTTTAACTTTCATGTTCATTAAGATTAACCCCTCTACTCTCATGTCATTAGCTTCGGTCTACCAAGAGGTTTTCAATGTGGAGTAATAGCTAATGAATCAAGTTATTTATGCCCAAATTCCTTTAAGTATCATACCCAGACCATGGGATAATATGTGCATTATAATGAATCATTACCCCAAAAATTTATCTAACCAAACCTCTCAATGACAAATGATAATTCTACTTGTTTATTTAATGCATATAACTTAGTTATTTATGTGCATAATTACCATGCCACTTCTTATAATTTTAGTGATTCAATATATTTAGGTGTTTTTTATAATAAAATACCATTTTTTGTAAGAGACAATTAGGAGGTAATGCATAATACAAGCTATGAAGATGCATACCTTAATGTACCATCTAGAGTCTATGAATCTAGATGCATCGATAATGCAAAGTTGATCATGCATGTTGAGGACATCCCATATTACAATCATGATTCATTATTTGAAGGCTAACATAGTAATGATGATGATAATAAATATGAATTAATAGTTTTAAAAGGCATCCTAATGGATAAAAATCAAATTGATAAAGATTTATCCACACAAAATAAATAAACTGACATCTCTTATGATCAACCAAAAGAAAAATTGGAGGATTTGGAGCTCTTGGATGAGGAAGATGCATGTTATTAATCTGAAGCATTCTATACCTATGCCACTATTCCTACATTTAACAAAATAATTCAATATTGTTAACATATTTGTGGTAGTATTCAGACTTTGCCTACATCATCACTAGGAAATGAAGTGGAAAAAATAAACCAAGAAGAAAGAGGCCATCCATTTGAAGAAAATGAGCCAGAATAATTAAAAATTGGTGATGTCTCTCCTTAGCTTATCCACACCTCAAAATAAATTTATAGTAATAAAATTCTTCTCTTAACAATAGAGGAAATTAAAATGGAAAGTCATGAACATAGTGGCCTAAATGAAGAAGTCATACTAATGGAGGTTCAAGTTGAGAATGATCTTATTCAACATATCTCTCCACATAATTTAGCCACTTATGAAAAATTTAGAAGGTCTCTAATATGGGATGAATCTAAAACACGCCCATGCCTTCTAGATGCTAAGGACAATGAGGAGGATGTTATACAGGCATATGATTGTATCAAAAAGTAGCCACTAAGTGACTCATCTACTGGTTGCCATCAAGAACATGCCACATTTAGGTTGAATATTCTAATCTATGTGGTATGTATGAATATATATCCCTATCCTTCATGAAATACAATGTTTGGGATGAAGTATTTACTAAACCCTATCCCTCATGCTTTCTACAATCTAGATGTAAACATGGTGCAAAATTATACAGTCATAGTTTGTTTAAATTGCATGAATTGAACATAGATAAATCTTTATGAGATAGTGTTTTCTAACATAAAGGAAAATATATACTCATGTAAATTTTTCCTTTTCCCTTCTCAAAATATTTAAGAACTAGGTGTCTGATTGGTTCAAACATACACTTACTTGAACATTTCCTATGAATATTTTTCTTTTTCCTTCTCTTTTACTTTGATTCTCTATCCCTTGTTTGTTAGGTTAGGTTTATTTTGGTTTGTTTTCTATGTCATTTTTGGGTTTATCCCAACTATTTTTTTCCTTTTGGTCCCCTTATTAATTAAATAAATGAAATTAAGGGTTGTTGCAAAAGTAACATGGATGGCACTCAAAGAGCCTAATCATAATTTAACTTGAATATTTTATGTGAAACTACTATTATTGATTTATTTATTTTCTAAATTATAAAATTTAATGATTCCTAATAGGACCTGTAGATTTAGAAAAACTATTTTCTTGTTTGAATCCATCTAATGCACTTAAATAAATATCTAAATAAAATTGTAGCATTGTTTCAAATTTAATTTATCTTAAGTTGTCATGAACTTGTTGGTTTACTTTTACCCATGGTCCCCAACCCTCTATGGGTGAATTATAAAATATCATTGTAAAATAATTGAGCTAGAATATAAAATATAAAATTATCCTAAAAATTTGATCTTGGCAACCTCTACCACATGCTTTATGGCCTAGTTGGTAGTGGATCAAGGCCTTTAGAAGGGACTAATGGTATCTTTGTAGGGTCTATAAATGACTGACTAGAAACAGAGCAATTCCCACACCACTTTCCTCCCAAGATAAATTTAACTTTTTTTCCTTCAACAATTATGGCCTTGTAAAAATATATATTGCTATATGTGAATGCAAAGAAAATGATTAAATTGCTTAATCACAACATAGATGGTTTTAGCAGGGTTATGGCTTAGTATGTCACTCATTTCCATATACTTTAGTTCCTTTAAATTATGGTTTATTTTGAGTAATTTTTTTTAGCTAATTATTTTTTTTTGTTAAATTAGATATTTTGGATTCTCAAATTACTTAGGAGTATTTCATAGTATGAGTCACCATTTTTTGTTTTTTGCACAACATGCCCCATTTTTAGACTAAAAATAAGGACCCTATTTTTGCTTTGAAGTTTGGTCTTATACCTTTCAATATTTCATTTTGGTTGTTAGTTTAAATTTACCTTCCTAGGATTATATTCTACTATATGTGAAGATTTGAAATATGAATATGCTTCATCATTTTAACTAAGTCTGAATGTTATAACCCTACTAGGTTTTACCTAAAAATAATATTTTTTTACTTTAATAATCTAAATCAGATTATTATCAATTAAGATAAGATAATTTATCTTTAACTAAATGCATATTATTTAAATAAATGGTTATCATTCATTTAGATAATGATAAAATTAACACATTAGTAGTATTACAAGTTCAATCAATCTCGAATTTTATATCTGCTAAATATTATTTCAGCCAATTACTGAAACTTATGTAATAAAATTTATACAATAAAAGTGACTAAATGTTGGTTATCAAAGTACAATAATAAAAATATTTTACATTAGATTGAATATAAATAATGCATTATTCCATATAATAAATAAGTATCCATAATCTTGTCATATGTATATAAAATGTAATCATGAGTAAATGTCTATATCTATTGACTACTAGAGGAGATGGATAGCATCATTAGAGTGATTTTCCACACCAACCATGGACCATAGATGTCCCACACAATTTTATAACCATGGAATGTGTTTCCCTTCACGGATGAGAAGATGATGATGGTGCAGGTATTGAGAAGTCAACTAAAACCCTGTGTTGTAAGATATTCACTACATGCAAGATATCATAAAGAATTATATTCTAACATGACATCTTGCATACATGAATATTAATCAAATAGGTGAAATGATAATGTTCAACTTAAAAATTACTTTGGCTAAAGTTTTTATATATTTTAATGATCACATAGATCAATCATATTCACACACATAGTCAATCAGATTTCATTTATTCCATATATTAATGAATCTAAATAAATGTGTGAGAACGATCTCATAATGCTATTTTATTAGTGTTATTAATACCAAAATTTACTAAATAATTTATATACAAGACTCCATAGAATTCTCATATATATTTATTATAAATTTAAGGAAATAACATGAAATAATTACATGCTATATAATAGCAATGTAAAATCTGCTATCATATTTCTAAGGTCCAATACAAAGTATTATCTATTTCCAAAAAGGTAATACTATAAATAAATTGATTACTAAAAATATTCATAATATTTAAGTATTTACCAATTCAATATAAAATACCCTTTTCCATAGGTATTAAAATAAAATTAAACACAATTCAATAATTTTAGATTAAATCCCAAGCTATTAAACAAATATAATATCCATAAAATTCATTTGTTCTAATCAGAAACTAGTTATCATCTATTCAATTAATCACTAAATAAACATATAAAAATTAATGAAATACATCACAGTTTGTATATGAACACATTTATTCACTGTATACAAACATCTATGTACCATCTAATTTATTCATGTATATATATAAGGGTATGACCTTTTTTTTTTTTTTTTTGTGTGTGTGTGTGTGTGTGTGTGTGTGTGTGTGTGTGTGTGTGTGTGTTTATGAACTATTCATAAAGAATATTGTAATATATTTACATATAATCCATAACTACACACACACACATATATATGTATGTGTTTTGAGTTTAATATTTCATCCTAAGCTCTCAAATTAAGAAACATTAACTCAATTTTTAAATGAAAATATAATTAAAAATAACACCACTCAACACCTAAAGTCCCAATTAAATTCCTTAAAACACAAAAATCCAAATGTGAAATATGTTGTTGTGTACCATATGGTACATCGACTCATTTAAAACATTCAACATGAATTATGTCCCCTAAATTTATAATTCAAATTTAACTATTTTATAAATGTTTAAGTTTAGTTTGGTCCATACATATAACATAGCCAAATAAACATCTATCAATCATTCATCTAATAATATACAATTTTTTAACGTTATGAAACAATTCTACTGACAACTTATATCCTTATCTATATACCATTTTGTGTATATATTAAGAAAAATAGAAACCTACAGTAATATTTTATATTACTTAGTAAAACCACTACATAATACTCAACATATAATATTCACAACCAATTCCTTAATATACCATAACATTTTTTCTATAAAAACATATTACAAATTAACATCTTAGACTTTATTCATACTAAACCCATAGTTTATATTAACTTATTGGTCATAAGTATAAATATATTAACTCAGTTCTTCCATTGAACATTCTCACAACAATAAAACCCAACTATAAACCTATCAATTATCATGGTCTAAATGTTCCAACCCACAAACCACACAACAATGCAATACTTGATTTTATCCTATACAAAAATAGTATTATCCTTGTAATATATGTTTGACTAAAATTACACACACAATCAGCTAATAATCATTTCATACATAGTCAAATATATAACAATGATATATGTAGTCAACTATATATCCATTTTATATGCATTCAACTATATGACCTAAGTTAAATTGGAAACCATCTCCCAATTATTCCCATTTATACTAAAATATATAGTTATTTCAATGAAATAATGGAACAAAAATCATAACCACATAAGAAATACAAAAACCCAATTTACATTCCAAATAACCCTAATGATCATATAACCATAATAATGTCTCATGGTTGCTCAAGATTTTTTAATACTCAATCATTTGACACACATAGAAATAACACATAGTCATTTGCATCATATGAATAAAATACACACAGTCATGTAAATATAACCACACAAGAATCTCATTTTCACTAGTTAACCTAACCTTTAATGTTCATGTTATACCTAAGTCGAATCATTTATTCGATCATGTGGGAAGATTCCTCCTCCCACAAGGCTAAATCCTTGATTCTTCACAAGGATTTTTCCTTCTAAAATAACTATTTAAAAAACCCTTAATCATTTCAACTATAAATTGTATAACATCAATACAAGATTTTAGGGTAAACCAAAGAACAAACCCTACCTCTTAAGTGCCCATGAAGTGTATTTTCCTCTTTCCCTATGAATTAGAGTTCTTTTTTTCTTCTATCTCCTCCATGTTGACCATATCTTCCTTGCATTCCAAAAAATCCATCATCTTTTATTGTTTTCATAGTCATTTGCATTACACACAAAACCCCTAATTTCATGGTGAACCCTTCTCCTCTATAAATTCTTAAGAATGACTTTCCATAATATTATAAATTCCCAACATGTCTCAATAACTTCCATCTTTGATTTCCAAAACAACATAGTCACCTATTATCCCCAATTCAACTCACAGTCAAACCCTAGCTCTACCAAGATGTATGGTTCAATCTATAAAAACAAAACCAAATGATGACTCCCAATTAAGATTTACAAATGTATTTTTCAATAAGCATAATAATTATGTTTAATAATAATTTGAATGCATATCAAAACTTTGAATAACAAAGTTTCATACCTAGTTTAATCCCTTAGGCATTTAAAAAATATATCAACCTAGATACCACATTATCCACCTTCACCTAGGGTTTAGGTTAGATAATGTTTATAAAATAAACTTGTTAAATTATCTAAAAATGTAATTTATTTCTATGTCATGTATAAATATTTAATAATGAAAATTGTTTTGTTAAATGCTTGTATGTACATCCCTATATGGATTCATGCAGTCAATAATTCATAAGTATAGTCATCTAAAGACATATATTTAATTGTCATACTCCATAATGGCAATAAAATCATAATATTATAAAATAATAATAATTGCAATCAAGACCAAAATAGCATATAACCATGGATCAAAACTAAATCAACATGATTAAGCATGAAATAAGCAAACGTAACTAAAATTAAAGTAATCACATAACTATTTACTAACAAATAATCATGTATTTGTTTGTACTACATGGTGTGTCTAGGTTTCCCTATTCAATCTCACCACCTCCAACATAATCATATACATCACCCTCCTTGGTGATATTCTCCATCCATATATGTCTAGAGAGTGGACTTTCTCATGCATCCACCTCACAAATATAAATGGTGGTTATCCCATAATAGTGATAATCAATAAAAATGTTGTTAAAGCACAATAATACTAAATGAGCATTATCCACATGCAAATGAAACTCATGTATAGCTAACCAAAAATTAATGAGTCACACAAAGTAATCATTATATGTCTATTCATACATAATCATAAATGAAAATAATTTTCCACAATATTAATTAAATAACATTAACCCCATTGATATTTGTTTAATAAGCAAATCAAATTTAGTGAGGAAATCAGGATGTAACACTAAATCAATCTAATGTTCATCATAAGTGCTTAGTCTAATTTACATCTAGGGCTACATTAATTTTAATGTTTGAATGTCCATAAATCTACTAAGTATTAGTCTATTATTTTTTCTTGTGTTTTGAAACACATTTTATAACTTTTTTTAGATTGTTTCACCTTGGATTTATGTAAATTATCTAATTATTTTAGGGTTTTTATGGCTTCTTTTCCTGAGCAATTTGGTCCATTTCTACTTCTTTTTTAGTCAAAATGGATAAATGTTTATAAGGTTTACTTTTTAACTTATTCACTTCTCATAAAATTGGATAAAATTGGATTTTGAATCGAGAGAAATGGTTAAGTGTGTTCAAATATTCATTTTATACTTATTAATTTTTTAGCTTTCACCTTTGCCATTTTTTCAAATATTTTGTCATTATATTTTGTATCAATTTTCTGACTATTTATTTTTATTTTTTTCTTGTAGGTACTCAAAGTAAATCCTGACTCTTTTTTCATTCAATGTTGTAACTTTATGCATCTCTCGATGACATAGATCTATTAAATAAGTCTTTTGGGACTTAGTCAATTCTTTAACTAGTCAATTCTTTAACTTTGCCCAGATCTATGTGTCACTTTTCCACTAAAGAGGAATTAGTTGTTTATATTCAAATATGGCTTAGTTCCATGCATTTATCTCTTAGTGGTCTCAATCCTATTCAAAAGTCTTATAATACTTAGATTATTTTTGTGAAGTTTTCCCAGTGGGTCTCCATATCAGAAAAGCTCCAGGTGAGCAATGAGTAAGATAATGCCATGTGTCATAATCTTACTAACCCAATTTTTTAGATATTTTTCATGTAGCCTATAAATTATGTCATAACCCAAGGTAAATGTGTAAGAAATATGGCACCACATGGTGTAATCCTTTTGCTTTATATCTTGAGGGTGGTCTGTCCAAGCCTAGTAATATATCATGTAAGTGGGTGAGTGAGATGTTGTCATATGGGTAAATATCACTTCAACATAGAATGAATAGTCAACATGCACTTAAGGCCTTAGACCAATATTAGAAATGCAAGGAGGAGATGCATGTAAAGTACTTGTCTTTTCATCTCAAGGTCTATTTCTGGGTGAAAATCAATTAAAATTGGCTAAGATTTGAATGAAGACCTAAGGGAAGTTTTATAGTCAAAATATTTTTGTTTTTCTTGAGCTTTACTATCCCTTATTGGGGTTGTTAGAAATTTATTGAGACTGATCCAATCAAACTATGACATGTAGTAGCCTATTGAGTAGTCTTAGTGCAATTAAAATTCTATACTTAGTATTTTCTGAGTTCTCAATGTTAGTCTCCCAAAGCCAATCTCTTAGGATGTCACAATTTTTACTAGAGGCTAGGATCCAATAAACACGTGACACATGGACTGTATCAGTCCCATATTTAAACTCCCACATTGGCATGGTGTCATAAGTGTCAAACATGGGGACTAATAAAAAATGCCACATGTCTCCTATCAAAAGTGTTAAAACTAGTCAACTCTTGGACTTATCAAAATTATTAGATTGGGGACCAATCATAAGCCACCACATATCATGTGTCAAGAATCCAACCAACTTGATCACCCTAAAACTAGATGTGCCAGTCTCTTGATCCTGATAAAGATGTCAAATCCCAAGAGATACCGATGTATCATAGAGCACCATGTGATAGACCCATACACATTGATATATGGGGCCCTTAATGCCCCATGGTAATCATAATGAAGCATAGGTTGAATTTTATAGATAATCCATGTGGTAGTAACATGTTAGAGTAAAGGACACATTGGTTGTGTAGATATTAAGACATGATCCTGAATTTGATAGGCCATCTAACTGTCAAACCCATCAAAAGTCGATATTAGACTGCTCATTTAATTTAATTTATAGAATCAATTATAGAGTAGCCCTTACTAGTGGACTAGTTTAGGAAGCAATGTATATCATGAATGGGGTATAATTCTATAGCATGGTGTACTATTGGGATCAATCATGAAGCACAAAAGATAAAATATATGCCTTAAAATGGCATGGATATAACTACATAAGACAAGGGTAGATGGTTATCTTGATGTAATCCCAATTGCATCCCCTTGTAGGCATTCACTCTTAATTTGATCACATATGGTCTCTGATATTTTCATAATTTAATTAATTGGGATTCATTCCCAATTGATCTCAAGTGGGATTGTCAGAGATATCAAACTACCTACTCAACTACATTGTTTCAATCACATTGATGATTATGTAAATTCCCTCATTAGTGGGTGAATTTAAATTTGAATTTGAATTTTGAATTAAAAATCCTCAAGCTTGCATGCCTATATAAGATCAAATTGTAAATTTAATAAAATTTGGTCTCTTTTTAAGACTAATATGATTATGCATAGGCTATTATTTTTAGGATTAGAGGTGACTACACCTAGCTGGCTCTTTTAGATTAAAACTTAGAGTAGTGGACCAGTCATTTTCATTTCATGTGTTTCCCTAATTTCTATATTAGTTTTATGAGTTGAGGCTATTTTGAATTTAATTATATATATGACTAAGGATTTTATAAATGCTATATAATTCTTAATAGAAACATCTTTATTTGAAAGCTTTGCCATCTGACAGACTTGGCCTGCATATGTATACAGTGACCTTGTTTTCCTCTTTGTCTCTACTACTTTATTTGATAGATTCTTGAACCATCATTAGTTAGATTTATGCTAAGTCTAGCTCAAATAAATATTGGTTTACTCTAGGATTTATCTTCTCAATAGAACCAGGTTATCTGACATTAAAAAGCAATCTCTTTTTCTCTTTCTCCCTTCCTTTCTCTTTTTTCCCTTTTTTTATTAGTTTGTTAGTCTAGATTAGTTTAGTTTTTGAGTTGTAATATGAGTTTAATGTTTATCATGATTTCATGCTCTTATATATTTCTCATTTATGAATTATTTAACTTATAATCAATAGACATTTTAATTTCTAATCATATGTTTATTCTTAGTTGATCATTTTGCAAGGTCCTTAAATGTAATATCTTTATTTTAATATATACTGATCTATCTAAAATATGCATGAAATACCCTTCATATGGTATGGTCACAATGAGTCAATTGGGTTACCCTACATACCAAGACCTAGTAATTGAGACCTTGGGTATATTTTATCACACAAATCTCCTTTTTAAAGAGACAACCTACCTAACAAACGCTACTTAAATTGGTGCATCAAAACACCTCATCAAAAACCTTATGAAAATCATGGAGGATAATCATGTGTCGAATTATTACATCACATATCTTGTGCACATGATGTGAATAATCACACTTAATCACACTTTAAGTGTGATTTTCTCACGTTATATGTGTTTTGATGCATTATTTTAAGCAACCCATACCCTCTAAGAGATAGCACTATTTTTTTGAAAAATGAATGTATTTTTAATTAGATTATCCAATGACTTCCTAATAGGTTGGTAGATGTTTAGGTTAACTATGGCCTTAAAAACATTTCATGTGTGCAAAATAGATGAAATAGTCCAAATACTTTAGAAAAAAAATCTCCATAACACACTTTCTTATTATCATGTGTGCAGGATAACAAGAATGCAAAGATCCATATTACCAACACAAAAATATTAAATAAACACTAATGCAAGTAACCAAAAACAAATCCCTTAATATTCACAAATATGGAAGAGTATTTCTAGACATGTTAAATATCAAACAAGATGATAAGGAATGGAAATGGAAGAATCACTACAAGGATATGGAGAGATGATTGGATTTGAAAACTACACAAGGGTTTTATGAAAATGATGAGAGAATATGGAATATTGATACCTGTGGTCAAAACAAGATATATCACTAAAACATAATTTGTACTAAAAAACTTTATAGTAACTCACACAAATAAAAAATACATGAAGTATTCCAATTGATGCATAATAAATATAATGTAGAGATACTTATTATCTCATAGAGACAAGCTATAATTTGGAAGGAATATAATGCACATATTTGATAACTAACATAGGTTTATATTTGATTAGATTCATACGGTAATAAAGATGATTACACTACACTATTAAAACTTTTGAGAGGATCCTCCTATAATAAATTAATGAAAATGCATGAAATAACAAATTTATTTAATGAAAATACATGAAATAATAGATTTATATGATTAGCAGAAACACCGAAGGGATTATATTGATCACAGGCCAATTTGAGGGGGAAACCTCCTTTGAGCAAGCTCAATACAATAAATTAATGGATGCCCTCATTGGCATTGATACTTACATATATATTAAGTCTAATATAAGCACTACTACTTCCCATGAATGTGAGATAAATTAAAATGCTCATGGGATGACTTAAAAAGCATATGCATCCATAGAAACTAATATACTAATAAAGTAAAGAGAATGGGTGGCATGGGTTACTAACATCCCCTCTCTCTTAGAAAAAGCTTTGTCTTCAAAGCTTCAGATGTGAGAATTAGTGTTGAATATCAAATAGTAGTTCCCATGTTGCATCTTTTGGTTGCATGTCATGACATTGAATTAATACCTCTATGATGGAGTGGGAGTGAATTTGGCATATGCACATGTCTAGGATTGCCTCCAACTCAAGAAGTATGGATCGTTCATTATCAAATTCTGGTAAAATAGTTTGTGCTATGATGTTTGTGCCAAGAACTTTATTCAAAAAAGAGACATGAAATAATGGGTGAAATCAAGAAAAAGGTGGGAACTCCAACTTATAAGTAGCCAAACCAATATTTTGGAGAACCTTATATGGCCCATTAAACTTGGGAGCTAGCTTATGATGCCCTTTGATTTTTAAGGAGGATTGCTTGTATGGATGTAGGTGAAGAAAAACCATATCCTACTTAAAAAGTGCACTCATAATGGTGTTGAGCATCCTATTATTTCATTATATTTTTTTCCATATGAATATTGTCTCATAGGGTGTTGAGGATCTAATCCTAAGTTTTGAGAATCATGTCAACCACTGGAATAGGTAAACTACTGAGGGTGTATAGGAGTATTGATGGTGCTTGACCATAAACTGCTTCATATGGATTCATTTTAGTTGAAGCATGGTAGGATGTTTTTACCACCATTTAGTGAGAGGGATCCACTTTTCCCACTAATTTTGTTATTCTACGGTGAAATAATGAAGGAAATTTTCCCAGTATATATTGATAATTTCAGTATAGCCATCTACTTATGGATAATACCTAGAACTCATCTTCAGTTGGGTGTCAGTATGTTGAAATAGTTCTATCCAAAAATGGATGGTAGAGGTTGCATCATGATATAAGATAATGGAAGAAGCAATACCATGAAGACAAAAAATATGGTCCAAGAAAATTTATGTGACTATGGAGGTGGTATAGGGATGGTTGAGGACACAAAAATGACTATATTTGGAGAGGTGATCAACCACAACCAAGATCATTATTTTTCCCTCCAGATATAGGGATCCCATTAATGAAATCCATAGAAATATCTTTCCAAAGCCTGGTAGGGATGGCTACGGGTTTGAGCAACCCATGAAAGAGTGTTATTTCATCACCCTTATTGTATTGGTAGGTATCACATTCAACCACCATTTATTGAATTGCCTTTTTCATTCCTTTCCAAGATAATTTATATCATACCCACTAATAAGTTTTGAGAAACCTTGATTGACTTATAGATGGAGAAGCATATAGTACATAGAATATAGCTTGTTAAAGATATGTGCTTTGAGGAAGCACCAGATGGCCCTTTTATCATAAAGAAGCACCATCCCAAGAAAAATATGATATAGTAGAGGGGTTAGTGGCCAATTATTAAATGATTTGAGATAGGGATGAGTCATTGGCATACCCATATTTTACATCATCCAACCAATTTAGAATAGGCATAGAAATAGTTGAAAGGGAAGCTTGGTCCATAAATCTGCAAGATAGAGCATCAACCATAATATTATCCTTACCCTTCTTTTAAGTGATCTCATAGTCATAGCCCATGAGTTTTCTAACCTATTTATATTATTATGGGGTGGTAACCTATTATTAAAAGAAATATTTTAGACTCTACTGATCAGTTGTGATGCAAAAATGATTCCCTAGTAGGTATGGCCACCACTTCTGTACTACATGAAAAATGGCCATCATTTCCTTCTCATAAGTAGATAGTAATAAATTATTGATAGAAAAGGCTTTACTAGTGAATGAAGTGGGGCATCCTTCTTGGAAGAGAATATCACCAAGTCCATTTCCACAAGCATCACTCTTGATAGTGAAGGTCTTGGTAAAATCTAACATAACTAGAATAGGTGTAGTACACATAACTAGTTTTTATTCTTCAAATGCACACTTAGTAGTTTGTGTCCATGTAAAAGAATATTTTTTTAATATAATTTTCAAAGAAGCTAAAGTCTTCTTGTAATCCTTGAAAAAATTATGATATTATCTAGTCAACCCTTAAAAACCATAGAGGCTCTTGAGTGTCTTAGGTTGAGGCCCGTTTGTCATGGAAGATATTTATTTAGGATCCACCTGAACCCCTTGGGTTGAAATAATATGCCTAATATAATCCAATTCATCCTATCCAAAAGTAAATTTTGACTATTTTTCATAGATATGATGATCAGAGATAAGTTACAATGTGAGTTCCAGATTTTGGATATGCTTAGACCATGTTTTACTATAGATGAGGATATCATCGAAGAAGACCAAAATGAAATTTCATAAGTAGGTCCAAAATATTTTATTCATTAATGCCTATAATGTTGAAAGATAATTATTGAGGCCAAAGGGCATGACTAAAAACTCATAATGGCCATCATGCATGCAAAAATTTGTCTCAGATATGTCATCCTCATGAAGTCAGATATGAGGATATCTAGAGCAGAGATCCAACTTGGAGAAAAAATGAGCACCATGAACCTCATCAATAATAAGGATTAGGAACTTATCCTTGATTGTGATGCGATCAAGTTCTTTAAAGTTAATGTAGAGGTGCCATGACCCATATTTTTCCAAGACAAGGAGAACTAGGGAAGAATATGGGTTGGTACAAGGGTGAATAATGCCTTGCTTCAGTAAGTCCCAAATGAGCATCTTGATCTCAGTATTTTATTGAAATGGGTAGAAATGGGGCCTAATATTGGGAGGAATTCTTACAAAAAGGAGATGAATATGGTGGTAATCCCATTGGTTTAGTAAATACACATCCATACCTATACAGAATGGTTTGTAGATCAAAAGGAGTAGTGGAGATCATTGATGGTTGTATTTGAATAGAATGGAGCTAGGCAATAACACTGTGTGAATAATTTTTAAGAAGTTTTTCTAAGTGATGTGTAATTATGATGATGAGAGACCCTAGGTGTAAGCCTTTCAATGTGTGTTTTTACCCATTATTTGAAAACTTCATCCAAAGTTCATTAAAATCCCATAAGATGGGTCTAAGTGTGTGTAAGCATTGGGCTCCCAAAACAACATTACATCCACCTAAGGGTAAGGAAAACATGTTAGAGAATAAATTATAATATTAAATAGAGATACACACATTATGACACTACACTTTACAAGGTGATGTTCCCCTATTGGAAATCATGACTTCAAATTTGGAGCAAGGATGGATAAAATAATCAGCTTGTTTAGCAATATAAGGGTTAATGAAGTTATGAGTGATACTAAAATAAATGAGTATTATGAGATGGATATTCTTTAATTAACCCCTGAACTACATGGTTTATGGGGTGGTGAATCCTACTAAGGCATATAGAGAGATATATAGTTGGTCTTTATGAGAAGCAAGTTCCACAATCGGCTAAGATTATTCTAAATCATCTATTGTATCTTGAGTATCTTCCCAAACTTTAATTTTAGGTGGAGAGTCCACTTACAATAGGTAGATATTTTTCTCAACATGTCGATTTCCCCAAGTGAATTTTTCATCATAATTATAACATAGTCCTTGTTCTCTGCATGCTCACATCTCTACTCTAGTCAAATGCTTTAAAAAAGTAGTTCTAGGGGTTGGTGTTGTTTAAGATCATTGTGGATTTATATTTTTGAATGGATAAAAATTGGATTTAAATCATTATTGAGTTGTGATCTTGTCTTATACCAACTTAGCCAACCCTAAGGCTTCCATCATCGTGTTAGGCTGAAACATTTTAACCTCAGATTAAATTGCATCTTTTAGTCCACTGATAAAGAAACTCATGAAGAATTCATCATATAATCCCTCTATGTGATTGGCCAATTTTTCAAATTCTATTTCATGTTCTCTCACGGTTCCTATTTGACAAAGTTTAGTGAGTGATCTAGTGAAGTCATCCAAAGCACTAGGGCCAAATTTTTATGAAATGAGGGTATAAAAATCAGTCTATATTAGCTCATCATGAGCCTTGATATACCAATGATACCATTAAAGGGTTTCATGTTCCAAGTGAAATTATGCAAGTGGGACTTTATTGGCATCAAAAGTATTATGCAGACTAAAATATTGTTCTATTTGATAGATCCATCTAGTCTAATCTACAACATTGAATCAAGGAAAATCAAGCTTTAGCCCATAAAAATTACTAGAAGAAGAAAACTCGATGTTTAAAGAGGACTCTAGATGCCATATGTTTTTCAAGGAAGTATGTTGAAGATTGAGGTTGAGAATTTCTCATCAAGATCTTTGATGAGGGTATTGAGGGTCACAATTTCATCCTCCATGTTTTTGATCCTATTTAGGTTACTACCATGGCCAAAATAAGATATATATATATATATATATATATATATATATATATATATATATATATATATATATATATATATATATATATATATATATATATGATAAACTAGAGTTAAGACACATTTAGTAAGGATTTTTTTAAATTTGGGCTTTTACTAAAAAAATCATAGTGAGAGTATGATTGATGAAGGAAAGGGAAATTTTAGAAGTGAAAATGAAACAATTGAAAAATTTATTAAAGAGGGATAAAGGATTAGAAAAGGGACATGAACACTATGGAAATTTGAGGAAAATGAACAAAAATAGAATTTATGGAAAAACCCAAAAAAAGGGAAAATTAAGATTTGTAGGAATTAGGAGTGGAATCAGGATATGGGATCTCAAAGAATAAAATGTGAAAAATGTAATTTCCTATGTTTAAATAAAGTTTTAATATCAATGAGGCTACAAATGGAGATATATGGCAAAAAAATTACTAAGAATAGTATAAAACTGATATGACAAGTCTTCTAATACTCTATTGGTAATATGCATAGATTTGATATGGTAGTTTTTTGATACTTTGTTATTAATAGGTGAATATTTGATATGGAAAGTTTTTTGATACTCCACTGGTAATATTATAAAATTGATAGAAATAGGCCCCAAGTTTCCAAGTTGCCTAAGGTGTTAAAGATCTCTCTAGATACTAATGTTGTCTAAGTGAGTACCGCTCTCTAGAAAAATTTTGGCCATGGATTTACCCCTAAATGACAACTCTTGGCTTTCTTCATGGGTGGGAACTAGTCAATCAAGATGGGGCTATTTCCCTTTTCACTTGCAGGTCCTCTCAATGGGCCATCTACTTTGGGGTTCCTATGGTACTCCTCATAATGAGTTTTAGGGCTTACACCCAAGCACTTCCCATAGTTATGTGGATAGGTATTTACCCTAATTTGAAATATATTATTGTGATATATAAAAATACTTAAATGAATTATGTAGTGGAATAGAAAAACACTTCTGAGAGAAAAGAAAATCGGCCCTAAAAAGCACTTTGATACTAGATGAGAGGATCCTCCTGCAACAAATTAATGAAAATGAATGAAATAATAGACTTATATAATTTTAAAAACAACACTAAAGGGATGATATTGATCACGTGCCACTTTAAGGAGGAAACCTCCTTTGAGCAAACTCAATATAATAAATTTGTGGATGCCTTCATTGGCCTCAACACTTAATTATATACTAAGTCTAATCTACACAACTACTACTTCCCATGAATGTGGGATAAAATAAAATGCTCACAGGATGACTTACAAAGCATATACATCCACAACAATAAATATACTAAAAAAGTAAAGAGAAGGGGTAGCACGGGTTCCTAACAACTTCTCAATAAATAATAATATTTAACAACATATTTTGAACATGTTCATGAAATAATTTGAATTATAAAGATACACTTAAATTAAATGCATGGTATAAATTTTCAAATAAAACTACAATATCATAATACAAATCTAATACAAAAATAATAGACCTTAGATGAGTAAATTCACTCAACAATGAAGATGTGGATCATATATATGTAAATATATTTCACAATATACATGGGGATCATTGAAAATCCTAAATATGTTCTAGTGTCTCCTAGAAAACATGCATATCATTTATAATTTTGCACTATTTATCTTTAAGTGCCTCTTTCATTTCATGTGCTAATAGGAAACAATATTTACTAACTATAAAATCTAATCACATTAGGTATCACTAACCTACACTCACAATTCATGAGTTGTTATTAGATAATAATAAAATCAAGCATTCCCTTATTTCATTTTATTTTTCCATCTCAAGATTGGATCTTGCTCTGATACCAGTGATATTTTTGGTCATATATGTTACACTAGAAAACATAATTAATTTATTCAATAATGGAGATATGCTTAAATAAAATTTTGTTCTATAATAAAATAGAAGTTTTATTCTATCTCTTAAAAACACTCAAACTAAACTACATGATTTTCTTCAACAAATCATACAAATCACATCTAATATAATTAACTAAAAATATAATGTACTAACTTAATATATCCAATATGCCATATGCTTTATATTATTGATCATCATAATTTTTTTCTAAAGGAAGATAAAAAAAAAGAGTTATCATAGAAGGTAATTGAAACACTATGTATAAGTGATTCCAAAAGGAGCACCCTTAATATTTTTTCATGTATTAATATTGTTGATGTCAAATAATCTCATATTTAAAACACATATAGGTGTTTCCCAAGTATTTTACAAGTCTCATAAACTAACTAGTCCATTTTAAGGGATTATTAATATTTCAAGGGTAATTAATTGACCATATATTTTTGAAATCCATAGTTGGGACTTCACAACCCCCTTATATAGTTAAATGATCTCCATTGTGGTAATTCAAGTTCTTTATCATAGACATTGACGTGCAAAAAATAAGGAAATTTTATATTAATTGGATTCCTTAAACTTTTTTCCTTTTTTAAAACTCACCTTTTGAAATATTAAATTTATTACACTCCAAGCCAAAACTAGGCTCAAAATCCCATCAAGATTTGATCTTAGGTGGTGTTGGGTTCAACCAACCCACTTAAATAATCTATCAATATATCATCAAATACCACAAAATGGTATTATAAATAAATATAATAATAATAAAACCTGAGGATGATAAAAAAGAATAAAGTCCAGGACAAAGGAATATGTCAGGAGGAGGTAGGGGTGTTAGTGACCTTGAGGGTGAATAGCATCCTCAATGAATATATTAGGAGTGTTAGTGACCTTGAGAAAGTCCTTAATGACTTGTCGGAGGTGTAGAATATAATCCTTATAGGATTTGATGTTTAATTTCTATTTGTTTGTTTGTCCTCATTTTTTGACTT
The DNA here is from genome assembly GCA_037957365.1 of Torreya grandis. Classification (NCBI taxonomy): domain Eukaryota; kingdom Viridiplantae; phylum Streptophyta; class Pinopsida; order Cupressales; family Taxaceae; genus Torreya; species Torreya grandis. Next base: position 1,429,806 of record JARHVA010003703.1, on the reverse strand, counting down.
TGGACATTATTTTTTTAATATTTAATTGTTATTGATTTATTGTTGATCAACAACTATCTATTATCCCATATAATTTCTAGTTATTTGACTAGATTTTTTGGCTTTTTCTTATTACAAATAAAATGGAATGGACGCTTTCAAAACCCTCACTTTATCATTATCAAAAATAATAATAAAACCATAATAATACTAATATACATGTTTTATAGTAAATAGTATGCAAGTGAACCCACTTATCACTAATGTACCACAAGAATTTCATACTTATACAACCAATTTGGCACTTCTATTACCCCATTTCAATCCTTTTTTCAAACACACAACTTTCCTAGAAAGGGTGGATGTTATAATTAAACATGGTTCAACTTAAAAATTCCTCAATCTAAGCTAAACTAAACACAGTCATAGTTATAAGTAGGTAAACACATTAGTGGAAATATATCTCTATCACATTGTTCAATAAATGGTAGTCTACTAGTAACCCACCAAGGTGGTTTAATCTCTTTTCAGATCTTACATTTTGATCTTAGTATTCACATCCATTACAAAACATATAACAATGCATTACATACATAAACATGATATGGAAATGTTGTGAAAGACAATGGGAAAAAATTTACTATTGCCATAACCAATTTTACCATCCCATTTTTATATTAGACATAAGTGCAATAGGAAATTTCAAAGACATCATTTTATTCCTCGAGGAAACTCCAAGGTAAGCATGGTCACAATAAAAGAGAATTGAAAGTATATTAGTATACTTAATAACACAAGTTCTTCAAATTATATTTCAAGATAATCATATTCAATAAATTGTTTACCATAATTATAATTTTAAGAAAAATAAGTAATAATTTAATTGAAATTAAATAAATCTAAGTATATAGGATGGAGAATACATAATTAGATCTATCTAGTAATATACAATGAGAAATAATTCCAAATGATTTAAATGAAACTAGAGTAAGAAATGTAAATGAAAAATGGGTAAATAATTTTCACAAATGTTATTTGTTGTATAAATATGATACTAAATATGTTGACACTCCAAAAAAAATGGTTATGGATTCAAGAAAACACCAAGGCATTGTAGTAAACTACATATCCTAAACACACATGATACAACCTCCATTTAGTCTTATGAGTGTGTGTATGGAACATCTGAAGTGATGGTTTATAAACCCCTTCTTTCCTATAAGCAATGATGTAGTTACATGCAGTCTAACACCATCCTTTTTTAACAAGGAAAAATATAAGATACCAAGATATATTAACAATGTCACAAATATATGAGATTTAATGAAGCTTTACTTTAGTGATGCTTGGTTCTAGGATTGACCATGTATGTGACTTGGATCTTGATATTCATATATTTCTTATGCTTCTCCATAGATACCTCCATTATGATAAATGTCATGGTTAGACCTTATATATAGGCTAACCTAGGATAACTTATGCAGACTTGATAACTATGGTAATGTAGGAAAACAACAATAAAGTTGTAATATTCATAGAAACAGGATGACAAACCCAAAAAAATAAAAGTAAAAAATGTATAGGGTATATGAGTTTATCTAGGATGGAATGATATATTGTACAAGCTTGACTAGGAGATGATTTTATATATATTTTCAAGTTAATATTGAGTAATAAGTGATACATAGTTTAGATGAGTTAATGGATAAATTTTTATAATTTTTGAGTTTATTTTATGAAAATGAACCAAGTATAGACCTATTGTGGGGCTGAAGTAGTCCTAGAAACATGATAAAATGTAAAAAAAATCTAAATAAAATAAATTAAGAATAATCCATTGGGAATAAGGTTTTCATATATAATTTAGATTTATATAGAAACATTGTAGTCTTGAATAGATCTTAAGGAAACTTATCATCACTTCATAATGGTTTAAACTTATGGATAAGGATTTTGTTGTTGGAAAAGATAGTGGAAGTAGTCTCCCGCTGGATTTTCCACTTGTCAATAACACCAAACCTCATTTAACCATGGAAATTACCATCAAGGAAATTTTCAAACAAAATTATAAGAATGTAGTACATGACCCAAATCTAAATTTTAAGGTGAATGCATAATTATTATGAACCTAGACCTTAAAAAAAGGGATATTCTTAGTCTAAGACTAATTTATAGTTTTCTTCCCCTAGTTATCCCAAGGGATGTTATCATCAAAAAAAAAAATTATAGTTTTCTTATACAAACACAAAAAATGGATACCAAATGAGTACATATGATTTAATATAATGGTATTTATATAATTTATATATCTAATTAAAGATGATATTCATATATCTTACATAACCAATTATAATGTATTCCAAAATTTTATACATAGAAATCTAAAATGGAATAGCTCACACATATAACTTCAAATCCAATCAATAAATTACTAAGAATCCTATAGAATATAAGGATGTTTCCCATTTCCACTTCACTAAAAATACATGTTTCATGTCAATCAAAAATTGTGATTCTTTCTTTATGAAATGGTAGGCTATTATAGTGAGCTCAAGATTTAGCTTACCCCATTTTATATATAACATTAAATTATTTCAAGCACATAAAGACATGAAAATATATATAATTATACATTCATAAACTCATGCTCAAATCTAAGGACACATCTTAAGAAATCCTCAAATCAAGTTTTACATAGACTAAAACATAACCATACTCACTAAATGCTTACATAAATACTTTAATACAAACCTTCATTCATATTTTTAATTTATAATTAGTTATAATATAAATCTATATTCCCAAATAAGGGTTAAAATAAACCCAAATACATATGCATTTTAAATAAAATGTGCATGCTTATAATGTATTGGGAATATAATGCATCTCTTTCACACATAATGAGGTATAGGGTTAGAAAATAGAAAAACATGAATACATAATTCAAACAAAATGATTGATGTGCTTCCAGCCAATTTTGGAGGCCTCCATAAGGAGAAACACCAAAAACTACTATTGAGTTTTCCCACTCCATAAGGCAATACCCACTCCAAAAATCTAAAAAAAATCTCCCAAAACTGAGTTAGAAGGGAATACAAATAAATAGGGACAAATAAACCATTAAAATATTTTGATTAACATTATAGTGGTGAGTGGTAGACTTACCCCACAAAGATAGAAACATGCCATCAATGTAATACATTTTTCCTAATTTAATGCATCTTAAAATATAAATCCTCAATTTTATGGCATGAATCCTACCAACACCTTCAAAATATAAAGAGTCTTGACCAAAAAAGAAAAATAAACCTTCCCCGATGTTTCTCCATGTATATAATAATTTTAGGTTAATTGACTTTATTTCAAAACCATCCCTAGTAACTTGTGGTTGTATTTATCTTAGCCTACGGTGGTACCAAAATAAAAAAATAATATTCAATAAATTTTTATAATTATTCCATATATTACCATGTCTAATGTTTTAAATATTACTTATAAGGTATACGGTCACAGGCAAAACACACAAGCTCCAAGATTTGTCTTACATAAAAAGGTAGAAAATGTATGCACAAAAATTATTTATTCATCCTTATAAATGTTACATAAACCAAAAATATGTATACCAAATTTATAATGAAACATCATGGAAACATAGGCTCTTGTCAATGCAAAAAAACCATATATTACCAACTCAACAAACAAGATACTCATTAAATAATGTGCCTAATATCATAAAAAAACATCACAATGTAAGTAGTGTCAATAGTCTAACATGATTGATAATTCTCTCACATCTAGACTATTAAAATGAAGAGAAAATTAAATCAAACATGTGTGTAACTATAAAAAGACAACTTATTATCAGTTAAGATAAATAATGCACAACTATAACACAAAATTTGAATGTTCTAACATAAAATCAAGCACATTAAAATATTTATGTGTGGGTATGGATTTATTCATATATATCTAAGATTAATATGCAAAATATGTTACACCTCTTCTTTATGATAATCTCCCTCTGGGCCTCACCACTATGATGGAGTTGTTGATTCAAATGGCATTTTCCATTAACACTTATGTACGCTCTATTTGGGTATTATCTTGGTCAATTTTATAGACGTCAAGTTGGGTAAAAATACATCAATTAGGCCCATATTTTTTATTATTATTATTATTCCATTGGTGGTTATGCACATGCACATGAGATAAAATTTGTAACTATCTCCAATAATAAGTTGTTTTAAGCAAGGAAACTTTATTAATTAAATAATCACCCCCATTATCTATAAAATAAGGGTTCTCCCTCACATTAAATAATGAGTGAGAGTGAAGGGTTTTTTTTTATATTATTCATCCCTTGTCTTGGTGAAATTTAATACAATAAAGTGGTACTATTGTACCCAAACTTTGTTTCCTCTATTTTAGTTGTTTTCATTAATGATATATTCCTCAACTATAGTTTGATTATAGCTAGTCCAAATTTGTAACATGGTATAAGAGCTTATGAATATATATTCTTTTTTATTCTTAAAATTTTTAGTGTCTATTCAAATATTAGGTAGTTTTTTTAGGAAGGTTTGTAGATGTATTCCCTAAGTGGAATTTATTTAATTAGGGGGGTGGTTATTGTGACTAGTGAGTGAAACCCATTGAGTTGTTTTTATTTTTGTTTTTATTAATTGAAGGAGTGAGTGTTTCATAGTTATTTTTGTGGAGTGGTGAATAGGGATCTTAAAAAAAAGATTCTTTGGGAGGGGGATTTTTTAATTTTTATAGTTTTTTTAAAATAAGGTCCTAGTAGTACATGTTTTACATCCCTCATTTTTCTCCCCTTGAAATTTTATCTCCTCACTCCCTCTTTCTATATCTTATAGCCCTTGTTACACTATCATAACATTGAATCTTGTGTGACACTACCTTAAGAGTGATGAAAGAGTTTTGCCAAATATGTCACTACAAAAAACATTCCATAAAATAAAATATCACCTACTATGACTTTTTTAATTATCATAGTGTGGATTTGGGAGTGGTATCCCATAATGAGGTCAAAGGAAAATGCCCCTTTCAAGTTTCAACCAAGATAGTAATGTGGAAATTTTTTGTCTCATTTTTCACATGGCATTATTTTGTAAAACTCCTATATTTTTGAAATTTTTTGTTCAAGTAGTGGATTCATACCATTCATGTAGATAATTATTATGAGATACTTCACCTTTTTTATGTTTTTATTGGTTTATTTTATCTACCACTTCTACTAGTGGAATTTATATTTGAGACATATATTGAGGTACCTATTTATGTGACATACTACATTTTATATAGGAGTTTTTTTTTTTTTTTTTTAAATAATCACTTTCGTTTCCACTTGTGATTTATAATTTTAGGATAATAATCATGAGATATTACTAAATTATACATGGGTATATTTTTAGACACATCATTTTCCACAAACCGTATAAGGATTGGTGTACATTTATGATTTTGATGGCATTTTATTGGTGACCTCTTATATATTTTTAACACCTCAATATCATGATCATCCCATTTTAGTGAGAAACTTATAAAATACCCAAAATATGTCAATTATTATGTGTTTGAGTAGTGAATGCATACCACCCATGAACATATCTTGAGTTTTTCACTAAGTGTTCACTCCTATTTTTCACAGCCATGCCTTAGTGTGGATTATCCCACCTTCAATTCTTTTGGATCCCAACATTTCTAGATCATCTCCTAATTTAGAATTTTCACCATCACCTAATGAAATAAATTCATTATTATCACCAATTTTTACCCATTTCATTATTATGGGAGGATGGGTTTGAAATGCTTCCTTAGGTGTTTTTCTACCCATTTTTTGAGACCAGTGTGTCTTCTAAATGAGCCTTTTACAAAGAAAAATTTATTAGTTCTAGTTAATAGTTGAAATGTTTTGATACCCATGAATTATGGTGATAAATATTGGAATTACAATGACACTTGACATCACACTTTATTTTTTAAATATTATTACATGAGTACCTCATCAAACCCTCATGTTTAGGAATTATTCTAGAATAAATATTATGGGATCTATTGGTGTAAAATGGTATTGTCCATTTACACCCATGTAATCTTGACTTGGGTTCTGAATTATGCATATTTAAAAGACTCATGTTGGGTTAAAAACCATTGACCTAGTATGTCCTTTTGTACCTGACACTATTCCATTTTGGGCCATGCAAATGCACATGGGATAAATTTTCTAACCACATCCACTAAATAAGTTATTCTAAGTTATTCAGCTTTATTTATGAAATTAAAAAACTCATTATATATAAAATAAGGGATATCATTCATAGTTAGTGTAATTAATATAATAAATTGGTATTTTTGTACCCAAACCTCATCACCTCTCATTCCTCATATTTACATTAGTGAGATATTCCTCAACTATAGTTCAATCCTTCTAGTTTAAATTTATAATAAAGGTATTTCTTCATCCACCTAAGTAACATGATGGGTATTTAGTCTTACTTAAAACATTAAAACAACATAAATAGTAATGATAACTGATCATTATTATTCAAGATAAAATAAGTGTTACCAATTAATAACATTTAACCAATCTAAAAAAAGGGACAATTAATGTTAATAAGTATTTATATTAAAACCATCAATTTTATAGGTAATACATACATTAAAAATAATCATATCAACATCAAAATTAAAAAATCATGATACCATTAATAAAATAATGCTTAAAATATTCCTAATTAAGGTTTATGTATTCAACTAGATGTATTTTTTATTAACAACCAAAAATGTGTCATGGAATCCTTCCCCTATTGGAAAATTCATCACCCTTGATGTATTACTAAAAATAAATGTAATTAAACAAATGATGAAAAAATTTATAGAGTTCACGAAAAACCTCCCATGAAGAACTCTCCATAAAGTATTGGTCCCACTAGACCTTACACTTAGAGACTTATTTATTATGCAAACAAAGTTTGCATGCTTGAAGCACCATTAAGGACTCTAACAAGACTACCCATAGATCATAAACTTGCAATGATTTATAATCAAAAAATGAGATAATTTTGTAGTAAACTTATTCAATAAGGAACATGAAAAACATTATGCAACTAAGAAATATTTATAGGTAGTGCAATCCTATAAGAAACTAGAATAATACATTTTAAGATATTAAAGGATACATCTTGATTATAATATGGTAGACTTGCCAAACTTAATCAATTTTTTTTTATTTTCACCCTTATGAATAATTTATCTCACTTTAATATTTATTTTATAATTCTCTTTTTATTTATTATCTCTTATGTATATCACAAATATCTATAAAGCATTGCCTGACAAGCTCAACTTATTATTCTATATCATATAGTATATATGGAGAAACAACCACGTGACCCTCAATGCTTTCCCAATAGATAAAAGCTTGAAATTTCTTACCATTAAAATCCTTAAAATGAAAATTATTTGGGTTTATTATGTATTTTTTTATATGAAAACTCTACCAATGGAAAATAATCTTCCCGTTTTTATTTTTTATCCATGTAGTACATTGAAAACATATGTTCCAAAACTTGGTTTACCCTTTAGTTTTATCATCAATATGATAGTGTTATGAAAAAATAAAGTTTAAATTAGTTCCTATGGCTACATTAAAGGTTTAAAAAATACTTGGCATCCTATGAAAATTTCATGTTGAGATCATCCTCTCAGATCCTCATGTAATTCGAATATCTAGTGAACAAATTATTTTTCCAATACTAGGTAATTATCAATTAAGTTTCTTAGGATAAAGTGAGAAATTTTTATGAGATTGTCCACCAAAACCATAATAATATTGTGTTTTTTCTTTTAAATTTTGAGGCATTGAAAAATACATACTAATAATATAAATACAATAGTATGGATTAGGGCACATATTCAACCTAAACCCTAATGCTCAAGGCACTAATCCACAAAATTTGTTGCATATTTCTTGAGACCTATCTAGTAGTAGAGTTTTTTAGGTTCATAAATAGTTTTATCACCCTATAATTATGTAAATAAGGATGAATTTTCACCTCCTTAATCATTATGGTCTTCATATTTCTTGAGACCTATCTAGTAGTAGAGTTTTTTAGGTTCATAAATAGTTTTATCACCCTATAATTATGTAAATAAGGATGAATTTTCACCTCCTTAATCATTATGGTCTTAATACCTCTAAGGTTTGTAATATAAATTATTCCTTTGAATCTCATTAACCCATCACTTCCAAACTGATAACCCTAGTAATTGTGGTCCTAAGCATAAAAAATGTGTTCTCTAAATTCATCCTCATGGTAGCCATAGGGAATATATGCCTCTAGTAGCTAAGGGATTCAACCATTTTTTCTCCTTTCCCTTAGTATATTTAATGTTAAAATCATATTTATACTAAAACTACCACCAAAACATCTATCAAACATTTAAATTGGGTTAAGTAAATGAATGCATGAATCCTAAGTAACCATCCTTAAGATTAAATAGATTCCATAATAAGAAGTGCCTCAACATTTGTAGCATAGGAATAATGGTTGAAAACTCCAGTCCTAAGGACATATTTTAACTCATAAATTTTGAGTTTATGAGACTAATGGGCAATGACTTAGCATTATTACATCAGACTTTGCCCAAACCTTATCCTCAGGCATTTTTTTATTTCTAAAAAGTTTACATTTTGGTTAAGTATATCTAATATTATGATTTAATTTGATTTATATTTAAGGATTTGAAAATCCTTTTCACACTTTTTAGACCAATAAAAATTATTTTCCTTTTATAAATTAAAGTGATGGATTAGTTATCTTAGAAAATAAATCTTAAAAAATAATATAATAGTTGATTAATCCCATAAAGTTACGAACCTCATGAATATTTTGAGGTGCAAGTTAGTCCATGATTATTTGAATATTATTTGAGTCCACCAAAAATCCATTCATCAAAATGATCTAGCTTGAGTAATGTACTTTCTAGAAATAAAAAACACATTTTATCAACTTGCCAAAATGTTTGTGTTGCCTCAATCATTACATTAATAATGGAAAGTGTTGAATGTGTTCCTATTTTATTTTTTAATATATTAAAATATTATCCAAGAATACAATCATAAAACTATACAAATAATATTTGAACACATTTTTTATGAATTTCATGAAAGCTACATTTTATAGACATGTAATTTTGGTATAATGTTTATTATTATAATTTAATTAGCATGGATTTTTGAATATGGATAATTAGTTTAAATTATATACTTATAAGCATTTTTTTGTGTGTTTATGCCTTGTATTTCATCTTTGTGTGTCCTATCTTTCTCTATTTCTTATATTTTATCTTTCAGTGTTTGTATTTGATCCCCTCCTCTTCCTCTACAGCTTTTCTACCTAGATGATAATTATGGGTCCCTTTTCCCATTCTATATTTCTCTCTTTGTGTGGGATTATCTTTTCTGACTTTTACTCATTTCTTAGGTTGGTTTGTGTTCCAATAAATCATTAATTCAAATATAATATTTTTATATGTATAAATCCTCCCAAGGCATGTAAATAACAAATAATCACATCAATAAAATAATTTAAAGTGTTAGACACACCATTAGGTTTCTTATTATGATATTCAAGCTTTTTTAGTGATTTTTAATGGTTTCATATTATTTTGTACTTTTACTAAAATAAGTATTAATTGAAAGATAATGTAGTTGAATTTTATTATGTAGAGAGAGAAGGTGATGTCTTATCTCTCACTTGGGTTGGGAACACTCATAAATCACTATAAATACATTAATCCATGATTTCTTAAGGAGGAGGACTAAGATAATTAATTGCATATTTGTTTGGTATTTAATTATGATTATGGTTGTGTCAAGAAGAGACCTAATTATAAAATTTACTCACACTAATTCTAAAATATGAAAAAGTATCCTTATTATTTTGTTAATGATGAAGGATCCTATAAAGATTAAAAACCTAATATTCAAAATTTCCATTATAGTAATGAAAACCATGATTAAAAAGTGTCTTTATCAACCCAATACTTTGGTCATCTATACACACTAGCATGCCCAAAATGTTACATGAAAAAATCCATATAAAAATAAGTCTTCTTTTTAGAATGTAAAATGTAAATTATACACCCCCAAACTTCCAACAACCTAAATAATTTTGTGGCATGAGATACACAACACACCAAAATAAACACATGTGCTTAAATGAGATGAATTTTAATGCACAAGTGGATGCATGGTATTTATGCAATCATGTCATCCCTAATTTATCTAATTATACTAAAATCTCTCTACTATCCCATAACATCCTAGATAGACTTGGTAGGCCCCATGACCCCAAGGCCAAAACTTAATGCTTAATTAAAATGATATGGATTCAAGTAATCATTGGATAAAATGGGAGCCTAGATAGATTCATCCCCATTTTCAAGGCCACATGTAGATATATACATTTCAATAATTATCTCCAAACCATACATCCATGCTTACAATATGATATCAGGGGATAGCCAAATTTTAAGGTGATCATAGAAATCCTCTACAATACTTTGGGATATCTCTTGGATGATAAATACATTTAAGTCAAAGTGAAAATAAATTGATTCATCCAAGCCATAGACTCAAGAGGTAAAAATGGGTTGATATCTCAAATCATAGAATGTTTAGGGAAGCATAGGGTCCCCTGAGAACCTCCCTCTTTTTTTCTAGTCCATCAAGTGTATTGTCAATTGGGATCTTTGAAACCTCTAACATCCATCACTGACCTCCTATAGCTTAAAATGAATAATTAATAATTTATGTTATAGTGTTTATTGTGCACATTATTCATTTCTCTAATATGTGGAGGTTTCAAAAATAAGTGGGCTTACCTAAGGGTTAACCTAACTCTAAGGCTCCTAAGGTCCCTCAAAATGCTATTAATCCAAAATGGGGTCTATAAGAGAAATTGGTTATAACTCATCAAATTTTAATTTTCAAATCTCAAAAAAATTTTGCATGTCTTATAAAATAACATGAATATCTCCCTTGGGGACATTTCTCAAAATACCATGCATGATTCCGGTCATGGTATAGCCATCACTCTTTTAGATCTAAATTTTTCTTAACACATTATTTCCAAGGGTCCTAATCCCATTCATTATATTTTTTATACTCTATTTGAATTTGATAATTGCATCATTGGGATGGTAATTTTTTATTCCTCTAATGATATTATGGATGGGGCTTTATTTTAGATATGATTGGTAGAGTTGCTTCCATAATCCCATTAGATCCTCTATGGGGATTTTAACATGGTAGAATATCCCAAGGAAAAATATGTTTTTTAGCCTATGCATTGGTGTGATAGTGAATGAAAAGCATGGTTTTAGATGTGAAACAACCTTGGGGTGTTTAATCAAAACCACCACTAGAGGAAAGATTCAGTGTCTCCTAGGTTTACTTGGTCCAATTGTTTATAAGGTGAGGATCAGGTTGTCCTATAGTTGGACTAGGCTCTACTAGTTGAATAAGATATCTTCTTTTTTATCTTATTCATGATAGGTTGGTCTCTATGCTCCTTGACACCTTCTTATCATATCATCATCATATCTAATTTAATATTAAATGGTATACCCCTCAAGTGAGGCCTACTACAACTAATTTATATCTCAATATTTCTCACCTTAAGCATGATATAACTATTGGACATATTCAAATTTTACAATTTAGTTCCTATGCCCAAGGGGGAATTTAGATAGATATAGTGGTGGATGAATTATCTTGCTCTCACCAGCACCTTTTTTCATGCTTATGATAAGCAACCCTATTTTTTTCATTGGTATCTTCATAATGCTAAAAACCATGGAAACCTCCAAGTGTCCTAGGATATTTAAGCCTCTCCTTTTAATGTTAAATTACAAATAGAATCATCTCATTGGAATAATAAGTTGTAATTTGAGGATAAACACAACGTTAGAGGGACTCAACTTTGAGCTCAGATGCATTGGATCAAAATTGGGGACATGGTTACCAAGGAATTTTTTCTCTTCTATGTTATATAAAGGTTGTTGATATAATCAAAGTGGTCAAGAAGGGATCTATTAAATTTACCAAACTTCCTAAAATTATACAATATTTTGTTCATCATTATCATGGGTTTATTTTTCAACCCAATTCTCCTAAGTGTGAGTTGAACTTACTTAGTGCCTTTAATCGGTCCCTTATAAATTTTTTGATGCTTAGTGGGTTGCCTATGATAGGCCTCTAACCATAAATGAGCTTAAAGAAGTATTTATGAAAATTTCTAATAATAAAGCTCCAAGAATTGATGGTTTCCATTGTGATTTATACCATACCTTATGGGATAATATGGGTTCATATCTTCATAAGGTTTATTATGTGTTGTTGAAAACTTATTTGGGGCCTCTTATAGACCAAGGTAACATCAAGTTTATCTCCAAGGTTGGAAACTCTAAGTTTATTTATAATTAAATAAATATTACTCTTTTTAATGTATCTTATTAGATAATTGCTAAGGTGATGGCTCTTAAAATTAATCATCTTCTTGTTTTAACTATTAGAAGTGAGAAAATAAGATTTATCTAGCACATATACATCCTAGATAATTTAATCCATGTCTGAGAAGGCATGGAATGGGATTATGTTTCTAATTAAAAGTCCCTATTTATTAATGTTTTTTATAAGGCCTATGATTATATTGTGTGGTCTTTTATTTTATCCATGCTTCAAGCTCTCAGTTTTGGTCCCATATTTGTTTAAGCGGTTAGTATTATTTTTCAATATGTTAGGGCATGTATTACTATCAATGGATCATAGACTTCTTGGTCTAAAATTCATAGATATATCAAGAAAGGAAGTCATTTAGTCCCTTCACTTTATGTGTTAGCATATAAAGGGTTTATCTATTTTCTAGCTAATTATGACTCTAGAAGCTTGGTGAAAGGAATCTATCTCCCTCATTCTAACTACTAGTTTATAAATGATCACTTTATTTATTATCTTCAAAAAAATTGTTTGGCCTTTGGATATTCCATTAAATAGATAAAAATATATTGTTATCACTGATCTCTTTCTCCCAACCCCCTTAGCTAGAAGTATATAAATGGTAGTGGATTATTCCAAGGGTTTAGTTTAATTTCCTTGGCATTCCCTTTGCTTTTCAGGATTCTCTTATTGAGTTGTGGTCTTATGTGGTTCAAAGGATTGAGAAATTTGTTTTTTTATCAATAAACATTTATTATTTGTGGGTAATGTTGTCACTTGTATTTTCACCCTTTGAGGAGATGGTAAATCTCTCCTCATCCAAGTGGCACAATGGAAACATCTCTAGGCTTTTGGGTAGCCTACGGATGAGGTGAATCTCCCTTGATGCACCACTTTGGACTATAAATAAACTTAAATTTAGGGGTGAAAAGGGAGAGATATAATTGAAATCAAACTAACATAATTTATTTGATACACCAAATAGATTTATGACTTCCAACTATATGCATGTTACACTTGAAATCAAGGGACAAACTAAACATACACTTCTCAAATCTTTATCTTCTTACATCAATGTTACATTGTGATATTATGGATAAATGTGAAAAGATAAGAGGAATAAATAATAGTAATATTAGGGAACTAATTAAAATATCTCACTCAATCCTTGATATTTATTAAAACACTTCACATGCCCTAAAAGAAGAAGCTTTCTAACTGCAAATAGGTGATAGAATGAAACAACATGCTAAGGAATCCATACTCTTCACTTATGTAAAATAAAAAATTACAAATAAAAACACTTATAATATTATTATAAGAGGTAAAAATTAGTATTATTATTTATCAAAGGGTATACATTTGATCAGGGCCTCACCATACTCAGGTGGAGCATCCATTACAATGCCAAAATGGCTAGTTCTTATAGAACTTGAGAGACAGAGGAGAAGAGAGAATTAAAAGGGTCATAAGGACACTTGTAGAGATAATAAAATAAATTAATTTTATATTATATAAGTATGTGTGATTAATAATTAAATATCAAGCAACAAAAGTGTCAATTTAAGGCATAAACTTCATGAAAAGTGGCATAAAACTCCTCATTCTAGCCTAGAAAAATTGTCGGTATGATTAAACCTATTTAAACACCTTATAAATGATTAGGAATATATATAATGGTTTTTATTAAGGATAAATATATCATATATTCCTCTCCATGAATTTTTTTAAAGCTTGGTCATCTGAAATCACCTAGAAAGGAGCTATTATCATCTGCAATCTAGAAAACTCCTCTTTCATGCACCATGCACACTTGTCTTAAAAAATTTATTTATTTTCTCATAAAAATACATGTGAGTAAGATAATGACACATTTAAATACATTATATTTCCTTATAATAATTAGGTACACCTTAAATTTAGCTCACTTGAAATTTTCCACCCTTCTTACTAGCTTGTCCAATATGTTAGTTTTGACTAGCCAAAATTAGAGTTATTTTTTGAAACCTTATAAGTTTATTAAAGGAAATAAATGAATATAAGGAGTTATTAAAATTCATAATATTTCATCCAAACTTTATTTCATCTTTAGACTCCTCTTGTAGCCTACACAAAGCACAAAATTGTCAAAATAACATGTTTCTCACCCTATGCATATAGCTCCATATAGAAAAAATAATTTGGAGTAGATTGATGGAGTCATTTCTAGGTTAAAATCATCATCCTATTAAAAATATCCCATTATATTATCTTTCTAACTCATTTTTTTTCAAATTGGTCTCTACAAGGGTTTAACAAGGGTTTTAGGCATGTTTAACCTCTTAAGATCTGTTCATTCAGGTTTCACATTTGACTTGAAAAAACATTTCACTAATTTTATGTTAAATTACCTTAATAAATTTCCCAAATTATTTTGTCTCTCATGTAGATCTTCCAAGAAGATATGAGCATTTGAATTTGGCCCATCAAGCTTGTTTCCTTGTTTCTTATAGGTCTGAGTTGCTTTTGAGACAAAAATGGCTTCTTCATGACTTATCTTGAATAAAAATATATTTAAACCTCTTATATATTCCCATAAAAATTTTATAATAGGTTTTAATTCTCACTATAAGCTACAAAGGAAGTTGGGTTCCCATTTGGATTTTAGGCTTAGCCATGCCTAGTAGGTTTGATTTGTCTTTGAGGCCCAAAATGAGTTATTGGTGGTTTCATTTATTTAAAATAGTTCCAATACATATAATTACATCCCATAAAAATTAAAAAACAATTTTCAAACCACTCTTATAGATGGAAGTGTCATTGTTCTCCTATTTGGTCTATAAACCAAAATCATGCCGTTAGGCTTACCTGCAACTCTAAGGGTTTAGACTCCCATGTTTGGTTTCATTATCTTAAAAAAAATTATTCATGTTTTTTTGGATTTATTATATCTTTAAAAACCCTATATATATGTTCAAATATTTTCTTAATCATTCTCCATTCTCTTTTCCCTAAAACTTGTCAATTTGACCTCATAAGGGAGTGCCCCCTGTCTAAGATAAAATAGATGGCACTCCCCTATTTACCTAGAAAAATGTGAATGATTTATTGTCTTATAAAAGTTTTAATGGTTCTATACACATATATTCAACTCTCTCCTAAGTCATTTAACCTTTCAAAGGCCCCAAGTTCCAAGATAGACCAGTGTAAAGTGGACTGTGTAGGGGTATTAGAGAGTAGACTATGTGTCTTGGTTAAAGACCTTCCTTTATGAATTATCTCCACATGATATGGTATATTAACAATTATAAAATAATTATGGATGTATTTCAAATCCACATCTTTCTAAACTTTCACTATACCCCTACACAGACCTTGAGTTTTCAATACGAAGTGTCCTTGACTGTGCCTCTTCAAGGTATTGTCCTACATACCTTAAATTTGAAAAAAAATGAAACAAGACATTTTTTGGGTGATAATATTCATATTTTAATTTATTTTAAATTTTTTACTCTCCCAAATTGGATATATCATATATTTGGAGGTTCAAATGCTTATAAAACTCTTCATAGGCAAATGATTGTGTTGAAGCCAATTAGACCCTGCCTATAGGTGATGTTCCCATTTGGAACTTGAAAGTTATGCTTCAAGAACTCATATGAATCACTAAGTTAATTAGTAAATGGTTTATAATTTTTAATCACATTTAGGCAATGCTAACACATAATAACCATTACTCCTCATACTCACTATCACCATAGTCATAATTGACCATGTTTTGCTCCAAGGCCCATGCCTATAGATAGAAATTACCTCCTATGGGTGATACTTGATGGATTTAGGCTTGATTAAAATTATAAAATATGATTTATATTTCCTTTAAGTCATGTGTAAATCACTTGGTCCTGAATCTATTATGTTTGTTCATACTTTTCCCTGACTAGCCTAGACTAGAGTCACATACTATGACTATGTCTCTATTTCCTATAAGTGTATATCACCATTTAGGGATATATTAATTGATATAGGGTCATAAATAAAAAAATTAACTATATCCCATTCAATTTATTTAATCATTACATGTATCTTCATTCCAAAACTTATAAAAATTTCTAGCTAAGGCATTGTCTGTTTACTATTTGTTAACTATGTCTTAGTTTTAGAGTGATGCCTATAAGTAGAAATGCATGATTTAAATTTTTTTTACAATCATAATTTCCTCCTTTAATTTATTCACACTATTATATGTCTACACTCATCCATTAAATTCTTTAAATGAGGTCCTTGTTAATGACAATGTGAGAACCTACCCTTTAGCTATAAGTGGATGTTTAGGAGCCTGTGTAGGGACTAGGTGTGCATATGAGGATATAGAACATTATATATCAATCCAAACCTGATGATATTCATGTTAATTATTGAATATTACACTCCATGAGACCATACAAACATAATAGTATGACTTGGTTGCTTCCTATAATACCAATGGTCATTTAAGGGGTCAAACATGTCAAATTCACTATTTGGTTTTATTAGTTTCACAGACATATTTGGACCCTATAAAAGTTGACTCCCACTAATATTCCTTACCCCAAACCTTTAAAAGTTATTATATTTGATAAATACCACCAAATGAGCACAAAAGGATGGATCTAACTACTTGATAGCTATTGACACTTGGATTTTCACCCCTAAGGAGATGCCTAAATCTCCTCATCCAAGTGGCACCATAGAGACATTTCTCTTTCTATGGGTGACAATGTTGAGAAATGAATCTCTAGATTAGGGGATAGCTCCCCTTGATGCACTCTTTGAATCTATTATACACCTAAAAATTAAATATGAAAAGGGATAAAAAATAACTACTTAAACTAAAAACGGTGATGCACCAAAAATCATAATGTCCTCTCACTTGATTTAAACCACTACTTAAAGATAACAAGGTATTTCTCACATAAGACTCACAACTTATGATCCATTGTTACATCAATGTTGTATATGCTAGATTAAATAAGGAATGTGACTCTTAATAAAGTGATAAAAGATTCCAAAGAGGGATACAATCATGAACCACTTCCAGGATATCTCTACACTTAGAAAAGAACACTAGCAAAGACCTGCAACAATCTACTTTTGGCAAATTGGTAGACCATCATGAGTACAAGCTAGAAAAGATAATCTTTCACTAGACTAGACCAACAAGATTCAAGTCATTACTCAATATTATAGCATATGAGTGGAAATAACACTTGTATGTTTATTCAAGAGTTATTCAAGTATAAATTTGGCTAGGGTTTCCCCATCAACCAATGGAGGCTACTCAAAAGAGCTAAGAGAATGCATATTTATAATTTTGAGAGTAGGAGTAAGAAAGGTAAGTCCAAGGGTCACTTTAACATGTGTGACCTTGATAAAATTAGTTAAATTTGCATGTGGAATAGATTTTTTGTGATCTATGATATGTCATAGAGGTCTACTTGTCCAAAACAAGTCATAAGAATGGTGAAAAGTGGCACAAAACCTACAATTTTAGCATAAGAAACTAATTTCATGATTTACCTTTAAAAAATAACTTATATATATATATATATATATATATATATATATATATATATATATATATATATATATATATATATATATATATATATATATATATATATATATATATATATATATATATATATTGTCAATTATAATGCTTGGTCTAATCAAGAGGGGATATAAATATTTCCCACATGCATTGGATTGATCGTTGACCATCCCTATTCTTGTGGACATGCAAAATCATCTCTCGCAGTTTCAAAATAGCTCTTTTCCATGCACCTTATACATTTGGAATTCAAAAAATCCAAAATTTCCAAACTAATCCATGAAAAATAGGAAATGATACTTGTCAAAGGTTCCCATATCATCAGTTTCAATAAAAAAAACCTTTAAAAGGCTTCCCTAATTTATTTTCACCACCTTTCACAAGTGTTCACTAGACTGGCTAAAAGTGAGGGCCTAGTTGGGGAACTTAGATGTTTATCCATGAGATGATATTAATTTTGGGAGTTATCTCAAATGTAAATATTCCTTAAAAAGTTTTTTTATCTCCTAACTCCTCTTATAGCTTTAATACCACTCAAAATGGCCAAAATAATCCCTATTTTCCCCTAATCCATACAATTTCATATGAATAAAACACGTGTGGGATCCTCTAAGAGTCCTCTTCAACTTACAAGTTGTTTCATGGCCATTACCTTTCATTTATATGATTAATATGCTCTATTTGAGCTCTAAGGACCACATTTTACCCCTAACTAAGACCAAACTCAAATACCAAGTTGTAGGTGCATATTTTTCCTTGGCTATAGGTTTTTAACCTCACAAGTGTATACAAATCTTTAGTTTCTTCCTTAACATACTATCACATCATTTCACCCACTTAGATGCTTCAATTGGTCATAAAAAACACTTTATTCCTGATTGAGACTAAACCCCTGGCTGTAGGTGTATAATCTAGGCATGTAGGTTGTATTTAGTCTTTTTGATTATGTTTAGGAGTGTATAAGGCTTATTGAGATTGAATTTAGCTTTGGAGACCACACACTATGACCTAATTGTTGGGATAAATAACCGGAATCACACAATTTATTACCAAGCAACTTAATATACAGAAATTAACCAGAATACACAAGTAACTAGAATTCAGAAATAACACATAATATGAGAGACAATACACAACTTGTATTAAATACATAGAAGAAAATACAATAAAGAAGATGCCACTTCTTCTTCCACCTCAAAGGTTCGCCATGCCTCAAGACCTTCTTCCCTCTCTCTCTCAGTCCCAACAATCAACTCCAATACAGAATTGATGTTCACCTCTCCAACCAGTCAGTAACACGCTGCCAGTTCGCCAAGTACACAACTATACTCCAAGTAGATCTCCTGCTCTCTACTGCTACCTGTAAATCACTAGACCTTACTCACCATGTAGATATCTCTACACCCCTGAAGAACCCTTGTCCTTGCCTCACCAAGTCCTTATGATTCTTCAACCAGTACCCTGGTGGATCAGCTCCTAGACCTTGCAGACCTTGCAACTCTCCCTGATCATACACACTCAGCACCCCTTTGGAACTAGGAGGAGCTACACTAGCTCTCTCTAAAATATCTATGGCTTTCTAGCACACTTTTACAATAAAACCATGAGTCTCTTATATAGATCTCATCCAAACAATAATTAGACATCTAATACAATAATTAGATCCGTAGCTCTCAGTCTAAAATTAACTCTAAACATACAAACACTTGGTTCATCAACCAACTACCCGTAATATACTCGTAGCTCAAACCACAGGTGACCGATGTCGGTCCCTGTCTGCCTGGGGGTGCCGATGCTGGCCAATCTAAGACCGACGTCGGTTGCCTTCTGTCGGTACCCTACCGACATCGGTTGGCCTGACCGACGCTGGTGTCTGTGACACTCTGTAACTCTTCTGAAACCTCCTCCATGTCTGCATCAGTGAAGCTTTTAGCTCCACAACCTAACAATCTCCCACTTGGAGATAAATAGTTGCACCTGTACCTGTATCTGTAGCCCATCTAATCTATTTCCTAGCTTGTATCTCTCTTCAAGCTCAACCCTGAAGATAACCCACCACACAACCTGTGGTGTACCTCCTGTCATCCGAGTAACCTGCCGCATCCGAACCTACATATCCATGTAGTGAAGTCCTTGACCCTGCATAACATGTTAACCTGCTGTTGATCCCTCTCAGATACCTGAGAATCTACTTCCCTGAATTGGCTCCAAACTCTCTGACAACTCCCACTGATTGGGAAAAATCAGGCCTACACTCGACCTCATGTGATTTCGAACCCTGTTTCAAGCTAAGCTTGAACTATCCAGCCCTTGGTGTGCTTACCGATTCTGCATCCTACGTAATGAACCTCGCCAACACCTGATTCACATCAGCTCCCACTGGAGATAAAATCTCCATGTCTCTCATGCCAAAGAATTTCACTGCTCCAAATTCTTCATGACATACCTCTGAACTAACCTTACCTTTTAGCTCAACAAATCCCTGTATATACAAAACCTGCTAGCAAAACATCCACATACAGTAACTAGATAATGTCGCGACTCATCATCCACTTGGTAAGACAAAAAACACAATAGTTACACTGACATTGACTGAAGCCATGCTTAGTCATCCACCTGTCAAAACCTGTACCACTATCCTAGAGTTTCTTCAAGACCACATGACTTGGCCTTCTGTCTCTTGTGTCCATCCACTCTCTTCTCTAAAATGGGAATCCATTCCATCTCTCAGTGCTTTCTTCCAGATGACAACTCTACCAACAAATACCTATTTGGTTCTTCTCCAAGGACTCACACTCCTCATCCATGCCAAGCTCCCACTGTATCTGGATTCTACCTGCATTGCCTCTTCACATCTTCATGGTTCTCAACCATCAGTAAGCAATATAAAGAAGGTGAACAATGAATATGAGGTTCACTTACCCTTTTTGACCTCCACATGAGCATTTGAGACTGGTTGACAGCTTGTTGTCCGCCCAATATCCGTTCTGGTGACCGATCTCAGCCATCTCCCAGTCTGCTCCCGACCGATGTCGGTTCCCTGCACTGACCCTGACTGCCGATGTCATCTCCCTGGCTGATGCCGGTATCCTTTCTGTTGACGTCAGTTCCTTCATGATCGATGTCGGTCTTCCTGTTGTCGACGTTGGTTACTATCTGACCGACGCTGGTACCTGTGTTCATCTATGAGTGATAACTTTTTACCTGCGAGCTCTCCATGGATCAAAGTCCTAATCAAATCAACCTTGCTCTGCTCAGAATAATTTAGTTCCCTCACCTGATCTGTATCCGTCATCTCCTCCATGAACACCAAGGATTTCTAGTTCTTTAGCTTATCAAAAACATCTGTCTTCCGCTTGAGAACCTGCATTCCCCTCCTACATATGTGACCAAGCCCATGAAGCCACATCTCTGCAACAGAAGGTGAATCAGTAATATAAGTAGATAGATAAAGGATACCTACTTTCTTACCACCATCTAATTCAAGTGTATCCACTGTGAGAGTTACAGTGCATCTCTCATAACCCAAATTTCCTGAAGAAATTAGACTCATCTCCAAGACTGGTACCTGCATGACTTCCTTCAACCACTGTGTGTCATCCGTTTGCAATTTCAGCTTCACTTCTCCTTTGCCAATTCTTTGGCAAGGCTCACCAGCTCCTCTCCCTAGGGCTACATGGAAAGAGGCAACATAATCTATTATCCAAGATTCAACTTCATCCAAGAAACCTTCCAAAGCATCCTATGTAACAACACCTGCAACATCTGCATCTTCAGTTCCTTCATGCTGATCTGCTACCAACCAACAATATCTTTTTCCCTGCTCTTTCTTTCCATCAATCAGACCATTTGTGCTATTCAGTTTCTCCATTCGTAGCTTACTTTCTTTTGCCATTGCTATACTCCCACTCGATCTGAAACCCCTGCAAGTGACCTGTAATCAAAAAATAGTACCAGATCTGAACCACCTGTTAGTCAACCCAACCAAAAGCTCTGATATAAAGTGTTGGGATAAATAACTGAAAGCACACAATTGATTACCAAGCAACTTAATATGCAGAAATTAACCAGAATACACAAGTAACTAGAATTCAGAAATAACACATAATATGAGAAACAATACACAACTTGTATTAAATACATAGAAGAAAATACAACAAAGAAGATGCCACTTCTTCTTCCACCTCAAAGGTTCACCATGCCTCAAGACCTTCTTCCCTCTCTCTCTCGATCCCAACAATCAACTCCAATATAGAATTGATGTTCACCTCTCCAACCAGTCAGTAACACGCTGCCAGTTCACCAAGTACACAACTATACTCCAAGTAGATCTCCTGCTCTCTGCTGGTACCTGCAAATCACTAGACCTTACTCACCATGTAGATAT
Organism: Torreya grandis; assembly: GCA_037957365.1. NCBI lineage: Eukaryota > Viridiplantae > Streptophyta > Pinopsida > Cupressales > Taxaceae > Torreya > Torreya grandis. The sequence goes on along the minus strand of JARHVA010003703.1, from coordinate 1,407,342 downwards.
CTCTACACCCCTGAAGAACCCTTGTTCTTGCCTCACCAAGTCCTTATGATTCTTCAACCAGTACCCCGGTGGATCAACTCCTAGACCTTGCAGACCTTGCAACTCTCCCTGATCATACACACTCAGCACCCCTTTGGAACTAGGAGGAGCTACACTAGCTCTCTCTAAAAGCTCTATGGCTTTCTAGCACACTTTTACAATAAAACCATGAGTCTCTTATATATATTTCATCCAAACAATAATTAGACATCTAATACAATAATTAGATATGCAGCTCTCAGTCTAAAATTAACTCTAAACATGCAAACACTTGTTTCGTCAATCAACTACCCGTAATATACTCGTAGCTCAAACCACAAGTGATCGACGTCGGTCCCTGTCTGCCTGGGGGTGCCGACGTCGACCGATCTAAGACCGACGTTGGTTGCCTTCTGTCGGTACCCTGCCGATGTCGATTGGCCTGACCGACGCCGGTGTCTGTGACACTCCACAACTCTTCTGCAACCTCCTCCATGTCTGCATCAGTGAAGCTTTTAGCTCCACAGCCTAACACTAATTCCATTATGGATTCCTTAGTACCATCTCTTGTTTTTAATTCATTGAAACCTTTCCTTCACTACCTACCTTGCCTTATGTACGAATAGGGGATAGGCCTAATAGGTCATTTGATATAGTCATTACCTCTTCTATTGAATGAGTGTTCAAGATTGATTTTTGAGTTGCTTTAAATTATTCCCTCTTGCAATAATAGGTCTATTAATAGTCAAGTGCCTTGTAGGTCAAGTACTCATTAAGAATCATGTAGATATCACTATTAACTTTTAGTGATTTTTTGGCAACTTGGAGGGGCTCAAAATCCACCTTTTGCTTACTCTTTAGCTCCCAAATTTGTCATAGTTTTACTAGGTAGATATAAATACAAATCCAAAATAATAAAAGTGGTGAAATAATCCTATATCATATCAAAAATTAATCCATAAAAACCTTAGGACCTTTTTTTTCTATGTTTGGGAACTGAGAGCCCAAAAATGGAAATGACTTTTCTTGGAGTGAAACTTGCTTGTATTGACACTTGTGTCTTCATGACATGAAAAACATGACTCTTGGGGGATTTTACACCTAAAAATGGTTCTCACCACATTCTCCCAACTCTCTCACATCCATACAACCTCCATGAAACAAGCACAAACTTGACTGAAAGTGAGAAGGTAACAAACAAGGTGAATATGGGCAATATAGCTTTATAAAGGTACTAGTTGGAATTAACAAAAGATGAAAAAATTAAATATATATTCATGACTTAACCTTAATTAAATTATCACCATCATGAATCTTCTTGGATGTTGGAAACACAAGACTTGCACGCAACTTTGCTAACTCCATGAAACTAGCACCATTTGAAAATTCCTTCAAAGACAATGAGAGGTGAAGTGTTAGATATTTAAAAAACCATGAAGAGAGACTTATTATAGTATCAAAACACCTCATAAATATCACTCAAATCTAAATACCTCTAAAAACTATAAATATATTTATGACTCAACCCCTCTTGGATGCAATTCTATAACAGGCTACCTAGATTGTTAATGATTTTTCATAAAGGAGGAGGCACCAAAACACAAAATAATATTATTAAAATAAATTATATTTATATTAAAATAAACCTAAAAAATCACTCCTCCCAAATCTAATTGTACCTTCCATACCAAGTGTTTGAAGTTGACCTTTATTTGCATGCCAAGAGGAAAAGGAAGAAAAATGAGTTGTAGATGTATATTTTTGAATTATCCTTGAATTTAAAACATTTAAATGGGTTTTTGGATGTGAAGAGACACCACACCATTTTTTTATCTGGATATTAGATCATGGGGACCGTATAAGTGCCCAAAAGGGCCTAAAAATAAGGAGAAACTCCCCTTTTTTGACCATAATTGAATATTAAATTGATACAAACCTGAATATAACATCCTCTAACCCATATTTAATTATCCACATCTTGGTTACAAGTTTACCACTTCATCCATCTATACAAGTCCTCCTTTTTATCTCAAAGTGTGCCCATAAGGCAATTTTTTGCATATTGAATATGGTAAATACAATTTGATGACTTATAAAGATCCTAAATCACATTAAAAACCATATTAGGAATAAAAAAACATATTTTATTCTTTTTAATAAATTTTACCCTATTTTAATAGGGTTTACTTTCATTGACTTGACTAGTATAAAGAGCTAGACTTTGGACCCAAGCTAGACTAGGGATAAGTGAACATCTAGATCAAAATGACACCCCCATATGACATGGATAAACTTCTAAATTTTTTATTAATTTAGGGTTTGACTCAAATTTGACCAAAGGTTAAATTTAGTCAACACTTTTGGCAACTCCTAGGGGAAACATACTTTTCTATGTTAGAAGCTAGTAGCCTTATCCAACCAAGGGCCAATAGAGTCAATGGATTCTTGAATATAAATAAAAAGTACATGCCAAAACAAAACATAAAGAAAACACACCACACAACACAAAAATACCAATAAAATACAACACAAAATAACATAAGGATAAGACACTTGAATTTACACCCCTTAGGAGATGCCTAAATCTCCTCATCCAAGTGGGACCATGGAGACATTTCTCTTGCTATGGGTGACAATGTTGAGAAATGAATCTATAGATTAGGGGCTAGTTCCCCTTGATGCATTATTTGAAGATCTTATATACCTAACAATTGTAGATGAAAAGGGATCAGAAAAAAATAACTACTTAAACCAAAGATGGTGATGCACCAAAAAGCATAATGTCCTCTGACTTTACTGAAACTACTACTTAAAGATAACAAGGTGTTTCTCACACAAGACTCACAACTTAAGATCCATTATTAAATAAATGTTTCATATGCTAGATTCAAGACATTATTTGACTTGTAGAAAGGGGATGAATTATTCCAAAGAGGGATACAATCATGAACCACTTCTAGGATATCTCTACATTTAGAAAATAACACTAGCAAAGACCTGCAATAATCTACTTTCTACAAATTAGTAGACCATCAAGAGTAAAATCTAGGAAAGACAATCTTTCACTAGACTAGACCAAAAAGATTCAATTCATTACTAAATATTATAGCATATCAGTGGCAATAAAAATTTTATATTTATTCAAGAGTTTTTCAAGTACAAATTTGGCCAAGGTTTCCCCATCAACCAATGGAGGCTGCTCAAAAGAGCCAAGAGAATGCATATTTATAGTTTTGAGAGTAAGATCAAGAAAAGGAAGTCCAAGGGTCACTTGGACATGTGTCACCTTGATATAATCATTTAAATTTTCATGTGGAATAGAGGTATGGTGAGCTATTCCATGTCATCTATGTATACTTGTCCAAAACAAGTCATATGAATGGTGAAAAGTGGCACAAAAATTGTGATTCTAGCATAAGAAACTACATTCATGATTCACCTTCCAAAACTAATTTTTATCTATATATGATAAATTATAATGGTTGTTATAAGAAACAAGGCTTATAAAATATTTCCCACATGTATTTTATTGATCCTTTACCATGCCTACTCTTGTGGACATGCAAAATCATCTTTGGCAGTTTCAAAATGGCTCTTTTCCATGCACCTTATACACTTGACATTCAAAAACTCTAAATTTTCCAAACTTATCCATGAAAAAGAGGTAATGACACTTGTAAAAGGTTCCCATAACATTAGTTTCAATAAAAAAACCTTTAAAAGGCTTCCCTAATTGCTTTTCGCCACTTTTCACAAGTGTTCACTAGTTGGCTCACTGGACTAGCTAAAAGTGAGGGCCTAGTTGGGCAAATTATAGGTTATTATATAAAGTTTAAATATTCCTTTCAAAGTTTGTTTCATCTCCTAACTCCTCATGTAGCTTTCATACCACTCAAAATGGCCAAAATAATCCCTATTTTCCCTTGATTTATATAATTTTATACAAACAAAACACATGTGTGGGATCCTCTGAGAGTCCTCTACAACTTATAGGTGGTTTCATGGCCACTAAATTTTATTTAGATGCTTAAAATTATTTATTTGAGCTCCAAGGAGCTCATTTTACCCTTGATTGAGACCAAACTTAAATAGTAGGCTGTAGGTGCATATTTCTCCTTGGCTATATGTTTTCAAGGTGGGTTTTTCACCTCACAAGTGCATAAAAATATTTAGTTTCCTCCATAACATCATATCACATAATTTCACCCACTTATATGCTTCAATTGGTCATAAAAATCACTTTATTCATGACTAAGACTAAACCCCTATATGTAGGTGGATAATCTAGGCCTGTAGGTTGTATTTAGTCATTTAGAGCATGTTTAGGAGTGTATAAGGCTTACTGAGATTAAATTATCTTTGGAGGACTCACTATAGGACCTATTTCCATTATGTATTCCTTAGTACCATCTATTGTTTTCATATTATTGAAACTTTACCGTCACTATCTACCCTACCCTATGTACGAACAGGGGATAGGCCTAAGAGGTCACTTGATATAGTCATTACCTCTTACATTGAGTGAGTGCTCAAGATTTATTGTTGAGTTTCTTAAAAAATTTCCCTCTTTCAAGAATAGTTATAAGACTATTCAAGTGCCTTGCAGGGCAAGCACTCATTAAGAATCCTATAGATGTCACTATTAACTTTTAGTGATTTCTTGGCAACTCAGAGAGGCTCAAAATCCACCTTCCACTTACTCTTTAGCTCCCAAATTTGGCATGGTTGTATTAGGTAGATAGGAATATAAATACAAAATAATAAAAGTGATGAAATCATCCTATATCATATCAAACATTAATCCATAAAAACCTCAGGACCTTTGTTTTCTATGTTTGGGAACTGAGAGGCCAAAAATGGAAATGACTTTTTTTGGAGTGAAACTTGCTTGTATTGAGACTTGTGTCTTCATGAAATGAAAACCATGACTCTTAGGGGATGTTACACCCAAAAATTTATCTCACCATGTTCTACCAACTCTCTCTCATTTGTATAACCTCCATGAAACAAGCACACACTTGACTGAAAGTGAGAAGATAACAAACAAGGTGAATATGGGCAATATGGATTTGTAAAGGTACTAGTTAGTAGCTTCCCACAAGATGAAAACATGAAATAAATCTTCATTAATGAACCTAAATCACATTATCACCATAATTAATCTTATTGGATGGTGTAAAACACAAGACTTATACCCAACTTTTCAAACTTCATGAAACTAGCACCTTTTGAAAACTCCTTCAAAGATAATGAGAGGTGAAGTGTTATATATTTAAAAAATAATTAATAGAGCCTTATTATAGTATAAAAACACCTCATAAATATCACTCAACTCCAAGGACCTCTGAAAACTAGAAACATATGCATGACTCAACCCCTCTTGGATGTAATTCTATAATAGGTTACCTAGATTGTTAATGATTTTTCATAAAGGATGAGGCACCATAACACAAAATCCTATTATTAAAATTAATTTTATTCATATTAAAATCCAAATATATAATCACTCCTCCCAACTCTATCTGTACCTTCCATACCAAGTGCTTGAAGTTGACCTTTTTTTGCATGCCAAGAGGAAAAGGAAGAAAAATGAGTTAAAGATGCATATTTTTTCATTATCCTTTAATTTCAAACATTTAAATGTGTTTTGGGAGGTTAATAGACACACCCCCCCCCCATGTTTTTATCTAGAGATCATATCATGGGGACCGTACAAGTGCCCAAAAGGGCCTAAAAATAAGGATAAACTCCCCTTTTTTTACCATAACTAAATCTTGAACTTCCACAAACTTGAATCTAACATCCTATGACCTCTTTCAAATTATCCACATCTTGGTGACAATTTTACCACTTCAACCATCTGTACAAGTCCTTTTTAGCTCAAAGTGGGCCCACAAGGCAATCTTTTGCATATTGTATATGGTAAATATAATTTAATGACTTAGAAAGATCCTAAAACACATTAAAAAACATATTAAGACTAAAAAACATATTTTATTTCCTTTTACAAAGTTTTATCCTATTTAGCTAGGGTTGACTTTCTTTGATTTGACTATTACAAAGGGCTAGACTTTGGACCAAGGCTAGACTAGGGATAAGTGAACATCTAGATCAACATGACACCCTCATAGGACATGGATAAACTTATAAAAAGTTTATAAATTTAGGTTTTGAATCAAATTTTACCAAATGTTATATTTTTTCAACAATAACCTTGTTGTTTGTCCTTGGCAAAAAGTGTTAGGACCTCTATTTTGCAAATTTGGAGATAAAAGGCCTAAAATTTAGTCTTCATCCTTGGAGGTGGTTTTCAACTTGGATTAGCCATCTATCACTTCATACATGTATGTTAAGCTCGATTAAAAATGTAAGGACTTTAAAATTGGATCTCATCACTTATTCAACATCACATAAAGACTCCTTAGCTCTCTATATTATCACCTATAGATTTACATTTTTTGTTTGCAGGCAGACAGTGTGAACTTAGGCAGTCAACAAGATATGTGTTCTTGTATTCAATTTAGGCCTTATCCAGTATTTAAAATTCACTTATAAGAATCCAAGAGACTTGGAATAATGGTTAAAACTCTTCTTTCATCATGATGTTACCAAAGAGAGACCCCTATAGGTGGAAATGGATTGTGTACAAGTAATGAACCTAAAATGATTCATGCACCAAAGAGATTGTCTTCATGGTCAATTGGAATTTTCACCAAATCATCAACATGAAACATCATGATACTTCAAAATAACCTCCATGTACAAGTTAAATAGGTTCCACACATGCTCCAACATGGATACAAGTGAAATTAAGCAAGGAAATGGTTGCGAGCTTGGAAGACTATGAGTATGTATATGTATGACTGCAAACCATGAAATGTTGCTTGGATAAAGAGGATGAAATTTTAAGGGGAAATAAAGAAACATATTTTAAACATAATAATGAGCTTAACACAACTTATTCAAGCCATGAACCATCTTGAAACTCCTAAAAATGGTGAAAACTACCTACAATTCAAAAAATTATATCTTCTTGTAACCTTGAGCTACTTGACTCATCCAAACACCTTTAAACATGAAATAAATCATTTTAGGCATGAGGGTACATATTCAACATCATTTGAAACCAATATTATCAATTTTATTATATGTATATACTCAAACAAATGTAAAACCCTCATGCTACATAGATTAGTAGGTAGATTTGAAAGGTCAACTTCTTAATAATGGTTCATAAGGCTCAAATCACCATTCTTATTCAACCAAACATAAAATGGAATCTAACTAAGTGTATAATACACCCCTAATATAATTTTCCCTAAAACCTCTTGTGATGACTGTACCAAGTGCAAACCTGTAGGTCACTTTTGATTGCCAAGAAGGGTGAAAAGGAATAGAACTATTTTGAGCTAAAAATGGTATCGTTATATCATCTCAAACATGTAGATAAGCATTTTTAATTTGAAAAGGTATTGTATGATCCTTTCCCATTTGGCACACTTCTTAATAAATTTGTACAAATGCCATTTTCTTCTCCTTTCACTAGAAAACTACCTTTTCTCCTGAACAACCTACCACTTTTTAATTATGTCAATTTTTTAAGACTAAATTGGACACATGGGGCATGAAATCATCTTTTTTAACCTTCACACTTCTCAAGAAACTTGTACAACTCATTAAATGGACCTTTTTTACCTCAAAATGATTAAAAGTACTGAAATAGCTAAGGACCATGACTAGTATAACATTAAATGACCTATGAAATACGTTGTGACATCTACATTGGACCCCTAAAACAAATAAAATTCAATTTTTTACCTAGGGGTGCCCCAATTTGACCTAAAAGTCAAATTTGGTCAAGTAAGTTTCAGATTGATCCAAGGTTTTGGTAGCTACACAAGTTTACTATTATTCTTGTTGGGATCCTTTTAATGTTGCCTATGGTAGAATATAAAATCTCCTAAGAGACTTCCTCTGGGTTAAATCTAAAGGGTAAAAGGGATTTTATAGAGTTTATTGGGATATTTTTTCTTTCCTAAATAAGTAGGTGGTCTAGGGCTCTTAGATATTAAGTTTCAAGGTATAACTCTCAACATTAAATGAGTTATCCATGAAATGGAAGGTGATGAATCATGGAAGATCTTGTTTCATAATTGTATCTCTCAAGGTGTTCATTATGGTAAGCATGCTTTGCAAGGCCTTGGGCTTTGTATTATTCTCATTACCCCTATCTTTGTTAAAATTAATGGTACTTTTATCATTTAAATCATTTTAAAATCTTGGGAGAAACTCAAACCCCATATCATTTGGATAGGGGAGGGATCTAGGAATGGTGTTTATATTAATTCTCATTCCATCTGGTGGTCTCCCTGTTAAAGTTTTTCATAATGTTCCCTTTGCTTTAGTCCCTTGGATCAAAGGTTTAAGGTTTTTCAAGAAAGGTGTGAAAACCATTTGGGATATTTTCTATAAAACAAACCAAGATTGATTTCCTTGATAGCAAATTGAGAATAAATTTAATCTAAATAATATATATGTTGAGTTATTGCTAAAATTTAAGGCTCCATACTTGATGAGTGTCTTCATAAGATTGGATTCAATTCATTTACTCCCTAGTGTAAGTATTGGCATTGGCCTATAGACACTCCCTTTACTCATTACTCTCCTCATCTGGGATATAATTTATTATCCCCATAATATATTCAATATGATACTCTCAATAACCGATAGAACCTTTGGTCTAGTCATGTAGTCTGGTCTAGAAGATTTCACACTATGTGGGATTCTCCCATTAAATTTTAAGAAGTCTCACTTTATTTTTTGTATTATTTATCAAGGTTTGTTAGTGGGTGACCATCTTAAGCACATCAAGGTTCTAAATCTCATTTGCCCAACATGTCATCAACTTGAGACTCTCAAGCATATATTTTGGTTGTGCTCCCATACTCAGTTTATGTGGTAATAGATTCATACCCTCTTTTAATCATTTAGGCCTAAGTTATTTAAATGGAATATGGATCTCTTGGGGGATTCAACCCTTCTTCCTACAAGATATAATAAATTTTGGAAAAAATTTCATGCTGATATTATTTTTCAAACCTAGAAAGCTAGAAATTATGTTTGTTTTAATCATGAGAAAGTATAACATAGAATTTATGTTACTAAAAAAATTACTATCAATTCTAATGTCACTCTCCATATTCAAATCTAGATTAAAAAATTTCACCTATATTTTAACTATCTCTAGTGTTTATTTGATCATTGCGGGATTTCCCCATGTGTAATCAATAGAGAACCTCTAGAGCTTCCATACCTAAATTCACCTCCTCATGGATGAAAGCATGGTGTGCACCAAAAATTATCTAGGACTAAACACAATAACCTCTCTCCTCACCATTCATACCCTTACTAGTCATCTTTGTGGCATGATTAACCTTATGGCTCTTCTAGAGGTCGAGGTGAGGGAAGGGAATAGGGACCTCCCCCACAACATAAGTATCTACTATTGGCTCTAGTTATTTCACCTGATAGACACAAGTAAAAAAATAATACCTCTTATAATAATTATGGATGGGATCCCTTACCTATGGATGATGACCCCCCTACTCAAGGAGGTGTTAGGTTGTGGAGCTAAAAGCTTCACCAGGATGCAAATAGGAGAAGTTATGGAGGTTACAGAGGTTGCAGAGAGTTGAAAAATGAGTTACAGGGAAACTGATGTCGGTCTGATTAACTGACATTAGTCAGACAATAGTGAAGGAGCAACCGACGTCAATTACCAGTCGACTGACATCAGTCATGGAGGAGCCGACGTCGGCAGCCTGTATGTGAACATGCAGTTTGCATGTTGATTTCGGAGAGTCTATTTTTAGACTGTTAGTTTGCATGTTAAAGGCTAGCTATAGTATTGAGTTGCGCATCTAATTATTGTAATTAAGATAGTCTAATTATTGTAAGCATGAGATCTATATAATAGACTCATGGGCTGTATTGTAAACTAGTGCTAGAGAGTAAGAGAGCAAATAAGCTCCTTCAGAGAGTAAGAGAGCAATGGTGTGTTCCTCCTAGTGCCATAATACCAAGTGTGGGTACTGGTTTGGAGAATTAGAGGGGTTATTCGTGTTTGTATGATCTTACTCATCAGGTGTGCATGGCTTCTTTTGGAGATCTACAATGGTGAGTAAGGTCTAGTGATTTGTAGGTAGCAGCAGAGAGCAAAAGATCTACTTGGAGTACGGTTGTGTACTTGGTGTACTGGCAGTGTTGTTACTGACTGGTTGGAGAGGTGAACATCAATTCTATATTTGAGTTGATTGTTGGGACCGAGAGAGAGAGAGAATAAGAAGGTCTTGAGATGTGGCGAGCCTTTGAGGTGGAAGAAGAAGTGGCATCTTCTTTATTATATTTTCTTCTGAGTATTTAATACAATTGTGTATTGTCTTCAAATCCTGTGTTGTTTCATATTTGTAGTTACTTATTGATTCTAGTATAATTCCATGTTTAGTTGCTAATACAAGAAGTAATCATATGTGCTCTAATTGAGGAGCAAGATCTTGACAAGTTGGTATCAGAGCTTTTGGTTGGGTTACTAACAGGTGGTTTCAGATCTGGTTAGTGTTTGTTGATTACAGGTCACTCTCAGGGGTTTCAGATTGAGTGGGAGTATAGCAATGGTAGAAGAAAGTAAGCTACGAATGGAGAAACTGAATAGCACAAATGGTCTAATTGATGGAAAGAAAGAGCAGGGAAAAGAAGATTGTTGGTTGGTTGCAGATCAATAGGGAGGAGTAGATGTTGCAGGGGATGTTACACAGGATGTTCTGGATAAAGTAGAATCTTGGTTTACAGATTCTTTTGCCTCTTTCCATGCAGCCCGTAATAGAGCATATTTTCATGGGTATGTCTTTGGAGACTTTGGAGAGATTTATTTAGGAGTTGGAGAGCCTTGTCAAATGATTGGCAAAGGGGAAGTGAAGCTGAAATTGCAGACAGATAACACACAGGTGTTGAATGAGGTTATGCAGGTACTAGTCTTGGAAATGAGTCTAATTTCTTCAGGAAAGTTAGGTGATGGGAGATGCACAGTAACTCTCACAGTGGATGAGCTTGAATTAGATGGTGATAAGAAAGTAGGTATCCTTTATCTATCTACTTATATTACTGATTCACCTTCTGTTATAGAGATGTGGCTTTTTAGGCTTGGTTACATATGTAGGAGGGGAATGCATGTTCTTAAGCGGAAGACAGATATCTTTGACAAACTTAAGAACTGGAAAGCCTTGGTGTTCATGGAGGAGATGACAGACAGAGATTAGCTGAGGGGACTAAATTATTCTAAGCAAGGTTGTGTTGATTTGAACAGGGTTTTGACCCAAAAGGAGCTCGCAGGTAAAAAGTCACCACTCACAGGCGAACACAAATACCAGCGTCAATTAGGAGGAACAGACGTCAAACAGACAGGCACCGATGTTGGTCATGTGTAGATCAGCAGAGTCGGTGGTGTTGAGAAGTAGGAACTGACGTCAGTCATATAGTGACCGACGTTGATAATGGGACCAACATCGGCAGACAGGGTCAGTCGTAAAAAACCAATGTCGGTCGGGAGCAGATTGGGAGATGGCCAAGATCGGTCACTGGAATGGATATTGGGTGGACAGCAAGCTGTCAACAAGTCTCAAACGCTCATATGGAGGTTAGAAAGGATAAGTGAACCTCATATTCATTGTTCACCTTCTTTATATTACTTACTGATGGTCGAGAACCAGGAAGATGTGAAGAGGCAATGCAGGTAGAATCCAGATACAGTGGGAGCTTGGCATGGATGAGGAGTGTGAGTCCTTGGAGAAGAACCAAATAGGTATTGTTGGTAGAGTTGTTAGCTGGAAGAAAGCACTAAGAGATGGATGGATTCCCAAGTTAAAGAAGAGAGTGAATGGATACGTGAGACAAAAGGCCAAGGTATATGGTCTTGAGGAAGCTGTAGGACAGTGGTACAAGTTTGACAGGTGGATGAAAAAGTAGGGCTTCAGCCAATGTCAGTGTAACCATTGTGTTTGACTTCCCAGGTGGATAATGATTGCAACATTATTCTATTACTGCATGTGGGTGATTTGCTAGCAGGTTTGTACATACAGGGTTTTGCTGAGCTAAAGGTAAGGTTAGTTCAGAGGTGTGTCATGAAGGATTTGGAGCAGCAAAATTATTTGGCATAAGAGACATGGATATTTTGTCTCTAGTGGGAGCTGATATGAAGATGGTGTTGGCAGGGTTCAAGATGTAGGTGCAGAATCAGAAATCACACCAAGGGCTAGACAGTTCAAGCTTAGCTTAGAACAGAGTTCGAAATCACATAAGGTCTAGTGTAGACCTGAGTTTTCCCAAGCAGTGGGAGTTGTCAGAAAGTATGGAGCCAATTCGGGGAAGGAGTATTGGAGGGCAGTTCAGTAGATTCTCAGGTACTTGAGAGGGACTAGCAGTAGGTTAACATGTTGTGTAGGGTCAAGGACTTCACTACATGGATTTGTAGGTTTGGATGTGGCAGGTTACTTGGATGACAGGAAAGGCATCACAGGGTGTGTGATGGTTGGTCTTCAGGGTTGAGCTTGAAGAGGGATACAAGCTAGGAAATAGATTAGATGGGGTATAGATATAGGTATAGGTGCAGTTGTTTATCTCCAAGTGGGAGATTGTTAGGTTTTTGAGCTAAAATCTTCACCAGGATGCAAATAGGAGAAGTTACGGAGGTTACAGAGGTTGTGAAGAGTTGCATAATGAGTTGTAAGGAAACCGACGTCGGTTTGATCAACCGACATCGGTCAGACAGCAGTGAAGGAGCAACCGACATCGGTTACCAGTTGGCTGACATCGGTCATGGAGGAGCCGACGTCGGCAGCCTGTACGTGAACATGCAGTTTGCATGTTGATTTTGGAGAGTCTATTTTTGGACTGTTAGTTTGCATGTTAAAGGCTAGCTGTAGTCTTGAGTTGCACATCTAATTATTGTAATTAAGATAGTCTAATTATTGTAAGCATGAGATCTATATAATAGACTCATGGGCTGTATTGTAAACTAGTGCTAGAGAGTAAGAGAGCAAATAAGCTCCTTCAGAGAGTAAGAGAGCAATGGTGTGTTCCTCTTAGTGCCACAGTACCAAGTGTGGGTACTAGTTTGGAGAATCAGAGGGGTTCTTCGTGTTTGTATGATCTTAGTCAGCAGGTGTGCGTGGCTTATTTTGGAGATGTACAATGGTGAGTAAGGTCTAGTGATTTGCAGGTAGCAGCAGAGAGTGGGAGATCTACTTGGAGTACGATTGTGTACTTGGTGTACTGGCAGCGTTGTTACTGACTGGTTGGAGAGGTGAACATCAATTCTATATTTGAGTTGATTGTTGGGACTGAGAGAGAGAGAGAAGAAGGTCTTGAGGTGTGGTGAGCCTTTGAGGTGGAAGAAGAAGTGGCATCTTCTTTATTATATTTTCTTCTGAGTATTTAATACAATTGTGTATTGTCTCTCAAATCCTGTGTTGTTTCATATTTCTAGTTACTTATTGATTTTGGTATAATTCTATGTTTAGTTGCTAATAAAAGAAGTAATCATATGTGCTCTAATTGAGGAGCAAGATCCTGACAGGAGGATGGGGTGATAAGCTTCAGGGTTTGCCTCTTCCACTACCTCCTCTAGCCCCCATATTTACTACTAAAGCTTAATTATTCTCTTTATCAGTTTGTGATTTTATGAGTGTCTTGTTGGTTGTTACGTATTATTGATGTGATGTTTTATTTTGAGTGGTCATTATTGACCCTCTTTTGAATTGGTATTCTTGAGGGTTTCTAAACCTCAGTTTGACTAATTTTAGGGTGAATTTTTCCACCCATTTTTTTTGTAAAACTAGTATTATAGTATTAATTTTCTATATTAATATAGATGCACTTTTCAAAAAAAAACATAAAACACAAAACTATATCCACCCATTTTGGGGTACCCCAGTCCCAAGTCACCTAATATTCCCAAGAAGGCTATACATATCTAAAGGGATCTAGGCCAATCCTAAGTAGATGGTTAATGACTATATAACACAAAGCATATGAATAAAAATGCACTAGTATATATTAAATAAATATTAAAAAAATTCATTGATGAAGCATATATAATTACTTTAATATTAATTAATAGCCACTGATTATAATTTTAAATTATAATAAAACATTCAACAAATTTATAAAAATTAAGGCAAAACCAAAAGTTATAAACACAACTAACCAACTTAATTTAATAAAATATATAGTTTTGCACTAATTATTATATTAGGTTGGATTAAATAAATCAAATTGAGTTTATAAATATATTTATAGCATATCTTATAAAAAACTAAATTCATAATAAAGTATCTAATTATTATTGAATGAAAAGTCACGGTCGCATTAGAACCCTTGACCTTGTGATCACAGTCCATTACATAGTGCATTTAGCTCTACTTATACTCTATCTCTCTATCTGCCTACACTCTTCTACAATAATTAATCCCTCAAAAGGTTTTAGTATGAATATAATCCCCTTACAACACCACTCAATCCACACCCTTTGTGTCCATGATTCATTGATACTACAACCTAAAATGGCATGGGATCTAAATGTGTAGGCCTTATGGCTATGGAAAAAAATTTACCTTGTAGGCACCACACACATAGGCCACTCACCCCTCTTAGCATTATCATCATCCCTTTTGGGTGGTGTCACTACTTCTATTTCTTCTTAGGGAGCTTTAGAATAATGTAAGGAAGATTTAAATTTATCAATTATTAGCCACATTTAATTGGTAATTTGTCAATAGTTTGAAAATTGCCATTTGTTTATACTAGGTTACAATCATAAGAGTGACCAGATATTAGCCATTACCCTAAAAACTAAGGGGCCTATGTCAAAAATGATAAAAATTGAAAGATAAAATACAAATCACAATAATAATAATTTATTATATTCAACAACATTTCTTACAAATATATAGGCATATAACCTCCTTGAAAAAAATAGTCATATCCCAAAAATCTTACAATAAATACTATTACCATGAGTTGTTAAAAAAACTCTCCATAAATACAATGTACATACTAATATTAACTTAGGAATATTTTTAACATTCCCCCCTTAATATTAACATGGGGATAACATCAATCCATACTACAAGTGTCGCCTCTACAATCTCATGATCTCAATGGTTTTATTTTTTAAGAAAACCAACAACCTTTGAAATGGTTTTTCATGTGGATTACCAATAACCACAATAGGATGGTTTTACAAGTGAATAACCAACAACCATAATGATTTTTTTTCAAATGTCTAACCAATAACCATAATTATCATGATATTGCATTTTTTTTTTATTTCTCATCACTATCTTACTTTGGGGGATTACATAAGAATTACACTCACTCATTATAAGTGAATAGGTATATACTTTTGTTCTTATTTCAAAAACACACCACAAAAAAATAAAAATTAAATATGCCAACAAAACATATGGGCCCTGACATTGGTGACTGATGAGAGTATCGAATGGCCTCCTTCCTCTGTTATCTTTGACCTACTTCATGGAAAATTACTTACTCGGTCGATGAAGTTGTGAAGCTCAATTGTTTTCACATTATTATTATTAGTTCCCTTTATATGAAACACACTTATTACATACCTTAATCGAATGTCAGATTCCACTAAAAATGCATTTGTAAGGCATTTCTTTATTTTTACAATTTATGATAATGACTTTATATGACACCTAAACAACTCTAATGAATGACTTAACCTTTGAGTTTATAAATGACTTACTAAAAATATTTTGATGACATATATTAAATTAGTGACTCTAGAAGAAAGACTCACCTAAATATAAAAACTATGAATAAATAAAGTCTCTTTTTATTTTTTAAATTGGCATAAAAATAAAGCACTTATTTAATTTAAAAACTAATTCAACACATACTAAAGACTTAGAAATAACTTTATTAAATCTAATACTTAACAAATAACATAATATTCTATTCATTAAAAAAACATTTAACTTTTGAATTTTGACCAACCTAAAAAACTAATAAGACTCTAATTTTTAATATAACCTAAAATACTCTAAATATTTGACTAGATATATATGACATGCACTGCATATGAGGATGTAACAAATATTGTGGATTGATTCAAATCTATATGAGCACCAATGATGAGACAACACATGATTTTAGAAACATAAATATCATGAAGCTCATATTGAATACTGATTCAAATGGTGGTGAGAAATGAAGATAGCCATATAAGTGGGGGCCTAGAAGGTGCCTATTTGGGTCTGCAACACTGTGTAAATTCCTAGAAAGATATATGTGATCAATTGTTGAATGTGTTTTCCCTTTCACTTGATTAGGAGATTCCATAATTGAATTGAATTTTATTTGGATGGTTTTTGTAATGGATTCTAATAGGTTTACTACAAAATATAAAATAAAATACTTTCCTCCAAATGCCTTTTATAAAGCTACACAAATGAGAATAAGACAAAATAAAATATCATGCATGTTTATTCTTCAAATTTCTCTCCTATATTTGTAATAAACTATCATGTTACTTATAAAATAGATCCTTTAGGCTCTCATGTCCTTCATCATGATGTATATTTTCATGGGGATGCCTTGGAAAGGATTGTTCACTATGCATAGAATCTTCAACACAACACCTACATACAAATATTCTTACCAAAGATTTAAAAAAATCTAAAGACCCTATGAATTTTTATTCTCTCTCATAGATAGGTTGATCATATAAACCATGAGATTTCCCCTTTTTATTTTGTTTATCAAAAATCCATTTGAACCCCCTTGCTCTGATACCACTGATATAAATTGGAAGAGAACATATATATCATAATAATAGTAATTTGTTATATTTAACAACATTTCTTACAAATATATAGGAATACTATTACCAAGAGTTTTTGAAACAACTTTCCATAAATAAAATTTACACACTAACATTAACTTAGGAATATTTCTAACAAAAATACCCTATGGGTAATTTAATTTTTAGAATTCATAATGGGCACCCTTTTTTCCAAAAATTCCCAAACAAACTTCTAAATGTTTATAAAACATGAACTTCAATTTAAACATATAAATGCAAATATAAATCATCATACATGATATAAAATTACTTGAACTTAAGCTATTTTTATTAAGGATTAGGGACATAATAAAATTTTCAAATTTTAAATCTCATTTATTTCATTTTGCAACTCTAAAAATTAATCTATGAAATGTTATGGATCCATGTTAGAGTATAGTTTATGACTAAATTATATTAGGGAAATTTAGGTAGTTTTTTTCATGTTTAATATTTACATAACTAAAAGAACCTCTTTAGGGCCTTAAGCTTTATAAGGGATTTTTCTAATTGTCAAGGTAAACTACCAACTAATATTTTATCCCATATAATGTAACTTGAATTTCATATTATTAAGAACATAAATATGTTTTCATGTGATTAAATAACCTTTTATTTTCATAGGTTATTTATTTTCAATTTCAAATTACTTTGGAGTGAAAGAGAGAGAGAGATAAATCCTTCACAATTGAAATACACACTTATTATAACTTCCTTTCAATTCTTCTCATAATGCAATAATTAGAAGACTTCTAAATAAATTTACTAGTATAACAAGATTTGAAAATATTCTAATATAAAATATTAATTTTTTTTAAAATATAACAATCTCTATGAAATGCATCCAAAATGCCAAACAAGGAGGGGATTGTTTCCCATCCATTTTACATCATTAGGGGGATACTCTACACACCCATGAGCTAAGATATCCCATCCCAAAGCATCACATAACCAACCATACTTTTAAAGAACAAGAAAATATCCTAACCCAAGGAAAGGGTGTAGGATATAATCAAATACACATACATAATTTCTACTTAAGGGTAAAATGATTCTTTTATTAAGTTTTCATAACACAAAAAGAAACTCAAAAATAATACAATAAGGTTTATTTAACAATATTACCAACTAAAAGGGTTGTAAACAATATCCAACATTACTTATTTAGAAACAATTAAATTTTAAAAATTTCCATCCCAAAACATCACATATCCATCCAAAAGTTTAAAAATCAAGAACATAGCCTAATCCAAGGAAACGGTTTATGATATAATCAAAAAAACATGCATAAGTATCTACTTAATAGAAAAAATGCAATTTCATCAAGCATTCATAACACAACCAAAACTCATAAATTATACATTGAGGTTTATTTAACAGGTTTACCCACTAAAAGGGTTGTAACCAATATCCAAATTTATTTTCTTAGTATAAATTAGTACTTCCAATTTCATATCCATAATAAAGGAATTTACTTTATCCAATCCCTACATTGAACACCAATCTCAAGGAGATTATCCAACATATACACAAAGGTTTGGTTTTATGTCGTAGCAATAACTTACCACTCTCAACAAAAACACATCAGGAGGCAACCATAAAAGGGATTTTAAAAATTCATGAAATTCCCTAAAAATGATACTAAAATACATGGTTTAAAATTCTTAAATTCTTCAGTAATCAAGAAGGCCATGAGCTAGGCCCAAAATGGAATCATGAAAAACACAATAATATATCAAACATAGGAATAAAATATGGGAATAAAATCATTTAATTTAATACAAACATGGGAGGATGCCATGACTAGGATATTACCTAATGTCCACCAAATGAAAGAATTTAGATATTGTTCCTTTAATAATTTCCCCTCAAACCCTAAATCAAATTCACAAACTATTGAAATTCAAGAAGAGCTGAGGGATAATCAAGGATCGAAGAAAAAACTAAGAAATAATAAGTTCTTCATAGGTGAATGGATTTCATACACACACACACACACACACACACACACACACACACACACACACACACACACACACACACACACACACACACACACACACACACACACACACACACACACACACACACACACACACACACACACATAATATTCCCAAAATTTTATCCAATTTAAACTTTCCATTTTTCACTTTCTTCTCCTAAGACTTGTAACTTAAGTCTTCCTCACCAATAATTGTCCCTTATAGTAATAAATATCTCTTATAAGTCACATAAACACCATGCCCATATTACACTTTAATTTTATAATCTTACACTTAATTTACTCTCTCTCTTAAACCAAGGCATTCAAAATGGTCTAAGGATACTCAAAATTTTACAATATGCCAAATTTATTCACCTTAAACCATCTACAAAGTTGATAGTCTTAATTAGTCACTAACACCCCTCCATAAAATCCCCTAATTCTTAAAATTCAAATTTTACAATTGGCCATTCATTAATGAACCTCAAAAAATATCCCAAAATGTATCTATAAACTTATGATGGTTAATATTTAAATGGAAAGAGGTTAGAAAAATGAAAAAATAGATTAAAACTTTATTAAATTCTAAATTGACAACAAAATCAAAACATAAAATCAGACTAAGAAACATATCAACACATTTAACAGCCTATAGTAAATCAATCATTAATATATGCTCTATGTATTTAATGTTACTTCACTTAATCTACCTATTACCTTCATACTCAAGTATACACATAAAAAAATTATGCAACTATGGTAGTTGAAGCAACTAAATTAAATATATTGTAAACAAAATTATATATTCTCACAAGAATATGAATAAACATTATATGGATCATAATATCTCAACATATCATGTGAAGTAATTATAAATTTATAAGTATACATTTTATTTAAAAACATGATATCAATTGAATGATATAACAAACACAAATAAATAGGAAATATATAAATTAAGCATTGCATTCCACTCCCTTTATTAGAATTCCTCTTGTAATTCATTAAAATGGTTTAATGATAGTTTAAATTATGTTATAATAAAAAATATAAACCATTATAAATCAACTCAATGGTCTATCTAATCCAATTATATCGAATCTAAACTAACATATCACAAAGTGTAATAAGTAGTGTACTAAAATATCCACAACAAAAGATAGATCATGTCCACCCAAGGGTAAGTCATGTTCAAAGGCATAATTGTAGGTCTAGTTTATTGATATTTGGATCTTAATATATGATAACATATAATTAAGAATGATTTAGTTTAATTTTATTATCACTTAATGGTAAGAGCATGTATATCAATGTGCCAAGTGTCATGTCCAGCTAAAATGTAGAAATAATTAGTTTATTTATTTATCTTATTTTTATCTTCAAGGAGATAAAACATTTTAGTTTTATTCTTGTTCCATTATTATTATGCTATAAATGTATAAAATGCTCCAAGCACATGGAAGCCACAAGGTTAATAATAAGAGATCATTTAAAAGATTAAGAGGTTTGCAATTCAGTCGCATGAATAAGAATATCTAATTTACAATCGATGGGATCATAGAAGGAGAACTTTGATAATTTATTTTATCATCATTTCCCAAACCCTTCACTTAGGTACAATGGGAGGACCTGGGATATTACATATACTTTTCCAAAACTCTATTTCCACAATCTATTAAGATGAATTTAAACACTTGTCTCAATACCCAAACCTTAATCTCTTAATTAATTAAGATGAACTTGGACACTTATCTTGGTTCTAAATCCATAATCACTAAATTAACTAGGAGAAATTTATACACTCATCCCAATTTCAAATCCCAATCAACCAATCCACACAAAGGTGTACCCATTACCACAACAAAACCCACATCCATCACTCCCTAGAGTTAGGAGGGAACACATGTTATTAACAAAAATTTTACAAGACTAAATCTCACATCATATTTATATCCTTTCTAGAGGAAAACATATGGAAAAAATATCTCCCAACTTACCCAACACATTGCTCAACACGTGTTAATATTTTCTCAAAAGCTAAGATTGACAAGGTACTAATTTTAGATATGTATAATATGATTTTTTTAATCCTAATTGATTACTTTAGGATAATGGATAATAAGAGGGTAATTATATGAGGATGTGATAGTAATAGTTACATTGGTATCATTGATGTTCATTTTGTATAACTCATTGTAGACTATAATAAGACTCTACATCACTTTTGGGATCATCTTCGTTATATGCTAAATTTATGTCAATCTCAAGATCTGAGGGGTCACCCATAGGTGATTTGTATCAAATGTCGCGAGTACCTTTGTGTTTAATTGTCAATAAATTCTCAATAATACTTTGTTGTTTCTTACCCAAGTCATTTAATTTGTAATTGTGATGTTTCATGATCTTGTTATGAATGGGATATTTGGAAATCTGATAGTAAGAGGTGAAATCACCATTGTATAACTAGGTATCTTGAGAGATATTAGATTTCTATTAATTTCATGAATGTTTTTTGATAAAGAGGAGTTCCTTGGGATGATAATATTTCTATGCATCATTACATCTTGGGCCTACCATGAGACTTGGTAGATTTGTTAAATTGGCAATGTGAAAAGCATCTTTGATGTTGTATGTGTCAAGACCCTTATCTTAAATAGTGAAGTGAGAATAAACTTAAGGAGGTGGATTAATAAAAGTAGATGATAGGTTACTTGGGTCAATGTAATTATACTTTGGAGACTCAAGAGATTTATTCATATCATTTTTGTATGCATGTTTGGTAATAGGATAACAATTATATTTCACATACTCGTCTTTCAAATGTTTGCAATATTTGTATGGATATAAATCAATGGGAACAATATCCCCCATTATAGAGTGGGGGTTTTTAGGCACTAATTTTATTTGTAAGGGATTGTGTGTATTTAATGGATCCAATGATGTATAATAAGTAAATTTTATAATAGTTTAATATTTATTACATGGTAGAAGGTATCATGGGTGATAAACCCAATAAAGATAAGTAGGCAAATAGTGCCTTATGATTTTATTTTTGCATTATCTTATGCCTTGATAGTAGAAATTTTTAACTAAATTTCTATTAAAGTATACACCAAATGTTTTATCAATTTTAATAAGGTAATATTTAAACCAGAATAATTGTCTATGATAAACTACTTGATCTTGTTGTAGGAAATGATTGTTTCAATTTAAAGAAATTTATTATGTAATGTAACAAGGGATGACATGTCACTTTGGTAAAATGTAAATTATTAACCTAGGGATAAATTCTCCACAATTTCTTAGAATTGGGAAGGCTCAATGTCATTTCGATCCTTGGATTGTCACAGAATATCATATAATATCTCTTTATATAATTTGAACATACATAAAAGATCTAGAATAAAAAAAATTATTGGGGTATTATTAATTATTTTAGAATATCTTATTAACTTTTTAGTGGAAGAAGATGGATTTAAATTTTAAGGTAAATTATTTTTAACTGGATTATTGTTTAGGGGTGGTGAAGGACCTTGTACTATAACCCTTGGACATTGATTTTCAATTAAAAAAATTTGATTCAAAAGAGGATTACTTAAATTTAAAATAGTATTCATTGACCTGGAATGGTGACCCATGGATGTCGAGGAACAAAAATTCTATTTCAAGTCGATAGAGGGTAACTAGGATATGAATGGAGTGATCCAAGAATGGAAGGGATAACACACTAAGGCATGTTATAAGGTTTATGGGGATTGATTTTAATATTGGCTATATAATTACTAGTAATATGGCATATAACATTTTTATATTTGTACAATAAATCATAGTGTCCAATTTGATTGGTTTGGGAATCTTGACCTTGATTTTGTTTGTTCTAAATTTAATTATGACCTTGATTATAATTATGGTTATTTAATGGGTAGTTATTTTGATTTTTATTATTATGGGTGAGGCTAATATCCCATAATGAGATGGATAAGATCAATTCCCATCAGTATCAACTATATTAGAGGATAATTCCATGATTATTGTGGAAGACACCACTAAGTCAACATTGGTACTATAGATTATTCTAAAATTGTCAAACTTGGTGTGTCCCTCACTATAGAGGAACATAAACTCATTATTGTCATTATTAAAGAGTTAATTAACATATTCACATAGTCTTATGTTGATATGCCCAGGCTAGATTACTCATTGGTCCTATACCACATTTTTGTGAAACTAGATGCCAAGCCTAATAAATAAACATTGCATAAAATGCATCCATGTATTTCTATACTAGTTAAGAAAGAACTGGAGAGATTATTGGGGGTCAGATTCATTCAACCCATTGATTATTCTAAGTGGCTATCTAATATTGTCCTAGTCAAAAAGAAACCTTAATGTATTTCTCTATGTACATATTTCATAGATATCAACAAGCATGTCCAAAATATGATTTATCACTACCCAAAATTGATATTATTATGGACTCAACAACATGATATGAAATTCTATCTCTTGTGGATGATTTTTTAGGATATAACCATATTAAAATAACTTCATAATATCAATATAAAAAAATTACCACTCCATGGGGAATTTTCTATTATCAAGTTATGCCATTTGTATTAAAAAACATCGGTGTTACATATCATCATGTAATGATTGTCATCTTCCATGAAATGATGCACAATATTATTTAAGAATATGTTGATGACATTCTATGAAAATCAAAAACATGTGCACAACATCTAAAATTCATATGATGAATATTTGAGAGACTTCATGAATATAAGATATGACTTAATCCAACTAAATGTGTATTTGGGTCACTTTTATAAAATTTATAGGATTCATTATTTACCATAGGGGTAGTGAATTTGATCTTACCAAAATTAAATCCATTATAGAAATGCCTCCTCCTAATTTGAAATAGCTTCATAGCTTGTAAGAAAAAACCTAATCCATTTTTCGATTCATTTTTTATCTTTTTAATCATTTCCATCATTTCACTCACCTCTTAAATAAGGACACCATATTTCAATGGAATGATGATTGTCAAGAAGCATTTGAGTAGTTGAAAAATATTTTTTAAATGTATGAGAGTTGATATCGATAATGTTAGGTACTCCATTATTGATTTACATTTTAGTAACTAAACATGGTTTAGGGGCACTTTTATCCCAACATGATGACCAAGGAAAATAATGTGTAGTATATTATCTAAGTAATACATTAGTCAATTATGATAATAATTATACACCAATTAAGAAGTCATGTTTAGCATTTATCTTCACATCCCATTAGTTGTGTCACTACATGTTAAACAATAAGAACATCATAATTTCAAAGGTTGATCCCCTCAAGTATATTATTTGTAAATTATCATTGACAAGTTATATAACCAAGTGGATTATGCTCTTAAGCGAGTTCAACATTGAATATACTAATCTAAAATACATCAAAGTGAAATTATTTACGAACTAACTTGTCAAGGCACCTTTATCATTCATGTGTCCTTTAAAAATTCATTTCCTTGATGATTATATCTTCATTGTCGATGAATTACATAAATGGAAGTTGTAGTCTGATGGTTCATTCACCTCTAGTGGTCCAAGATTAGGTATTATATTCATTATGCCATAGAAGGATCTAATCCCCAAGGGATTTCAAATTGGATTACCAAAACCAATAATATTTTAGAATATGAGGCACTCATGTTAGGATTCATCTTGTAGTATAGTCAAACGTTCAAAAATTTATTATCTATGGAGATCCGCAATTGATCATCAATCAAGTTATAGATAAATATCAAAGAAAATATGAGAATCTCTTTCCATACATAGGCATGGTTGACAACCTCAAATATAACTTTAAATGTATATAGTTTGAGAAAATACTAAGATCCAATGACACATAAATTGACATAATTTCCATTATTAGATCATTGGTATAAATATATTCTAATGTCTATGAATATCAACTTCTCATTGAAAATATTTTTTTAATAGATTATAGTCATCCATATTCAGAGATGGTATGTGATATCATTGGTATTATTTCCTTTTGGTACCAATACATATAACCTACCTCTAATGCCATATTCTTCCCATTGACCTATCATGCAATCAAAATAAATCCTTCATTCATAACATATCATGTTACATTTGACTTAGTAGTGATCTCTATCATAGAGGCTATGATGGGATACTACTTCATTTTTTAAACTTGGGTGAACTTGAATTAGTGCTTAAAGATGTGAACAAATGGATTTGTTGGCCCCATACAAGTGTAATGGTTCTTGCCAAGAAAATCCTTTGAACATGATATTATTGGCCTAGAATGGAATCATATGCATGTGTTTATGTTAATAAATGTCTTTCTTATCAAAACAATAGTAATTTAATGCATGCTCCTTCATGATATATTAAGCCTATCACATCTCTTTGGCCATTTATTATAAAAGGTATTGATCTCATAGGCAAGATAAACCCCACTTATTTAGATGGTCATAAGCATATCCTGACTACCACTGCATATTATACCAAATTATTAGAAGTAACCAGTATTAAGATATCCAAATTAATTATAAATCACCTCATTTGATACTATTTAATTCCCTCTACCATTATATCTAATAAAATAAAGTCATTCAATAATAAGGAAGTAAAATCCCTTTGTGAACAATTCCATATCAAACACAGATGGTCAACTCCTTAGTAACCTGAAGGTAATAACCAAGTTAAGGCATCTAATAAGATGATTGTCTTAATTATAAATAATATCATCAATGATGATATCTATGACTGGAATTTTAAATTATTCCCTTATTTTTGGGATTATTGTATCAATATCTACATGCTTACAAGTACAACACCCTATTCCATAATATTTGTCTCCAAAACTATTATTCTTATTAAGATCAAGTTTCCCTTTTTACATATTTCATTTCATAGTATGATTGATGATGAGGAGTACAAAGTCACTTGACCACAAGATTTAGACCACTTAGAGAGAAATAACTAGTTTGCATCAAACCATATCAAGGCATATCACAATTTATTATGTCATAGTTATAACAAATGCATAATTTATAGAGATTTTGAGGTTGGTGACCTTACACTAAAAGAGAATCATAAAAACACCAATTTTTACTATGAAAATAATTTAAAAATTGATCCAGATTGGTTGGGTCCATTCATTATCAAAAACAAACTATGGTTATTGAAGATATAAATTTTCTACATTAGATGGGTAAGAGCTAGATGAGCCCATGACCATTATGCATCTCAAGCACTTTTATGATTGATTTTTTTGAACATTATATATGATATCCCCTACTTTGTGGCATTCCATTATATGTACTTTATTAACCTCTATTATATTCCCCATTATTGAGTCATTTCTTGTCCTTTCTCCCACATCCTATTACCATCTTGATATTGATCAAAACCTATAACTACTACATGTGGATATAGAAAATAGTTTAGCAGCATAATTAGTCATCATCAGCACATCTTTTTAGGTAGAATATCTAAATATATTTTCTTCATATATAGTTTCTCTTCTTGGTAGTCCTTGAAACAACTTATTTTATCCCCTTGATATCCATTTCCCCTAATCTGCATCACTTCCTTTCATCTCAAAATTTGTTGTCATATGGTACTCCTTTTGCATCCCAATTATATAGAAGGTGTGAGGGCCTATCTATCTCATATATACATAGAGGGGACAGTAGTCTATATAGAGTTAGATGGATAGCCCTATAATATATATATATATATATATATATATGTATGTATGTATGTATGTATGTATAGATATATATATATATGGGATATATGTATATATATATATGTATGTATGTATATATATATATATATATATATATATATGATATATATATATATGTATATATATATATGTATATATGTATATATATATATATGTCTATATGTATATATGTATATATCTATGTATATGTATATATGTATATCTGTATATCATATATAGGGATAGGGAGATAGGGACTAGATACATATATTATGTGGGGTCTACCCATCTCTATATGTCAAGGCCCTATTTATCCCATCTATATATAGAGGAGGGACCTATCCATCTATATACCCCTATGTAATTAATCTAGATGGGCATAGCATTGTCTTTATAGAGTTAGATACCCTAACCTTATCCCTATCCTATATAATAGATTGGGATAAATAAATTCTATATAGCCAATGCCCCATATAGAATATAGACTCTATCTCTATCTCTGATAGGGATAAGGGCTAGATAGAATAGATAGATAGGCCCCCCCCTCTACCAATGTTTAGATAGATAGATAATTACCTATATTTTTTTTACCTTTATTTCTTTTAATTAAATAATGGATTAACTACTACTTACTTCAATGAAGGATTGAAACATCACTATATCTATTTATCTTTTGAATTATTCTTCCAAGTGCATTATAACCCCAAGGGGTTAGGGGTTTTATCCTACCAATTGGGCTCTTCCTCCACTACCTCCATGAGGATGGTCCACATCATTCATAACTACTTCTTTTACTTTCAAACATTTACCCGACCAACATTTTGATCTATCTTTACTCAAAGTCCTATTTTTCCATTTAAAATTGCTTACTTGTCTAATTATTGTTGATCATTTCTTAGAGATTAAATGAACCTCCCCATATGGTAATCTTTATGTGGTCCTAAAGTTATTATTCCTTTATTGAACAATGTATGGTAAATTTGTTAATATTCCCCTGTACATCCTAATTGTAGAATACTCTTATATGTAATTTATTCCAAAAAAACAAAAAACATCAAAAAATCCAAAAAACCTAAAAATTCAAAATCATAAAATCTCAAACAAAGATATAAATCCACAAAATATTTTATTAGATTTTAATCTTGTTTTCATATGAGCTCTTCCTCTTGGTTTTATTCTATTTGGCCCTATTTGAGTATCATGTGGATAGACCCACCCTTTGCATTTAAACATCTCATGGGTGGTAAATATCTTATCTAAATCATGACTTCTCCATCAAATTCAATCACATATGATCATTCAAACACATTATGATCATCCCATTCCCCCATGTGTTTATCAATGTCTTGGGTGGGTATATTTCATTCAAGCATGATCATTTTAATCATCATTTTCATTTCTCTATTACACTCTCATTCCTATGACAACTATACTGGATTGAGGTCTACGATGGATTATGTAGTTAGTGCTTGGATACATAGAGTATCTCATCTTAGATCAATTTTTTTGTCACTATTTCCATCATCTCCATTTTCATTACACCTAATTATATATTTTTCATTATTTTATTCTACACTCTCACCATTTTGAAATCTAATTATTTCATGTTCTCCCCATTTTATGATCCAATTATTATATAGTCTCACCATTTTTTGAGTCATTTCATCTCTGATAGTTTATTAATTTTTATTATCGTCACTTTATTTACTCCCATTTTTTGTATAGTTACATCATCCTGAGGTTCACATGGACTATGTAGGAAATTCTTGGATACATGGGGTATCCAGGGTCAGCTAAACCACTTCTTTAGTCTTCTTACATTCTCCTTTTATCAACATTTTTCACATTAATCTATATGGCATTCCATAAACTTAGGGCCAAATGCACAAGAGTAGCTATTTATTATCACATTCACACAATGATGATTGATCATTTGTTTATTTATTTTTATTATTTTTGTGTGAATTGAGTGATTTTTTTGCTTTTTTGTTTTATTAATTAGTTGTCTTTGTTTAGCACATTATTTCAGACTTAGGTTTTGATTTTTCATATCTTGATATAAAGTTTTGAACATTTGTATCTAAAATTGTCTTGGTTCAATACATTATGATATATTCTTAGGTCTTCATTTTTCATATCTTGATTTCAAGTCATGAACATTTGTATTTGAACTATTCCTTGAGTAAATTTATAACTAAGATATCATGATTCATTTTATAATTATGATGCATACTATCATGTGAAAAATAAAAAAATCACATGCTTAAGAGTTATATATAATGTTGTGTAAAGATAAAATATCCCCTTGAAATATCTATACACATGATAAATGTGCTCATATGCAAAAAAATTAAAACATTATCACATTTCCCATAGTCCAAACAAAAAGACTAAGTAATGTGACTACACATATGTTAAATCATGACACATATACAAATGAGAATATAAATAGAGTCATTCACATTTTCCATCAGGATCATATCATATCATAATCAATAGTAAATAAAATACATTCATCAAATTTTTTATATAGATCAAGTGTAACATCATCATAGATATTAAGTGCAACAAGAATCATTGCAAAAAATATCCCAACATTAACATCAAATAATATAATTGACATCATAAATCCACATCAATGAACCAAAATCTGCATCATATATATCAAATTAATATCAAAGTTCATAGATATAATGTAATAAAAATTAATATATGTATACATCTCAAAATAATTTCTATACATCAAGATGTGTACATCTCATAATAAAAAAATAGTTTCCAATTAAAAATCAGCTCTTACTTTGATTATCTAACGATAGTGGTTGTGATGGTGGACCCATCCTTATCTATTGTGGAGGTGGTTGTGCTATCTATCTCTACAAGGTTGAGTTTTGGTGAGATTTAGAGGATCTAATCTTGATTTTAATTTACTCGTAAAAGGAGGGGTGTATCTATTTATGTGTCACTATGCTCTTGTATAACTTCTTATAATAACTAGCCTCATCCTTGTCTTGCATAGTATCTGATAATGCCATGGCCAATCCTTTTTGAGTCACTATTTATACATCCTCATCTTATTCCCATTATGAACCTATATACATATGCATGATTACTATCCTAATACCCTATAGTTTCCACCAACTCTACATCCCTAAGAGTAATATAACCCTAAAAGGTCATCATCTAGCAAATTAATTCCTTAGTGTGTTGATATTTGTATCTCTAGATGTAAGAAGACCTTATAATCTAGTAGTCTCACTTTGAGACCCTACCAAATATGCCCATATTCTATCCATATCCTTATCTAATCCTAGGATATTAGTCACCCTCACTAAGATCTCCCTTTTCCATCCATCTATAGTGGTCTAGTTGGCTTCTGATCTACTCAGGCCTGATGGCCCCACATATTCAGTAGTTTATCCTCTATCATAACTTGACCCTACTACTATAGTAAGGGTTATGTTAGTGTAATACCCACCCATTTATCCCTCCCATCCATCAATATCAATACCCTCTCCCATATCAATATCGTGGTCAAAATACTACCAATCACTACTACTACTATTATTGTTGTCGTTTATGTTGCTTTTGCTATTAGTACTCTTTGAGTTAGAATCAATGACCATAGGGGAACCTATTATAATGGTACATGTATCACTTGATAAATAGGTAAATGTATTTTTATATCCACATTTAATAACCCATATTCCTTTACCTATCAATAAATTGTCTTAGCTTATCTTTGTTACCTCACTTGCTAGGTTATATGTCACCTTGGTGGTCTACGTCTAGTCAATCTAACCATCCTGAACTTGGGCTACTAGGATGTATATATCACTATCACTATTACATATACTTATCCCCCATTATATTCCAATATAATATTCTAAAATATAAAAATATTCCAACATCCTTGATCCTAGGAAGCCCTCACTAACTAATCTTAAATGCAATGTGTGAAAATTAGTGGATCCCATTAGCAGCATCTTTCTACAACCTAAACTATCTTTATACCTAATTTGGCTAGTTCTGCACCACTATAAATTCATGATTCCCTTTTATTTAGTAAATTTTAATCATTTATCACATATATGATGTGTCCTTTAACCTTCCAAACTAAATATGCATATAAGGATGCCAGATGAATTTTCCATCTAATATATCATCTATATCCCACTTGTAGAAGAGTAGGTACCCTCTATGACATCACCATCCTCCTATAATAAAATAATATCCATATGTTAACAACTCTTCTACACCCCATTATCATCTTTTTCCCACTGTCCATTCAATGACAATGTGATCCTAGGCCTATACCTAAAGCAATGTGCTATAGAGAAGTGTTATAATTGATGTCAAAGTCAAGGTTGATTTCATTGATGTCAAGGTGCATCTAGTAAAGATACATGATTATTGGACTATTAAAAGGTATCCATGGTTTGAAATATAATTTAAGTAAACCAAATTTCTCTCTATTCAAAGATAATTTAAAGGCAACCTAGTGATTCCTCTGGATCTAATGACAAGATTCAGGTCAAGGTCAAAGCACAAGGTGTCTTAAGAAGCATAGTCTTGAGAAGCATAGTTGTATCATGAGCATGTTCACATTTAAAATGAATAAGTGTATAAATATGTGTGATACTATATAATTATCATATAATTCATATTATCAAGGTGTTGAAGCATCAAGGAATGTGTCAAGGCTAGTTATCATGCCTCAAGAGCTTGAGAAGCCTAGTCATGTCATTAGTCATTACATGAAGAGACCCTATGAGTATGTATGATGTTGGCATGTTTTTTATATGGATACACACATTCATTTTTATATTTTTTATATTTTTTAATCATTCATATGAGGCATTGGATCACTCAGGAGAGCTTCAAGGTGAGTCTACAAGGGTAAAACCTATAAGACTAGCATGTATCTAGACTAGTTCTAGACTCTGCTTGACCTAATAAGGGGTCATGAGATATTTTAAAGACCTATGAAGGATGAAATTCAATGTTATCACATGTGAATTTTTTTTTGATCATGTGAGTGAAGTGGATAATGCATGAACAGTGGCTAAAAGGTTAGTTTCAAAGCCTCATGTGACCTACAAATTAAAAGTCTAAAGAATAAAGAGAGAGATGGTGATAAAATAGGGTATGAGGTTAAATTTAATAGGTATGAATGGAAAAATGATAATTTATATATATTTTTCATGTTATTTTAGGTATGTTGGCCAAGTTTCAATTCATGGTTTACAAGAAAAAGCATAGAATGTGGTTTTGAGGTTTCCTGTGTGCACAGAATGAAGTTTCTTAACCCAAGGACTTCATGTGTTAGTTTGAATATGTAACCTATGAATGAGAAAATAATCCATTCATGTTATATATGTAATTTTCCTAACTCAATTTTTAAGAATTGGTTTCTAGCTTAAGGGTATAATCTTTATGAATGGTCATTAAGATTGTAAGGTGGTCTTAACCCTCTCTAAAACCCTAAAAATGACCTGATATAGAATAAATTGATATAAATGGATCATAATTAATTATATGACCTATTTTGATTATTTTATCATGTATTTTACTTTCCCAGGTATCTCTAGGTGGCATTATTTTTTCATGAGAATGAGTGGACCCTATAAGAAAATCCATGTTTCTCAAAAATTTATTGTAGCTGGTAGAGTTGAATAATTAAAAGTTGATAAATGGATGGAGGTTGAATATTTATACTTATATATTATTCCCATGGTGTTTAATTTTTATTAGGTTATAAACTTTAAATATGCTAAATCGGTCATGGAAGTTGACGTATCATTAAAATACCTAGTGAGGCAGATAGTGATAAAAACCAGATAGAAGTGGGAATGAGATTAGGGATGTGATGTCATGAATTAGTGATGGATAAAAAATAATCAGGTTGTTTATAAATACCTACAACACATTTATATATTTTATATAGTATTTTTTAGTTATTATATATGTTGAAGACATTGCTCACAAGTTAACCTATCTTGTACAGATTAGACAGTGAAGGTGTAAGATTGTGAGATTGGTTTGCAAGACCAAAGTTGCCAATTGACCATAGTACGTGTCTATCTAAGATTTACCTAATGATCTCATAGTATCATCCACATGAAAAAATATTCCCTAAAAGTGAGCACATAAGTTTTTAAAGTCATAATCACCATGATTGGTCCTTAAGGCAAAATGGCAATTCTGAGTAAGCAAGTGGGAGTGATGAGTTGGAGGATCTCTACACATAGATGACTCATCCAATAAATATGGATTTTTTTTATGTCATTAATTTTTTATTCATACTTTTCATAATTTTTTAAATCAATTAAAGTTATTGAAGTGGTAAATCCAAAGTAAGTAGACTAGTTTAGAATTGACTATGTATACTAAAGATAAGAGATTGGTCTGCAAGATCAATTTTTGGCATTAGATATTGAAATATTTGTAATTAATAGTTATATATATATATATATATATATATATATGTAAAATAATCTATTTAAGTTGTAATAAGTGATAATAAGTATTATTTTATGGATTGAAGCTAAAATATTCATGACTGTGTTTTGAGACCAACTAGCAGTTTTGAGTAGGATGCTTTCAGAGAAGGGTCTGAGTAATTTTGCCTTGATTTATGAAGTATAATTCACTTGGTGATGACCCTAAGGTCATAATAATCCTTTTTATATATTTTTTGTCCATTTTTGTTTGTAAAATTTGTATTTTTTATTCAATTTTTTGAGATATACTTTCTATATATGCACAAGCCTAATATGAATAGTACTTTTATTATGCTCTAAGTAGTGGTTTGATCTAAAGGGATTTATGGAGACTAGATGAGATTATCAATGGTATATTGGGATAAAATGTGATTTTTTTCCTATTGTTTAAATTTTTTGAATTTTCTCTAATAATACAAAGTTGTAACATGTGATAAGTAGGCCTAATGGGATTAGGTCTCCATAAGACCTGAAAGAGAGATAAATCCTAATTGAGGCAGATTAGATATAAATATATTTAAATAAATTTTTTTCCATGTATATGAAGTGTTATAATATTAATTTCATGGCCTACCTAATAGGATAAGAGTGCTTGGCCTACTAAGAGGGACATGAACATGAAAAGTATTGTATATATACTAGGCATTTTTAGGCCTAATAATAGAAGCAGAGTGTGTAGGTGTGAAGTGAAGAAGAACAGGATTATGTGATCTTTAAAAACTATTGAAACATATAAAATAAATTATATAATCAATTTATAGACATCTACATAGTTTCATGAGTGCTTCCATGATTGTTTCAAAGCAATAGAAGGGCTATTTGAAGCGAAAAAGGTAAAGGACAACTTTTGCTTGTGTGAGAGGTATATTTGAGTATGATAGAGAAAAAGAGGACCATCATCAATTTTTAGATGGAAACAAGATTAATTTTTACAATTAGAGAGTGTTGATTAATTAGGTTCTTGATCATTAAGGGGTTTGTAGCCTCTTAGCAAGTTGGACCTTACTAAAGTCAAGTCGGTGCTTGATAAATTTGGGGGTTAGTATTCCTTATTGGGTTGGAACTCAAATAAATTTGATTCATGGTCTTATAATACAAGTTTTATAAGATATATTTCATTGGTTTGTATTCCCCTTGAGTTTTTCCCACATATACTTTGTGTTCCTGTGTTTCATACTATTGTGGATTGATGCTTATGCTTGCTAAGATGTCATGCTTGTCTAATTGATCTATGTTATATTAAGTAATATTATTTTAAAAAATTTAAGACTGAAACACCCCCCCTAAGTCATTTTTCTTCCAACATTTTTTATTAGATCTTGGTCCTTTGAAGAAGGTCTAAATGCCTAAACGAATATCCTACAATCTAGAATGGCTAGTCAATAAACTTAAGGTGCTTTATTTACTAGTAAGGATCCATATTTCAATGGATCTAACTATACATTTTATATTATCAAAATGAATGTATATTTTAAGTCATAAGGACATGATATTTGGAAGTCAATTATGGATGGTTATATTTCCCCTCATACTCCAAAAATAGATATAGCAGGTAAGAAGGCTAGTGAAAACAACTCCAAAGCAATGAATTTCATTCTTTGTGAACTATTAGAGGTAGATCTAGTGAAGGTAATGCAATGTGATTTATCCAAATAAATATGGTAAAAATTTAATACCATCTATGAAGGTGACATGAAGGTAAAGATGGCTAAGTTTTAAACTCATAGAAGACAGTTTGAAATCCTAAAAATTAATGAAGATGAAACCATTACATCCTACCTATTGAAGGTTGATGAAGTTGTCAATATCATTAGAATATTGGGAGAAGTCAAAGAATATACTATTTTTCAAAAAAAATTGAGATCACTAACTTCTAAGTTTGATTCTAATCTAATAGCAGTTAAAGAGATGCAAAATTTGGACAAGCTAGAGATGGATGGGCTTTATGGAATCTTGGTTGCCTATGAGATGAGAACTAATGAAGGGAGACATTATAAGAAAGAATTATCTTTAAAAGTTAAGAATAAGTCAAAATCTAAGAAATTCAAGGATGAGGAATACTCAGATGTTGATGATAATCAACTAATAACTATGTTTGCAAGAAAGTTGAGATTTGGATCTAGTAAGTATAAAGGTAAGTTACCATTCAAATGCTTCAACTTTAGTAAGATTATTCACATTGAATCCAAGTGTCCCAACAATAATAAGTATAATAATGATGAATAACATGATGAACATCATGAATGTGATAAGAAAACCTATAATCTTGATTAAAAAAAGAAGTTCAAAAAGTATGAAGGCAAAAAAGGAAATTTCAAGAATAAGAAAAGATTATACACTAAGGAAGATAATCCTTTTGATGTAAGTGACTCAAGTGATGCTGATAGTGATAATGATAGTCATAAATCTGAATATGATAATAATGAAACCTTGTATATGTCCATTTAATTAGAAAATGAGGGTTATTCAAGTGGGAAAGGCATTATGGTTGATGTGTAATTAGATGGAAGAAACTTAAGTAGACTTTGAGGCAGAATTGGTAAGTGTCCTAAAAGAATTGAAGTTTCAAAGGAAAAAGAGTCATAGAATAAGATCTTTGGTTAAGGACTATGAGGATCAAATTATCTTGTTTGAGGAAATACTGATGCTTCTAAGGAGTATGATGAGATCATCAATCAAGTTGAGGCCAAATAGAGGTAGTCAATGCAATCCTAAAGGCTAAAGAGGAAGAATACATCAGGTATGAAATTAAAGTGAAAACCTTGAAATATGAGTTAAATCAAACATTTAGAAAGGTGAGGTCTTTTTTTAAGTTTGAAAATAGCACTAAATCTCTTGATGATATCTTGAGTAATCAAAAGTTTACAAGTGACAAAATAGTTTTGGTTTCAAATAAGATCAAAAGGTGGAAGCTAAAGTCAAGGATAAAATTGTTGAAGATAAGAAGGTCAACATGAAAAGAACTATCAAATAGCCCAATGCTATAAGGTATGTCAATTCATTTAATGGTTATTACTTTTTATGTGGTTAGTTTGGTCATAGAGCAAAAGATTGTAGAAAACCTTCCAAGATGAGTACGCATGGAACTATGGAAGGAGTCATAATTCACATCAGTCAAATGGTATGCATAATGTGGTTTGCTACAATTGTCATGATTTAGGACACATTGTAAAACATTTCCCTAATAGAGGTAGAATGTCATCAAGATAAAATAGGAAGTTTGAAGCCCCTAGAATACAAGAGAGAAGACAAATGAATGTGTGAAGACCAAATAATTTCAAGGTAAGTCATGATCAATCTACAAGACTAAGAGGAATTTTTTCTATGGTTGAAAATACTTCAGATGAGAGATCAATTTAGGAATGTTCATTATTAGCTCAAATTTTTGATCTCATGGATGATGAAAAATTCAAGCCTATAGTGTCAATCAAGTCTAAAAAGATATTGAAGGACATTAAATCTAGTGAGAGTATGGAGATATGGGAATATCCTAAACTTGAGTTATTTTAGTGATTTTTGGAAAGAGGTGAATCCATTAGGCTTTATGGAGACACTATTCTATCAATAGAATCATGATAGGTGCTTAGTTTGAGGGGAAGCTATTCAAACTATTCATAAGCTCCAAGTGTAGTCATAACAAATACAAAGTGAGTGGTCTTGAGTTTTTATTTCATCTAAAATAAGTATACATAGATCAAGGTGGATCGTGTTCCTATTATGCTTCATAACCTATGTTACAAGAAGGTGTGCTTCTAGATAGCAGTCTATGGAAGATCCTTTGTCATTAATGTTAAGGGGGAGAAAGTTCAAGAAGGGAGTTTTGATCAATTTGGGGGAGATGAGAATGATCATATTGAATAATTTATTTCTATCAATTACAAAGGGGAGTTTATTGAAAAGTTTTGTCATTGATGTCAAATTCAAGGTTGATGTCATGGATGTCATGGTGTATCTTTTAAAGATGCATGATGAGTAGACTGTGACAAGGTATCCATAGTTTTAAAGATAATTTAAAGGAAACCAAATGTATCCCTATTGAGAAATAATTTTAAGGCAACTTGATGATTCCTATGGAGCTAATGACAAGATTCAAGTCAAGGTCAAAGCACAAGGTGTCTTAAGAAGTCTAGTCTTGAGAAGCATAGTCATATCATGAGAATGTGCATGTTAAGAATGAATAAGTGTGTAAATATATATGCTACTATCTAAGGATCATTTAAGGCATATGATCATGGTGTTGAAGCATCAAGTAATGTGTCAAGGCTAGTTGTTAAGCCTCAAGAGCTTGAGAAGCCTAGGCATGTCATTAATCATTACATGAAGAGACCTTGTGAGTATGTATGAGGTTGGTAGTCTAGTGATATGGATACACATAGGCATGGGTGGATGTTTGAGATTTTTTAATCATTCATATTAATCATTGGATCACTTAAGAGATCTTCAAGGTGAATCTACAGGGATAGAACCTACAAGACTAGCATACATCTAGACTAGTTCTAGACTCTACCAAACCTACTAAGGATTCATGATATGTTTTCAATACCTATGAAGGATGAAATTTAATGTTATATCATGTGAGAAGTTTTTTGAACATGTGAGTGAGGTGGATAATTCATTAATAATGGCTAGAAGGTTAGTTTTAAGGCCTCATGTGACTGGTAAATCAAAGTTTTAAAGAGCAAAGAGAGAGATGGTGATAAAATAGGGTATGATGTTTAATTTCCAAGTAATGAATTGAAAATTATCATTTACAAAGGTTTATTATGCTATTTCAGGTATGTTGACCAAGTTTAAAGTCATGGTTTACAAGGAAAGACATGGAATGTGGTTTTGAGGTTTTCTATGTGCACAAAATGAAGGGTTCTCAACCCAATAATGAATTTAATGTGTTATTTTGCATGATTAAACTCTTAATTATAACCTAAAAATTTCATGTTATATGGGTAAGGGTCCTATCTCAAAGTTCCAAGCATTGGTTTCCGGTTTAAGGGCATAAGCTTTATGAATGATTGTTAAGATCGTAAGGTGGTCTTAATCCTCTCTAAAACACTAAAAATGACTCAAAATGAATTTTATGACCTATTATGATGATTTAATCATGTATTATACTCTCCCAAGTATCTCTATGTGGCATTAGTTTTCCATGAGAGTGAGTGGACCCTACAAGAAAAGCCATATTTCTTAAAAATTTGTTGTTGATGATAGAGTTAACCAAGTCAAAGTTTATAAAGGGATGGAGGTTAAATATTGAGACTTATATCTTATGCCCATTTTTGTTTTTTTTAGGTTATAGACTTTAAATATGCTAAACTATTCATGAAAGTTGACTTATCGCTAAAAGACCTAGTGAGGCAGATAGTGAGAAAAACTAGGCAGAAGTGGGAATGAGATTAGGGATGTGATGTAATGAATTAGGTATGGATCCAAATTCATGGGTTTTTTTATAAATACCTATAAAACATTTCCATATTGTATATAACATTTTAAAGTTATTAGGTATGTTGAATACATTGCTCATAAGTTGACATGTCTTATGTAGATTAGATAGTGAAGCTGTAAGATTATGAGATTGATCTACAAGACCAAGGTTGTCACTTGACCATAGCAACTATCTATTTTAGAGTTACATAATGATATCATATTATCATCCACATGAAAAAATAGTCCCTAAAACTTCCCACATAGGTGCTAAAATTCATAATCACCATGACTAGTCCTCAAGCCAGAATGGCAGTTCTAAGTAAGCAAGTGGGAGTGATGAGTTGGAATCTCTCTGCACTTAGTTGAAGCATCCAATGAATATTATGTTGTTTTTTATGTCATTAATTTTATATTAATACTTTTCATAATATTGGAAATCAGTGAAAGTGATTGAAGTGGTAAATCTAAAGTAAGTAGACTAGTTTAGAATTGACTGTGTATACTAAAGATAAAAGATTGGCCTGTAAGACCAATATTTGACATGAGATATTTCAATATTTGTAATTAAATTTATCTATATGTTTTAGATAATCTCTTTAAGTTTTAATAAGTGATATTTTTTATTATTTCAGGGATTGAATCTCAAATATTCATGACTATGTTTTGATAGCAACCAGTAATTCTAAGTGGGCTACTTACAAAGAAGAGTTTGAGTAATTTTCCCTTGAGTTATGAAGTCTAATTCACCTGGTGATGACCCTGAGGTCATAAGGATCATATATATATATATATATATATATATATATATATATATATATTCCCATGGTTTTTTGGCAAATTTGTGTTTGTGCTTCAATTATTTGGGACAAATTTTTTGTGTATGCATAGGCTTAATATGAATAGTATTTTTGTTGTGCTCCAAGTAGTGGTTTGATCTAAAGAGATTTATGGAGACTATATGATCTTATCAAGGGTATATCAAGATGACATGAGATGTGTTTTTTCCATGTAAATTATTTTAATGTTCTACAATAAGATAAAATTATAACACTTGCGAAGTAGGCATAATGGGATTAGGTCTCTATAAGACCTAAAAGAGAGATAAGGCCTAATTGAGGTAGGTTAGAACTAAAGAGAGTAAAATAAAATTTTATCCATGTCTATTAAATTTTATAATATTAATTTCATAGCCTACCTAAGAGGATAAGAGTGCTTGGCCAACTAAGAGGGACATAAACAAGAAAAGTCTTATATATACTAGGCATTTTTAGGCCTAATAATAGAAGCAAAGTGTGTGGGTGTGAAGAGAAGAAGAAGAAGATGATTGTGTGAGATTAATTTTAGGTGGTGTAAAATATCAAATAAATTACATAAACTAGTTATATACATCTACAATGTTTCATGAGTTCTTACATGACTGTTTCAAAGCAATTGAAGGGCTATTTGAAGTGAAGAAGGTAAAGGATAGATTTTTCTTGTGAAATCTAGATTTGAGTTTGATATAGAAAAATAAGATCATCATTAGTTATTATAGGTAAATAATATTAAGGTGGAAAATTATAGAGTATTGATTAAGTGGGTGTTTGTTGAGTAAGGGGGTTGTATCCTCCTAGCAAGTTGGAGCTTACTAAAGTCAAGTCAGTGTTCCTCGTTAGGTTGGTGCTCAACTAAATTTGATTCATGGTCTTATAGGACAAGTTTTTCAAGTTGTGATTCAATGTGTTTCATTACTCTTGAGGGTTTCCCACATATACTTTGTGTTTATGTGTTTCATACTATTATGGATTGATACCTATGTTTGCTAAGATGTACATGCTTGTCTAATTGATTTATGTTTTCTTAAGTAAGATTATTTAAGAAAGTTTTGAATACTTATTCACCACCACCCCATCTCATTCATTTTTATTCCAACATGTGAATAGATCAATACTCATGCCACATCAATAAGCCACCATATGTAAGTATT
Organism: Torreya grandis; assembly: GCA_037957365.1. Lineage (NCBI taxonomy): Eukaryota > Viridiplantae > Streptophyta > Pinopsida > Cupressales > Taxaceae > Torreya > Torreya grandis. The sequence continues at coordinate 1,366,765 of JARHVA010003703.1, read as the reverse complement.
TGTACAACAATCCCAATACCATAGGCCCCTAGGGTAAATACATATTGTCAAAATCATGTCTTAGAACACCCCTATTAAGCCCATGTCAAAGTATCTCCCACTCTTTTTAGGAATCAATATGTCACTAACAACAAGCATCAATATCACAACCTCTCAATCAATCAGAGGCTCAACATCCAAAACATCAAAATCTACAGCATTGTCCTTAATTAAAATGTTTGTAATGCCAATTAGATTCTCTAAAAATCCCTATCACCCTTACCATAACCCATGAGTAGATCATCGCTTAGATGGGGATATGCATAATGACCCAAATATCCTCTAGGGTCATAGTGGCCTATTTAATAGGCAAATGAAAAGTGTTTATCTCAAAGTTCCAATGCTTAGACAACACAGAGATAAAATTCCTATTCACTCTAATAACTAACATCTACATAATATGAAGTAAACATACATTATCCAACAGAGCCATGACCTCCTTAGTTCATATGCTAGGCTATCAAATAATTAATGATTGTTACTCTTGCATTATTAATACTGGGACTCACTCTTGTAATACAAATCATGTAAGAAAAAATAGTGAAATTTACCTATATAGACTCTTACAATCACATCACACCAAACATTACTCCTATTTTCTTCTAATGAATCAAGTTAATCATTCTAGTTAGATCATATCAACTCCTGGTCAAGCAAAGAATTTTTCTAAACTTAATATAAATTATTAATTATGTGATTTCACCATTTTTTGGTGATATCATCATTTATCAAGGTGTTCTTACCATTTAACAAGATGTTCCTGATGTTTCTAAAGGAATTTATGCCATTTTTGGATACCCTAATTTTCCACATCATTCTCACCATTCTCCTCCATGAAATAGTTGTTTAGTAGGATGATCTCATTGTTTAGTTAATGTCCATATTTTCCACCTGTCAATCCCTTTGTTTTGGTGATTCTAACCTTTTTTAGTGATCCCACCAAATTTGATCAGTGGTATTTTGGATTTCATAGGTGTTACTTCCAAATTTATCACATTCCTACCATTTAAGAGGGTGATCCCACCATTTTCATGTTTTCTAAAAACATTGAGATCATCATTTTTTCTAATTTTACCTATCATTTATGGTTTTTAAGGATAAAAATTGAAATTTTGGAAGTACTCACCGAATGTCTTCTCCCTAGTGGTCATTTATATTCTGACTCTCTAAGATGTTTATTCATGGAATGTGCACCATCAAACTCACACTGCTCATGTGTAAAATCCAAAGCAAGAATTTATAAATATGTAGGGTGAAAATGAACCATTTTCAGCACCAAAAGTGAATTTATAGATAAAAATTTGAATTTTTACCCCCAACCCTCCCATTACTTCATTATTTTTCCTAGGAGGCTTGTTTATTTCTCCTTTATCTATTTTTAGTCCCATTTTCCCCAGTATTATCTACTTCCTAGCCTCTTCGACTAGATAAAGCATTATTTTCTTCCTATCAAGGTCCCTTCCATTAAAAATACTCTTTGTCCCCTCCTTGATGGCATATCCTAGGCATCCCAAACATTGTTTGGTGCTTCACTATGAATTAATTTCTTATTAAACTTAACAAGAATTACAAAACATGAACATGTTATTTTTAAATCATTACCAAATCATTTTAGCAATTTTTTAAATCTTTAAAAATCCATTACTTTGTCTATGTCTCACAACACCCTTATAAATAGGGGAAAATGTAGACACTTAGATTTAATCACTCCATGTATAAATTGAAATTAGAATGACTTTCTATAAAAACACATGAATTGACCCAAAAATCATCAATTTATCCAAATCATCCACAGAATTATCAATTTGATCCTGAATCATGATTATACATCCCTAATTGGGATAATGCACTATAACACAACTTAAAATTTATCAAAAACTTATTGAACCAAGTCAACACTTTATAAATGTTACAACAAGATAATTAAATGAAATGTTTTATTAAAAATCAACATTATAAAAGTCATATTAATTCCCATGGATAATTATCCCATTATTAATTATTCCTAATCTTCCTATAATGGGAAATTTAATATATTTTAGGAATTTCATATTTTATAAAATGAAAATAGTATATTATTGCCTCACCAATGATCACATCACTAAGGCAAGTGTGAAAGAAAAAGATATGAAATTATTTTACACACTCAATATGCTCTTACAAACCTCTTACACATAATATCTTCATGATTTGAAACTCTTATATACTCCATGATTTTATTAATCCAGTTTCTAAAAAATTCACCCTATAACATTTATGAAGATGGTGACTCATCCTCAACCATTGATCCTCATCTTACATGGATGATCTTTAATCATTCAAACAATATATAAATTGAGTATACATTAATATTATTAAACAATTTCTTTGTGCTAGACTTAATCTGACAAAAATTCAAGGAAAATCTTCACCAATATCTTCATTGGTCAATCAAAACATGCATAGTGCAAGGGGAGATGTTGTCAAAATGATGATTACGTAAAGGCCCAAAAATATTTTTCCAATCAATTAAAATTCTTTTACAAGATTATGTGTTTAGTCTTCAAGTTGGAAGGGACCATTTATTCATATAATATTTTAACCATTCTAATAGAGAATTACCAACAAATAGATATTCCTTTTTCTTTTTTTGTTCCTAATATAATGTATATCCAATTCACTTAAAATTTGTCCCTTCAATTTTCCTAGACTGAATTTGTTAGAATCTGATAAGAATGAATCTTTAATTGAAATGTATTTCAAAATTTGGAATATTTTAGAATATAAGTATTGATTAAAATCATATAATTGGGTGTGGTCAAATGGTAAGGCAACAGGTCTTGGTCCTGTTATTATGAAAGTTTGAATATTGTAACATTGATAAAGATCCCAAGCATTATATCTTGGTCAATCCAACTTACATTCTAGAAAGGAAAAAAATCCAAAGGGGAGGTCTATCATTATGTTTTATACACTTTCCATTTCATTTATTTCTTTATTTTCTTTACATTTCCCAATTTGAGGATATGTGTTTATATTTGATTTTGTATGTGTTTCATTTGGATTTCATAATAATGTAAAAATATTTCCCTTGTATGCTTGTGTTTATACTTATTACCCACTACTCCCTCACTCACACAAAGAGAAAGGTACCACAAAATGGCTTATCAAAATAAGTTATTTAACAAATTGAAAATTTCCCAATCCAATAAAGGATAAAATTTAAATTAGCTAAGCAACCTATCTCAATCCCAAAAGGAGAAAAATGAAAAATATCAACATCCCAATTGAATCCAAAGAATAATGAAGGTGAAAAATTTATAAACAACCAAATCTAATCAAAACTAAAGATGATCAATAGAATTAGGATCTCCAAAATTCAATAAAAGATTAAAAAAATAATTAATGGCTAAACAACCTCAAATTTCAAAACAAGTAAAATAATAAAAATATGATTATAAATCAAACTTAGAAATCCAAATCAATAACTAAAATATTTTCAGATATACCACATCAAATATATAATTTTAAAATTCTAAATATAATATTATTGGATATTATGGATCTATAAGGACACTAAGTGGGAATAGGGAGATAAATTACCAAAAAAACATAAACATAACTCTTTAATACCTTTTTGTGGTATGAAGTATGCATAGAAATTCCTATTTTTGAAGACCACCAAATACTTATCAACATGTAAATTCCAAATCTCAAAACACATTTCCCCAAAAAGAGAAAAGGTCAAAACACATGGAGGCATCATGTTGCTCCAACTACACAACATCTCTCTCCAATATGAAATAGAGGGTTCTACCCTGCCATGTTTAAGGAATGTGTATGAATCAATATAAATGGTACATGGATTTTAATAATAAAAACTATTCATTTACCCTAAATAAAAAATACATACATTCAAAGGAATTGTTTTATCAATTGATAATAAGAGACTATAAAATCCTCTCAAGTTTTTTAGTGTTAACCCCAAAAAATTATCTTCCCTTATTCCAAAAATACAGATGGAATGTCGATCCAAAAACAATTACACCTAACATAGTAAAAACACAACATCACATATTTCTAGTTAAGGTTACAACTTGTCAAAGAACATTTCCTCATTTTAGAAGAATTTATCTATTTAAACATCACATTTAATGACTTTCCAATGGTTATTATTATATATAATAGTAGGATTGACCATAAGCTTGAATTGACTTTTATTCTTCAGTAGATCCTCTTAAGGCTAAAATTGAGATCTTATTATAGCCATTTTGTTGGTTTTGAGTTCTCTTATCTTGGGATATACTTCATGTTGATAGCACTAAAGGACTCCAATAAGTCCCACATCTATGTATATAATACCTTATTATTGGGTTATTTTTAATGCACATACATTTAATTAGCTTAACTACAATTTTTTAGTTATCGAATATTGTCAAAGATTTGATACCCCTCTTCTCAAATGTCTATATCCCATGCACATGAAATTCATATTCAACAACATAATTTTTATATCTAAATTACAATATATGATATAATATATAATTTTGTCTATATGAAGATATCAATAATATCCATAATCCTACATCATCATTTTTATATTTATATCCATTAAAGAATAGTTTCCAAATGTCTTCCATATCTTCCCATTATTTTGATATCTTGGGAATCGGTGACCCTTCTTAATGAATGTAATAAGTTACCATTATAATGTATTCACGCTTTCCAAAGGAATAAAACTCCTCATCCTCTTAAAAATATTCATTATCATCTACCCATTGGTACAAATTCTCATCATATATCCTTCTATGTAATTCATTTATCCCAAAGTCACTCTATTCTTCCTCATCTTTGATAGTGCAACTAATCTCAAAAGTTGTAGGTTCAAGCTCTTTCGCATAACTTTCAAATATTGGATAAAATTATTTTAATCCTTATATCATATATTATTTTTAGGACCATATGTAGCAAACCTAAAGATAATTAACCTATCATTTTAGCAGTATATTATCTTAATAGGCAAAAGAAAAAGATTGGGGGAAAGTCAATGACTGAAATACCTTAAGGGAAAATAATGTTATTCCAAACATGAAATGTGAATACTATATCAATGATAGTGCCTATAGTCTTGATTTTAGTGTCATCCAACTAGAATGTTCCTTTATTATCAAGGGTATAGCTCTTGAATCTATCATGTAGTTATGGACTAGATAATTTCCAATTAAAAAGGGTACATAAAAGGGAGGAGGTTTTTTTATCATTAGCCTATGTTGTGGTTTTTTATAATATCATGTACCTTTTTCTTTAGTTTTCTTTTTCCATTTAGTGTCTTTTCCTTTTACTTTAGAAGAAAAAGTGTGTTTTTAAGATCTTTTTGTAAAAACCCCATTTTTATTGGTATGGATAAAGCTTCCCATAAGGATATTTTGGTACTAGCTTTCCTCATTTGTTACAAAACATTTAGTGTATTATTTGATAGATTTTTTTAAGGATAATAAGTTATCCATTATATCCTTGGTGTATCTATCATGGAATAGGCCCCCTTAATTTTTCAATTTCTTTTAGGAACATTGTTAGCTTCAATTTAATGTAACTTGATTGTCATTTACATCTATTTAGGAACTATAACATTTACTACTTCAAATTCAGGTATTAATTTTGGCTATTTGGTCTCATAACCAATTGGAATCTTCTTAGAAATTGGATCTTCAATAAACCTCTTCTTTAACCTAGTCATGTATGTTTACTACACATGTGTATTAACTAAAACTTTTGCATCAATTTTTAAAGCATAAAATTCACCAATTAATTATTTGACCATGCTATTTTTAGGAACTGTTATAACCAAATATTTCACCCTTGGAGGAGGTTGTTCATAACTCTCCAAATTAGGTTAATGTGGAATCACCTCTAGGCCTATGGGTTGCCTATAGCAGAGGTAAACCTCTCGATGATGGGTTATCTCCTATGGTCTATCTTTTAGGATCACAAACTACATAAGACTAATCATTGTTGGGGTAAAAATGGAAGAAGGAAACATAAAATTAAACTACACTAATGGAGGTTATAAACCAAAGATAACTCCATAAACATACTTGTATTGGCACTAATAAAGAAGACTACTAAAATTGACATCATCTCAATGTTCTTATAGCATAAGTGTTTCTACATGGAGGAAGATTTCTATGCATATCCAGAGGTGGGTGAAAAGGAGGTCTCATATTAGACAATAATAATCTTTGTCACACTTCAAAACACACTTTAAAAACACATGCACTTCATGAGGCCTATTAGAACAGATGTTACTACTCACATAATGCATGTAAGAGCATAATAGAAGCAAGGAGAAAACATTCATCACTTGTCATCCAAATACACTACTTGACATACTTAGAAAAGAGTTTTAGAGATAAAATAAACTTCAAAACTTTATTAAAATATAAATCAAGATATCAAAAAAGTATGGCTTTACCATACCAATTGTGTATTCCCCCACAATGCCAAAATGGCTTGAATATATGTAGCATAAGAGAGAAGAGAAAAGAAGTGAAGTTGGACAATCATAAAGACAAGTTTCAAGGTTTTAAATATATTTAAAATGAAATAAAAGAGAGTTATGTAATAGGTCATGAAGTCCTCTTAAACATTTGTCAATCTAAAATATAACATCTTCTTAAGTTTGGCATAGAAACACTCCATGTCCTTCTTGAAACTGCCTTGTTGATGATGAGTCCACTTGACTATCTAAAACTATTATATAAGTATTTGACACATATGCATCCTAACCTAATAATATATAAATAATATTTTGATATTCATGTATGTCCCTCAACTAATGAATGTCTCTACACCACTTGTCATCCACTCTCTTGCAGTCACTCATTAGCCCTTTAGGCATGTCTTCACTTTTTCCACTTAAGTGACCTATATATTCTCAAGGAGATTAATTTCATAGGTATTAGACACCTATTTGTCCTATAGTATATCAAATATACTTTATGAATACTCAAGACCACACCTATCATCTCCAATTTGGGTAGTCAATCACTTTCTCACTATTCTATCCAAGACTACCTGTAATGACTAACTTAACATAGGGGTTTACATGCATAACCAAGGTGAGAATTGAGTTTTAGGTGTTAAAACACAACTCTACACACCTCCCACAATTATTTTCACTTGTTCATTCCCTTATTCACCTTCAATTTAACTCAAAACCTACATAAATCATGATATTAGGCATGTTTATAAAAGTGATCATACAAAATAACTGAGTGGTAGATATCTTGGGAGAGTTCCAAGTAGGTATAAATCATTTTATATGACATTTTACTCCTCTTGGATGCATAATTATTCATATGTTTCTCATTAGATTCTTGAGAGGGTTTTAGGAGGGTTAGGTTCTCAATGATGATTTATAAAGGTTAGACATTTAACCCTCAAAAAAATTCCATTGGGTATGATTTCATGACCCTCCTCAACTATTTATAGCTTCTTGAGACACCATGAAGCTTGTACATATAGATATGAGAAAAATAAATTATATCTCAAGCTTTTGTAATGCATTTTGGACACCCCTAAATGAGAATTAGGGCAAAGATAGCTAATTAGGGTTACTCCCTACAAACCAATTGTTATTATGGACTATCCACTCTACCATGAAGGTTTTCACATGTTTTGGAAAGATCTCATGATTCCATTAGTGAATTTGGAAGCCATTATGGTTCATGTTCAGTTTAAGGCCTAATAGGCCTAGACTATGTTTATGATTATATGACCACCTATAAGTGTTTCTAATGAATATAATTGACCTTCAACACATTTTTACCTTCAATATAACTCTTCACATAATCTCACAATCACTACAATCTCCTCCCTTCATCCTTTTACCATGGATGCATACTAGGTTTGCAGACTACATGACTGTGAAGTACCTCATGTCTGTGACAAAATAGAGGACACTTCCCCTATTGATATGGATAAATAGAGTTATTGGTTTCCTATATTAGGTCATGATTACCTTCTATACTAATTTTCAATACCTGAATATACTCATAGAACCTTAAAACATCAAATTTTCTCAAGATTAGCTTTTATGCTTGTGAGGACTATAGGCCGGGTTTTGATTAACTGTAAGTTGAGGTTTTAAAATAGTTTGCTCAACCTATGTTTGCTTTATTTCCTCTTATTATATTATAAAGCTATGGTTTTATCAATCTTAGGTTATCTATATGTTTTCCTCTCCATATTGTAACTATGTTCATCAACCAACTTCATTCTCCATTAGCATGGGCTTTTCTAAGCATAAGTGAAACTAAAGGTGTTCATTTGGGTATAATTTGAAAGTTTCCTATAAATGAATATATAATTGAGAACTATACTCACACCTTTACTCCATCTTGAGGTCACTAGGACCACATCACACTGGAATGGACTTGTCTTTGCCTTGAGATCATGCAACCATCTCTCACCATCAATGCATTATGTGCCACTATAAACTACAAGTTTTGTTTGGACTAAAAGGCATTTTGTTTACTGAGTGTTTCCAATCAAAACTTGTATGGGTTTAAAATCACTCAACCATCATCTCCTTTTAACCAAATAACCTTATCTTGTGCTCAAATATGATCTCTAGGCATAGACTATATGGATTATACCATAAAATTTAAATATAACTCCTAAACATTTACCACAAGATACTACTATTTATGAGATAGGAAACCTTTTCAGAGAAGTTAAGGAAGTCATCACTTTTGTAAAAAAAATCAACCTACACCTGTATATGTTACTTGAACTGGTATTGAATGTGCTTGAATATGTTTAAGGATTATATACCTTCAAGCCAATATTGAAAACTTGTCAAAGGATCTATTTTGGAGTCCAAATCTCTCATCAACTAATTTTCTAAGCACTCTTACACAATCCTGTAAGTGATTGTTTTAGAGATATTTGATTATGATTATGTCTTAAACCTTACAGTCCATCAATGACCTTCTTGATACTAAGACTTTGGTGGAGAAATGATCACCATACTATGAGGGATTGAAAACAACATATTAGCCTTGACTTAAATCCATTCATAGGAGGATGAAACTCTATAATTGTCAAACATTGCTCTGTAGACCATGATGTTGTTCACTTATAACAATGTGAGATGATCTATCTTATCTTCCTATAACCATACATGCAAAAATATATTAATTCTAACATGAAAATTAATATCATACCCTTATAACCTATATACAATACATGGTTCAGACAAACCAATGCTAATAAGTGAGAAAAATGAGGTGTTGGGGATGTGCAAGTAGTTTGAAAGTACTAACAGTCTTAGTGATTTTTCATGAATCACAGATCACTATTCCAAAAACCATGACTATGTAATGGAAGGTAATAAATACTAATAACATCTACCAAATGCACTTAATCCAAATATTCTTCTCATGTCCATACCAAGTGCAAATTGTTTGACCTTGTTAACCTACCCAAGAGAGTAATGAGAGAGAAGAACTATTTTTAATCAAATTTAATGTTTTATGGTGGAGATTTATCTTATTATAATGTGTGGTTCCTAATAAGGGGGTGTGGGGGGGAAATGCCCTCCCCCACTATGGCATCATGGGGGTCTAAGGGGCAATGACCTACTTGGAAGCCCCCTAGTGAGGATTCAAGGGCATTGCCCCTAAAGAAAAATCTTGTTAAAAATGCACTATAAAATATTATAATTTTTTATTAAATCTAGACAATTAACTATTAGGATGCATATCTAATGGTATAAATTATGTTTGTGCATTTTTTCCCTAATATGTAACCCTCATTTGATATGAAGGCATTACAATCATGGTGGCATATTGTGTGTGAGTGAAGAGGATATTTTAGTGGTTGTATTTCAAGCTTTTCCCTTCATTTTTTAGATTGAATAATAAGGACTGGATATTTTCTATGTGGACGTAGCCCATTTTGGGTGAACCACATTAAATCTATGTCTCTATTATGTTATGTTTTTTATATTTTATTTCCACCTTTTATTCATTAATATTGCTCTATGTTATATATTCCTAACATTTAGATATTTTAAATCCAAATAAGCCTAGAAATTAACTTTAGGCATGCCATAACATCTTATTGAATCTTCACACATGCTAGGTGAATCACTTTAGTCTGTACAACTACTTGAAACTCCCTTTTTTATAATGATCTTCTTGTTTGTACGTTAGACCTACAAATTTTTAGTTTCAAATTGTTCCTATGATATTTTATGGCATGGGGGGCATTAGTTTCATCTTAAAACATTTTTCCTTTTGCGATAAATCTATACATCTCATTCAAATGGCCAAAAGGTGACCAAAAAAGATATTAGGATAAATGACAAATATGACCAAGGTAAAACATATTATATGACCTCATTAAAGGTGACTCAACCTCATTTAGGACCTTCATGAACATTTTAAACCTATAAGGACCCAATGATAAGTTTGAAAATTTAAGGGGGTTGACCTATGGTGAAAATTAGTCAATATTTTGGTGATTTCTAGGAGATAACATGCCTACTATGCTAAGAACCAGTTGCCTTCTCCTATCCATGGGAAATGGAGTCACCAATACACTACTATTAATAGTGATAAGCCTTATAACAAACACCAAACCACACCCAACACAATAGGAAACAAACACAAAAATCAAGACATAAAACACAAAACACACACTTGTACTCTCTAAGCACTTAGGTTAAACACACAAACAACTTAAGCAAACTAGACTATGTACAAACTAATCTAAATCTAACCTTTTCTTCTTGGATCAAAGTGGAAATTTTAACTATATTTGGTCCCATGAGATGAAGGAATGCATGAAGTAAGTTGTCTTTTGAGCATTGTCTTTGATGTCTTCAATTTCTTCATGTTTGCCAATCTTCTTGCCATGATCTTCAATGCAACCTCAAAAAATACAAATATATCACCTATGAAGGTTAATTCCTCTTGCACTTAAAAAATCTCAATCTTCACATGAGACTCCTCAGTTGCAACTTCCAATGATGCTTCATTCAAGCATGATTCCTTGATCTCTATGGTACTTTTAATGAGATCAAATTTCTTACCATATATAAGCTCATCAATATCTTCAAGGATATTTGTATATTTATTCCAATTATCATTTTACTCCATGAGGATATCTTTTTTTATCTCCTTGTTCTCTTGAATTTCAACCTTGAAAGGTATTCAAGTTCTTAAAGAAGTTCAATATGTTGTTGTTAGTCATATTTGTCTTCTTTATCTTAAGAAGCATACCCTCTTCAGACTCATCCTCTTGACCATGCTCATGAATGTCATATCCATCATAAGTTGCTCCATCATGTATTTTAAACTCTTGGTGATGATCTTCAAGACTTGTTTTATCAATAGTAACCTTGGATTCTTCTTCAACAATCTCAATTTTCTCTTTTAGAAGTACTAGATTCTCAAGACCTTCATATTCCTTAAACATGTGCAAAAAAGTATACCACATGTCTCTCACATCTCATTGAACCTACTCATGATACTCAAAAAACTCAACTGATATGATGTCCTTCTCAATCAACTCCTCTCTCATGTCTTGATCAAGCTCTTTGTGAATAGCTACAACATGATCTAGATCTCTTCTTTCTTTACTCAAGAAGGTTGAATTGTGTTTGTCTTCACCAAGGGGAATCCCTATAGTGAAATATTATTCATAGACACTTTTTTAATATTCTTGATCATCTAAAAAATGAGCTTGGTCTTCTTTGATTTCATCCCATAGGATGGGTTCTCCTTCAAGAAGTGATGAGGTGGGAGGGTGGTGAACAAGTCCATGGGTTAGAGAGGGAGAAGGAGGTGTGATGGATGTCTCATGAATGATAATGGGGATGGAATTAGACACTTGAAATAATTCTTGGAGAGAGAAAAATTTATGTTGGGATATATATGTTTCATTTTCCTCAACAAGCACCTCACCTTTCTCTTAGCCTTCTTAAGGATCTTCAACAACTGCAACTTTATCTTCCACCTTCTCAACTAAGGCTTCTTTTTCACATTGAAAATATTCTTGGATAGAACTCCAATATATATAATCTATAGGTTATAGAAGATAAGTCAATGGGACTTGAACATACATGAGGTTTTCTTCAACTTCTTGGTCCTTACTCTCTGCATCCTTTTTTCCCAAGACTTCACTACTTGGTTTCAAGTTGGAGCTTTTAGCCTATTAGGCTCTTTTGGAGGCTCTTCTTGAGGATGGTGAATGATTTCATGAGGGTAAGTAACATGATAAAATTGATGTGAAACATAAGAATACTCTTGAGGATGGGAGGGAGAGACTTGTTTTTAAACCAAATTTTCATCTTCTTCATAGCCTACTTGAGGCCCTTCAACATCTTCAAGTTGATCCTTAACTTCTTGGTTTTCGTACCTTTATAATCTATCTACCCACCATTGGATATAACATCTCATTTCATGCAAATCTTCATTGATGACATAATTAGCTTCCTTATCAACCAAATTTTGCTTATTCATAAAGAATTAAACTAACCTTCTTAACCTTTCTATCAGATTAATATGGATCACACAAAGTTCCTTATCCCATTTCTTTATCACCCTTTATGATTTTAGAAAATTTGGCATGAGTGCCAACAAGGATGTAGCTTGAGGTGGAATTGAATTAGGAGGAGGATAGGAGTAAGGGTTTTGGTGATCTCTTAATTATTGATTTAGTTTCCTTTGGTATTGACATTGGAAAAGTTGTGTATGAACTTGAATAAAAATTCCTCTAAGAAGCTACCTCTTAAGAGTTTGGGCTTATTCTTCAAGAGTCTTAAGCATATCTTCTTGATATCCTTCTCCATAGGATTCTTCACAAGGTTGATCAACAACTTTATAAGCATATGGAGAAGGAATAGGCTAGCCATAGGGTTGATAGCAACTTTGATAAGATTGTTGAGGAACATAATATGGATCATAACAAGGTTGATAGGGAGGTGTGTAGTAATAACTCTCAATATATCCAGCCATATCAACTTAATTAGTTAAAATAAACATACTACTTGATCAAAATCTTTTATAATAAGTACCCAGGCTACTTATAACTAGTTGATTACAATCAGAGTCTCCATTGGTGTTTACTTAAATGCTTATAAAAGTTGATAATAGGAAGAACACACCAAAAATCAATCCACTCTTTTAGACCTTAGTCCCACTAAGCATGTTGAAACTATTATAACCAAATATTTAACCCTTGGAGGAGGTTGATCAAACCTCTTCAAATTTAGCTAATGTGGGATTACCTCTAGGCCTATGGGTTACCTATAGCAAAGCTAAACATTTAAGGGCTATCTCCCTTGATTTATATTTTAGGCTCACATACTAAACTAGACTAATCATTATCGGAGTGAAAATGGAATAAGGAAACATAAAAGCAACCTAAAATAGTGAAGTTGATACACCAAAGATAACTCCATAAACATAATTATATTTTCATTAAGAAAGAAGACTTTTAAAACTAACTTCAACTCAATGTTCTTCTAGCATAAGTGCTTCTACATGGAGGAAAATTATTATGTATATCTAGAGGTGGGTGAAAATTAGGTCTAATATTAGACACTACTAGTCTCTCACACTTCAAAAAACACTTAAAAAACACATACACTTCATGAGACCTATTAGAATAGATGCTACTACTCACATAATGAATATAAGAGTAGAATGGAATCAAGATGAACACATTCATCACTTGTCATAAAAATACACTATTTTACATACTTAGGTAAGAGTTGTAGAGAAAAAATCAACTTCATAACTTTATTAAAAGACAAATAAAGATTTAAAACTAGCAGGGCTTTGCCATATCAATTGTGGATTCCCCTACAATGCCAAAATGGCTTGAATAGAGCATAAGAGAGGAGAGACAATAAGTGAAGTTAAATAGTCAAAAGGACAATTTTCAAGGCTTTAAATATATTTACAATGTAAGAAAAGAGAGTTATGTAATAGGTCATGAAGTCCTCATGAAAATTTGTCAATCTGAAACATAACATCTTCTTGAGTTTGGCGTAGAGACACACCATACCCTTTTTGAAACTGCCTTGTTGATGATGAGTCTATTTGAATATCTAAAATTTTCATAGAAGTCATTGAAACATATTAACACTCAATTGAGAAGGTATAAACAAGATTATGATAGTCATATATGCTCCTTAATTTATGAACTTCTTTGCACCACTTATCATCCACTCTCTTTTAGTCACTCATTAGCCCTTTAGGCTTGTATTTACATGTGTCACTTAAATGACCTATATATGTTTAGGTATATTCATTATATAGGTACTATACACCTATTAAATATCTATTTTTCCTTTGGTCTATCAAATAGACTTCAAGAAGACTCCAGACCACACCTATCATCTCTAATTTTGATAGTCACTCCTTTCTCACTATTCTATCCAAAACTGCCTACAATGACTAACTTGGTAGAGGGGTTTAGATGTATAACCAAGGTGAGAATTTAGTTTTAGGAGTTTAAACACATCTCTACACACATCCCATAATGATTTTCACCTATTCATTCCCTTCTTCACCTTCAATTCAACTTAAAACCTACATAAAACCCAATATTATGATGGTTCATATAATTTAAAGTACATAATGATTGAGTAGTATAGAGCTTGGGAGAGTTACAAGGAGCTCAAAATAATTTTATAGTCCATTTTACTCCTCTTAGATGCACAATTCTTCATATCTTTCTCATCGAGTTCTTGAAAGGGTTTTAGGAGGGTTAGGTTCTTAGTGACCATTCATAAATGTTAGACATTTAACCCTAAAAAAATTAAACTAAGATTGATTTTAGGACCCTTTTAAACTATTAATATCTACTTGATACACCATTCATCTCTCCTATACAAATATAAGCAAAACAAATTGGCTCTTGAGCTCTTGTAATGCATTTTGGACACCCCTGAAAGAGAATTAAGCCAAAGATAGCCAATTTGGGTTATTCCCTATAAAATGATTATTCTTGTGTGCTATCCACTCTCCCATTAAGGATCTCACATGTTTTTTAAATATCTCATTATGATATGATTTAATTTGGAAGCCATTAGGGTTCATGTTCATTTTTAGGCCTAATAGGCCCAGACTATGTTTATGATTATATCACCACCTATGAGTGCTTCTAATGACTATAGGTGATCTTAAAAAAAATTAACCTTAAATCCAACTCTTCAAATAATCTCATAATCATTCATATCCCTACCCTTCATCCTTTTACCATGGATACATACTAGGTCTCCAGACTGCATGATTGTGAAGTGCCTCATGTCTATGATGAAACAAAGGACAATTACCATATTAGTATGGCTAAAATAAGTTATTAGAGGCCTATATTAGGTTATTATGACATTTTATACTTGGTCTTAATACCTGATTATACCCATAAAACCTTTAAACATTAAATTATATCAAGACTAGATTTTATGCCTGTGAGGATTGTATGCAAGGTTTTGATTAACTGTAGGTTGAGGTTTTGAAATATTTTTCACAACCAATGTTTGATTTATTCCCTCAAATAATATTATGAAGGTGTTTTTTTATCACTTTAATGTTGATATCTATGTGTTCTTCTCCATATTATATCTTTATTCATCAACTAACTGCATTCTCCATTAGCATGAGCTAGTCTGAGCACAAGTGAAACTGTAGGTATTCATTTGGGTAGAGTTTGAAATATTCTTATAGGTGAAGATATGATTGAAAATTTTAATCACACCTTTAATCCCTCATGAGGTTTCTAGGACCACATCATAATTGAATGGACTTATCTTTGCCTTGAGATCATGCAACCATCTCTCACCATCAATGCATTATGTGCCACTATAAGATACAGCTTTCTTTTAGACTAAAAGGCACTCTGTTTACCAAGTGTTTCTAGTCAAAACTTGTCTGGGTTGAAATCAATCAACCATCATTTCCTTTTGACCAAACAACCTCCTTTTATGCTCAAATATGATCTCTAGGCATAGGCTAAAAGGACAAGAACATCTAACTTACACATAGCTCCTAAACATTCAGCACAAGATAATACTTTGTATGAGATGGGAAACCATTTTGGAGAAGTTAAGGTAAGTCACCTCTTTTGAATTTTTTTTTCAATTTTTACCTATATGCATTGCTTAAACTGATCTTTAATGTGATTGACTATGTTTAAGTCTTATATATCTTCAATCCAATATTGAAAACTTGTCAAAGGCTCTATCTTGGAGTCCAAATCTCTCATCAACCCACTATCTAAGCACTATTACATAGTCCTGTAGGTGACTATTTCAAGGTTACTTAACTATGTTTATGTCTTAGGCTTTACACTCCATCAATGACCTTATTGAAACCAAATATTTAGTGGAAAACTAATCACCATATTATGAGGGATTGAAAACAAAATATTAGCCTTGACTTAAAGCCATTTATAGGAGGATGAAACTCTGAAATTGCCAAATATTGCTCTATAGACCATTATGTTTTTCACTTCTAAGAAAGTGAGATTCTCTAACTTATCTTCCTATGACCACACATGGCAAACCAAATTTATTCCAACATGAAAATTAATAACATACTCTAGAAACCTACATACATTACTTGGTTCACATAAACCAATGCAAATAGATGAGAAAATTGAGGTGTTAAGGATGTGCAAGAAGTTTTAAGTCACTAACATTCTTAGTGATTATTCATGAATCATAGATCACTAATAAAAAAACCATGACCATGGAATAGAAGGCCATAAATAATACTAACATCCACCAAGTACACTCAGTCCAACTCTTCTTCTCTTGTCTGTACCAAGTGCAAACCATTAGACCTTGTTGACCTGCCCAAGAGAGTGATGAAAAAGGAACCAATTTTGATCAAATTTATAGTTTTTAAAACCACCTAATCCTATAAATTAACTATAATCATGCCATAACATATTCTTCAAGCCTCATATGTGCCAGGTGAATCACCTTATTCCATACAACTACCTAAAACTCCCTTTTTTGTAGTGATCTTCTTGTTTGTATGTTAAACTTATAACTTTTCAATTTCAAACTATTCCTCTAACATTTTGTGACATGTGGAACATTATTTTCATCTTTAAAAAAAATTATTTTATGATAAATCTATATATTTCATTCAAATGGCTAAAAGGTGGCCAAAAAGAACATTAGGATAAATGACAAATATGACCAAGGTAAAACATATTATGTGACTTCATTTAAAGGTGACTTAACCTCATATAATACCTTTATGAACATTTCAAACCTATAATTACCCTATGATAAGTTTTAAAATTTAGGGGGGTTGACCTATTTTTACCTATGGTGAAAATTGGTCAAGAGGAACTTCAAGTTGTTGAACCTTTTCCACTAATTGAGTTTCACTTAAATCATTATGCACCATCAAAACTTATTCTTGAGTTCCATAAACATAGATAGTTTATTCAAGTTATAAATTGCATGGGAAGCACCATAACCTTTCCTCCTCATTCATATTGATTTTTATTGGGACTAAAGCTATGTTAGGATTTGTGACAATTGGATAATCTTGCATAGGTCTAGCTAAAACATGAATAATTTTCCCACTTGTTTGAGGCCTGTTTTAGTTAAAATTGGATTATAAGGATAGTAGGGCCCAATATAATTTTGATATTTTTGTATCTTTATGAATATAAATTCATTATAAAAATTTTGTAGCATACTCTTAATTCCATCTATCTCTCTAGAAATTTGAGAAGCATTGGGGGCTTCAACAAGTGTAGGTTGAATTACAGTTCTTTTTAGAGTAGTAATTATTATTATTAAATTATGAATTTATGGAAACATAATCATGGGTGTTCTAATACATAGGTTTCCAACATGGACTAAGATATTGTATGCTCTTAGAACACTTAAAAAATCATATGATAGGGAGTTTACTCCCATGGATAGTATTTTCATAGAAATGTTAGACTCCAAGGCCCAAAGAAGGCATGAGAATTCTAGATCATTTGATGGGTAAAAATAGACACCTAAATTACATTTATTTTTGAAATGCACCTAAACCTATAAATTCTTCTTTCCAAATTTCAATTATAATTCATACAATTTCCCTCCCTATTTAAATAATTGATTAAATCAAATTTAATCAATTGTGTACATTTTTAATCCAAATTTAATTATTAAATCTAGGTTTTCCACCTCACCCAACATCCTCCACCTTTATCTCCCTCACATTTTTACTCACCCAACCAATCCCATAACTTCCTCAACTCCCTTGACTCATCCCTTGAGTTGTCAAATAGTTTTACCCATTCTTGGTGACTCAACTAACCATATACTTATTTCTATCAACCATTTTAAATGGTTAAAATCATCATGGATGATGACTCATTATCCACCATATATTATATATATTACTTAAAATTTATAAATAATCATCCAATATTTGATATTTCCTCCAAAAATCTATAAATAAGCATGAAAGCCATCAATTTCATCATTTTTACTTATTTTAATAAAGTGTTATCAAATTCACAAGCGAATCAAAGCCATCAAAGAGAATTTTTGGATCACAATGTTTCATATTTTACCTTGTTTTGGAAGATTGAATAACCATAATTCAAATAGATCTAATCAAATTCACATCACAATAGAAGACATTTTTTGATACTACGGTATAAGTTTGTGTCATTCATTTGGTTTGTAGCTCTATCTTAGGTTGATAGTTTAGATTAAAATTTCATAGCTTAATTTACATTTCTATATTTCCTTCAGCATATTTTGGCATGCTCGATGGGACTTTCCCTCATATTTTTTATCTCACAATCATCATAGTTTCATTTAGAAACATTTTCCAATTGATTCTTGTTGTTTTTCTTTTACATACATTTGATCTTGGTTTTGAAAGTGTTGTTTTAAGTTGCAAGGCATCTTCTAGGATTTTAAGTTTTATTATATGTTTTTTGCATAACTATGAATTCAAGGAGTCTAATAGTGAAATTACAATAGAGAACTATAAATTCGTTATTTACCCTATTTTTAAATTCTCTTACATATTTTTATTCTTTTCAACATCTTTATTATTTGTTTTTAATTTTTTTGTGTTTTCTACTTTTTGTAAATCTTTGTTCTAAGTAAACTATGAAATCAATGAGTTCAATAATGAAATAACAGTATTTAACTATGAAATTGATCTAATTATCTATGAAATTATTCTAAAATAATAAAATCATTCTAAAATCATGAAATCATTCCCTATGTATTCTATCTTTTCTATGTAACTATGAATTTGTTCAGATTAGCTACAAAATCATCATTTTTTCATGTGAAAATAGAGACTGTAATAGTGAATTTGGTAAGTATAGTTGCAAAATAAATTTAAAATAATTCATTCATTCTTTGTGTATTTATTTATTTCCATCTATTTTATGTTTCTAACTAGTAACAATTTCATGTTTCTACTTGACTATGTATTTATGAATTTATAATAGGGGCTTTTTTTTATCTTAGTTTTATGGTATTTTTTTACTTTGTTGTAGGTTGCCTTGACTCTAAAACAAATCAAACTTTCTAATAAATTATTTTTAGAATTCTAGTTGAATAAAATTTGCAAAAAAAATTAAAACAAAACCAAACTAATGTTTTATTTCAATTTTTTCATTTCTAGTAATTAACTCACACTTGATTTCTTGGAGTTAATTCATTTATGTTTTACAATATTTTTTGTTATGAAATTGTGTATTCTCGTCCCTTGTTATTATTTTGGAGATGATACTTAGGAATAAAAAACAATTTCATAAATTTTGTGTTACCCAAGTTGTGCTTGTATGTATGTTCCTCCCTTGACATCGCATTGGTGAAAATATTTAATAATTAAAGAAAAGCATTACCTTTTTATTTTTTTTAGGGGCTATACTAAATGTGGATTTCACCACCATGTAGTAGGCCAAAATCTATATGACATCAGAGTATATAAATTGAGATTTAATTATTTCAATGGATTAAATAGTTGTGTGTTTTAAGCACACCGTGATGTGAGTGGATTTCGTGCTCCAATACCCAAGATTTCAACACCTATCTCAAAATATAGTTTTATTTATTGTCAACACATTGAGACCCCTATATCTATGTTCTATATTTGGGACAAGACCCAATAGTGTGATTCCTCTCAATCAATTTCTTCCATGGAATCGTATCTTAACATATCAAAAGATATATTAAAGTAATACCCTTTAGATGAGCTTATGAAAACCTTAATCCTAAGAAAGCATATTTATCATTTGACTTTAGTGCATTAGTTAGTATTTATCACTAAGAAGTTACCTTCTACACACCCTTGAAATTAGACTTAGTGGGCCATGGGAATGGTAGGATCATCCAAGGTTAGTGCCTTGAAATATTAGTATATAGTTGAGAGAATATATAAGTAAGTGACATCAGAAGGCCTAAAATTTATTCATGACCTTAATCCTAGATTTTCACCTTTTGTTCAATTACGTAATTATTTAAATTATGACTTTGTTTATTATTTCATTATGATTTACCACATGTTTTATTATCCTTGAGTGAAAATGAAGTTATTTTGAGTCTTAAAGCTATCAAAAAATCTTAAAATAAAACTTTCCCAAAACTCAAAAGTAATTAGTTAGCAATCAAAATTTTCAGTCACTTTGGATCTTGTTCTTAGTTTAATTTTTCATTTATTTGATTTAATTCATTTTCACTATCCATGTCTCCTATCATAAGTACAATTTACATGCTCAATAATCCTAATGCAAGGGCTAATCCATTTGGTAATGACCCTTTTTAATTTGGATGCCAATATTATCATGTAGAAATACATGAAATACTAAACAAGAGCAAGATGAGGGTAGCCCAAAAGCTATCTTAACTCCTCCCTCCTTTGACCAATATATCATTTCCATCAAAAATTAAGTCTTTCTTCAATCTTTGGGCTTAGTAGTAAAATTCCCACCTAATTTTTATGTATAAAACTCGCAATACATGATTGTAAGTAAATATTCTTCACCTTCAATTTGTGATCAATCTACACTATAAGGCTATTTATAGGGTAGTAATTCCCTTGTAGGATCCTCAAATCCATATCCCCATGTTTATTAAGGCAAAGATAAATCTATCCTCCATGAGGAATCCTCCTAATCAAGTCATGCATTTTATATGGAAACCTATGCAGACCATGTCAACCAACAGATTATGCATCTCCAATCCCATCAATCAACTAATCTTTTTGGTAATCTAAATCTTAGTCATCCTAATGTGATCATGAATACTAATTTTCCTTCACATATCAATCCAACCAATCTAAGTTTAAAAATTAATTCAAACTCATTAATCACAAATCCAATTAATCAAATCTTGACTCTTCATTCAATTTTTTCAATCACACATCAAACCAATCCAAACTTGAATATACATTCAAGCTTAACAAATCTAAATCTGATCACACTAAACTTGAATGTACATTCAAGTTCACAAGTCCATGATCAACTCAACCTGAGTTTGAATGTTCATTCAAACTCATAAATCAACCCAAATCAGAGTCTCCGAGTCTTACCAATCATTACCAATCCAATAAAAATATATCTTGAACCATCATGCTAGCTCTCAAATCTAACCATCCAGTCTAATCTTGAGCATTACTTCATGTATGCTCAACAATCCTAATTTAAATAGTGGTTTACAAAATCAATTTTTTCATCCCAATACTCTTAGATTAGTTTCATCCAATCCAAATCTAACCCCACCTATCCTTAACTCTAATACAAACCCTTAATTTAACCCTAACACCTATGTTAATCATATGAATATATCACATACAAAACAAAACTTAAACCCAACTAACTCAAACAATCCCAACCTCAACACAAATATTAACTCAAACAACTTAAATGCAAATGCAAATCTAAATCAAAACCAATTTAACCCAAATCAAAACCAACTTCACCCAAGTCAAAATTTCAACTTAAAAGTAAGTTCTAACCCATCCAACTTAAACTATAACATGAACTCATAACAACTCAATCCCAACTTGTTCAACCAATCCAATTTTAGTTACAATACTAATCCAAGACCAATAAACTTTAATACTAATCTTACACCAACAAACTTTAACTTTAACACAAACCGAAATCAACAAAACCCAAACATTCAATTTATAAGTAACCCCAATCTAACAACATCAAACTCTAATCATAATCTAATAAACCTTGGTTTCAACATTAATCCTAATCCAATAAACCTTGGTTTTAAAACTAATCCCAACCCCTTTACAAATCCAAAAAACATTAACATTCCCAAATAACCTCCTAATAATTTCAACCCATCACTTAACCAATTTAAATAAAATCAAACCAACACAAATTCCTTCATAGGTCAACCATCCAACTTTTATAATTCCACAAGTCAAATGATCCAACTATCTCCATACTTTATACAAGAAATCCAAAACATTAAAGATAGGGTTCAAGGTTTAAAAGATGGTTCTTATTCTATGAAAAAATAATTTAAAATTGAGGAAATTTGTGCATACCCTTATGACTTAAATACCATGAAAACACCTTTTCTCAAGTACTTTAAACTCCCAAAATTTTATAAATACAAAATTAATAGAGATCCTAAAGAAAACCTTACTGGTCTATATCATGCATGTGTGGACGTTGCTTATAGTAATGATTATATGTTACTATTATTTCTACAAAGTCTCAAGGATCAATCCTTTGAATGGTTTTCATGCTTTCCTAAAGGATTGATCTTTAATTTTGAGGACCTTTCTAGGAAAATTTTTCATCACTTTTCCTATAATATTGAAAAATATTTGACCACATTGGAATTACACAAAACCAAAAAATGCAATGGAAAACCTTTGCTTCCTTATTACAATGATGGAAAATAATGGCAAGACATTTTACATGGTCATTTCCTAAAATTGAACTTGTGGATATATTTATGAACAATCTCAACTCAGACTTGGGACATCACTTATTACTCATTTTCCCAAGGTCATTTGATCAAATTATTTAAAAGGTGGTCCAAGTTGAAATAAATTTAATCAATAAATATGTGATCACTATATTTAAACCTAAAAATAATTCCTCCAAAAAAATTGGAAAACTTAAGTTCTTTGCAAATAATTAAAACATTGTTGGAGGTCATGTAATTGATGTTAAACAAATCCAAAACCCACCAAATCAACATAAAAATAACACCCAACCCATTGATAACATAACCATTCCCAGTGGTCAACCCCGACAAGAAATACATAAATGTAAGTTCACATAATTGGGTGATAGTTACAAAAACATTTTTAAAATTTAGACCATACTAACATGATCACTTGGCCAAACACCAAACCTTTTAGATAACATTCCTAAACTTTATTGGTATAAAGAATATGAATATTATGAATACCATAGGATAAAGGGACATTCTATTAATCGGGGTATGCACCTCAAGAACTATGTTTAAGACCTCATTTATAGAGGGGACAAAGCCATTAAAAACCAAATATTCAAGACATCGAACAAATAAACGATAGGGATATACCAAGATATATTCCCCAATCATGAGTAAGGAAAAGGTAAAAATAAAAATAACCTGAAGCTAGTAATGTCAACCAAGTTAGTCATCCTTTTGACTCTACAGTTAATAGTGTTAATTTTATACACAATTATGTCAATATCATTACTTTACAACCTCAAGAATGGTTCATTACTATAAGACATGCAAAACTTACCATTCTAAGTAAATCATCTTTCAATATTGAATGTAAGTATAACATTATTGATCATCTTAAGAAGGCACCCACAAATATTTCCATATTAGACCTTCTCAATATGTCACCTATATATAAAGATATTTTGTAAAAATTCCTTAAAGAGTCTAGTTCCCCTCAAGACATCAACCCCTCAAGATTTAAAGCATTAGTAGAAACTTTTCCACTAATAATTAGGTAACATTTGACCATTTTAATGTCTCCCCTTTGGGATATGTTCACAACCTTCCATTGTACATAGAGGCTATTATCTCTAGGCACAAGGTAAAGAGGGTGTTTGTAGACAATGGCTCAATATTAAATCTATGTACATTAAGTCTAATAAATAACTTAGGATATTTAAAAGTAGCATTGGAAACTAATATTATCACAATAAAGGCATATGATAATAATGAGCACTAATCCACGGGTATAATTTATCTTCTTTTGATGGTGGGGTCTATTATAAAAGAAGCACTAGTACATGTGTTTGAGATTGATTTACCCTATATCTTAATTATTGGATGTTCATGGATACATTCAATGAATTTTATACCCTCCACCTTATACTAGTGTTCAAAATTTTCACATGAAGGTATAGAAGTAAAAATTCAAGGTGATCCTCGACCTTTCTAATATTGTAAGCTATTAGAATGTAGATACCAAAAATATAAGTATTTACCAATTACTAATGACAAATTTACTCTTGCTAAGGATTATTCTTCACTTAAAACTGTGTCTATGTTGAAAATTTATTTCAAATACCCCCTCTTGGTGGTTGGATCAATGTGCAAACTACTTTCATTTTCATATAAAATCCTTCCACCAATGAAGCATCCAAGCAACCATCTATAGAATAAGCTTCCAATTAGTCCTCTATTGAGCAAGCTTTCAATCAACCTTCCACTTCTAAATCATCTTCATCCTCCTCATCCTATTTGAAAATCATTGACAAAGGCATGAATGAATACATAATCCAAGATTTTAATTATATAAGCATAATCCATACAACTCCACATAATTATGGAAAGCCTCAGCATCAAAAATATACTCATGGTTAAAAGATTTGTCAACAAAATTTATATCAGGTGGTTTAATTTTAGATGATCATATCAAAGATTCAAATCCTTCCTAGTTTTACTTTGATGAATTAGCTACCTGATTTACCAACAATAAATATCATGTTGTAAAATCCATTATGTGAAATATTATGAATTATAAAGGTAAAGGCCTTAGTCTCCATGAACAAGGATCCATTAAACCAATAACATTAAAAAAATAAATCCAATCATGACATAGGGTTTAATCCACTCAATGTACATACCACACTTTTACAAAGTGACTCTTCTAGTGAGTTAGAGGATGATTCTTCAAATAGTGAAATAGTTTCTATTCTTAGACACTTCGAATACCTTGTCCTCACTAATCTTTTCCATGAAAATATCATTTTTAAACTAAACCTAGCATATCCATCCTTAATAAAGTAGAACCAGCATTAAACACCTCATATTGATCATTTCCAAAATTATGAGGCAATTTTATAATCCTCGATAACATGGGACCACATTCTAGTAGGTGATCATAAGACAGGGTTTTATATTTAGTTAGATAATGCTGCATAATTTAGGGAACAATAATCGTATCAACATAACAATTCAGAATCTAATTCAAATCAAATGGACCTAGAGGAGGAATTAAATCTTCCTCAACCACCCCAAATATAAATAAGAATCAACTCTCCTAGTTGAGGATATTGTTCCCATAAACATTATAACAGAGGAAGATCTTAAAATTGGCAAGATTGTAGTCTCCCTTACTCAAGAAGAAAGAGAAATACTGACACTGTTACTTCAAGAATTTTTTGATGTATTCACAAGGTCTTATGCAAATATGCTAGGTCTTGATCCATCCTTAGTAGTGCATCATATTATAACACATCCAAATTACAAACTCATCAAATAAAAACTTCACAAGATGCATCCAAAGATAGTGTTATTGGTGAAATAAGAGTTGAAGAAGCATATAAAAGTTGGTTTCATATGCCCTTTCAACTATTTGAATTGGATATCCAATATATCACCTATATGAAAAAAATCTAGAACAAATCATATTTTTGTAAAAAAAATTGTGATATCAATAAATCATGTCCAAAAGATGATTTCCCATTGCTCAATATCAACATAATCATGGATTATACTATAGGTCATATAATGTTGTCTTTAAAGGATATTTTTTTAGGGTACAACCAAACCAAAATCACTACTAAATACCAACATAAAACAACATTCACAACACCATGGGGAACCTTTTACTACCAAGTAATGTCTTTTGGTCTAAAGAATGCCAGATTTACATATCCAAGGACAATGACTATCATCTTTGATGATATGCTTCATGATATTATGGAGGACTATGTTGAAGGCATACTTAAAAAATTAAAATCTATAAAAGAACATCCTATAATACTTCATCACATCTTTGATTGCATGAGAGAATCTAAGATGAGATTAAATCCTAGGAAGTGTGTGTTAGGTGTGACATCAGTAAAGTTGTTGGGTTTCATTGTTTCATAACATGTAATATAAGTTAATCCTTCTAAAGTTTTAACTATCATGGATATGCCACCTCCAAATAATCTCAAAAATATTTTAAGTCTACAAGGTAAAATCTAATCAATTAAGTGTTTCATATCATAGCTTATAGATATTTGTCACCCTTTCACATTCTTGATAAAGGTGTAATGCCAAAAATTTACATCTCAAGCACATCCACAACCACACCAATTTTTTTTTAACACTATCCAAACACACTACCACCAATAATTATAGAGGAATGAATAATCATATATGGTTACAAAAGGGATGACAACATGTAAATAACACTTATTGTAATTGAGTTGAATTTTCATAAACACTTCTCAATTACAACACACTAGAGCTATACCTCAACATTTTATGATAA